>CM076685.1:3950281-4402781 GCA_038501925.1 Xenopus petersii
GTTTCAAAGTGAAAGCAGCCTCCCTCTGGGATAATAACTTCAGCCTGTAAGTGCCGCCAGTAATTCAGCAAACTTGAATGACACAGGAATAAGGCAATTGTTTTGTTGGACATTCTATGAGTCAGAGGTGACTGTTATTTGATTTTGTGGATATTCAAAAAATATTCAGCATCCCTGATCATAAATCCTGCCAATTCTGCTATATATATATCAACCACTAAAGGTAACTAAATGTAAAAAAAAAACCCATATAAAAAAAAAAAAAGATAGTTGTTTACTTAAGAACTGGTAAAATAAAACTTGTTTTGCCTGGGGGATCCATGCACCCAATATGGTTCTCACCTGTCCCATCTTCAAAAACTGAGCCATGTCCCTCCAGTTCCATCGAATAATGCATCATGTGATGACTGAAGTTAGAAGATGGCACATCCATCATGGAGCAGCCGGACTGGTTCAGCTGAGGGAGAGAAACTGAATTAAGGATAAGGACAATTCGGATGTCACTGGAGACTATATAGGGGCTGGTGCACTAGCAAAAATTGACCTTTTTAAGTTTTTCCCCTGGGGACCATAAATACATGCTTTTCCCTTCCAAAGGTGGTGTTCAGTGTTTTCAACTTCACAAGGATGTCTGTGTAATGAAGTAGGAGTAAAGTATATTGAGATTATGGTTTCAAGTGTGCAGGAAGGGCCAGAAAATCAGTGTGTCATGGCAGAGATTATAGATCCCAATAACTTTAGGGTACTGAGTTAAAAAACAAGGTGCTGTGCCCTTGGCAAGACGATCAGACCTTAGCTTTATGAATAATTCTATAACTAATAAGTAATCTCCATCAGTCTCCCAGCTGTTAGTCAACTACAGTCACAGGCATGAAAATAAGTTATTGTGGCCCCAGCAAAAATACATTTGGAGGTCACATACAACAAATGCAACTTGACTAGGCCATGACTGGGAGCCCATAATTATTTCAAGTGCTTCTTTTTTTTTTCAAACAGTGGGAATTGAATACATCCCTTTATACAGAACATACCCCTCTGTCTCCAACATCTCCTGACCCTCTGATGGCAACATATTCATCCCATGATTCAATACAAGATCGGGAGTCCATCTAATTATCCAGCCAAGCCTACGGGACTCGCCCCAGTTCAAGAGGGCTATCAATTATAGAAAAGCTTATATCAAAAAATGATATAAGTCCCAAAGCTTCTTCAAGTAAAAAGTATTAATTTATTGTAGTACACATTTAAAAGAAATATAACTGGTACATACTACCCCCCATATCCCACCTTACGCGTTTCGCACCCTCCGGCGCTTAGTCATGTCAAGATACACCTATGACTAAGCGCCGGAGTGTGCGAAACGCGTAAGGTGGGATATGGGGGGTAGTATGTACCAGTTATATTTCTTTTAAATGTGTACTACAATAAATTAATACTTTTTACTTGAAGAAGCTTTGGGACTTATATCATTTTTTGATATAAACTTTTCTATAACATATTCATCCCATACAACACTTCCACTACATGTTTCCTCACCTTCTCACTGACTTCTGTACACACCAATTTCAGATTCCGATGCCTAAACTGCTGTGACCTCCGGCACACACTGACCGTATACGTTCCCTGCACTGGTTTCCCATAAGTGTACCTGCAGGAACAAACACAAAACCCTTCCACATTAAAGTCATACCTTTTAAAAGAATGCATTAATGCCTGAATATTTCGGCAACAAACTCCCTGTGGATTTTGCATCTAAATATCAACCATACCTGGATTGCAATGGGGGAGGAAGGTTGATGTTTTTTTCCAAGAAAATGTCTCAAACCTGGAAGCAAAGTATTGTAACTGCCCTTCATCTAGTCATTACTTTGCTTTACACTACCCAAAGAGATCAGTCCAATTGAGAAACCCATCTATGCTGGTATTTCAGTCAAGTTTAAACCTCTTTCTTGCATGACCAATGGAAAAAGTGCACATATGAGAGTTTGGATTCACTTACCAGAAATGTCCTAATGAGACTAACGTAAATGGGCTCCGGTATCATTTCAACTTGGACTTACACTTGAAGAGGTTAGTAGGAGATAGCGGAGATGGCCTGTATTGAATGATGTTAATAAGTTCTCTATGAAGATAATAGGGGTCATTCTCCTTGACTTTATCTTTCTCCAGCAGCTCTTGGATGACTACCTTATTATTGCACCTTCTATATATTTATAGTAAGCTTGAAATACATTTTAGGTCAGAAGCAAAATAAGTTGCATTTTTCATCTGTGAGTATATCCAAGAATTTCCCCAGATCTCACCTGGCACAGATCTTTACAGGGAATTGGTCACTGTTAATCGCAACCACTTTGGGGAGTTGGAGAGTGACCTCAAATCTGGGCAGAACTGTGGAAATAAGTGTAGAATTGTGAGAATAAAGTACAATTGTATTTGAGATATGGTTGGGCTGGTCCTCACCATATTCTTCTACATTGAAGACATGGACAGTGTACTTTGCACGAATGGAATATTCTCCAAAGGGAGGCTCAGAAGAGAGGGGCAGCGAGAGCTCAGCGATTCCTTGCTGGAGACTCACGTTCAGCCACTGGCCAATACGGTTCTTCCCTGGGTCCTTGATGGAAAAAGTGAATCGGCATTAAAGGGGATGTAAAGCAAAGAAATAAAATCCAATTTTTACTTTATTTAATAAAAAATAAATCTATCATCAATATACTAATTAAAAATGTCTGCCGTTTTTTATAAGAAACCTGACTGTATGCAATTAGATTCTCCCTTCATTTACTTTCTCTGGCAGTTGCAGATCAGAAACTTTAGACAGTCCCTAACTGCTTTGCAAGGAAACAATCATATTTTCAAACAGCAGGGGGCAGCTTCCCCACCTTACTTCCCAGAACTCAATCAGCTTTGTTTTTTTCCCTGTAGAGCAGCCGGCAGCTGTGTAGAGATTTGCATCCTCAGACCCAGTGCAGTCTGTATATTCTGATTATTAATCAGTCTTGCTATATTGGCTTCTGTGGCAGATATTATTTGACTTGTGCTGTTTTGATCATTTATGATGATCCCTAAACTTAACCTCCCAACTGAAGCCCCGACCACACTGAGCATGTGCGTAGTCTTGGTCTTGGTTTAGCAAAGTTACAACATGACAGCCCCCTGCGGCCAACTTTGAAAGCATAAATCATTTGTTTAATTAGGCTTCTGGTGCAGTAAGTTCATGTTTATATTTACTATACAAAATACAGCATTTCTAGCATTATTCTATTTTAGACTTTACTTCCCCTTTAAAGGGTTTCTGTGGAAAGATGTTTTTTTCAAAACGCATCAGTTAATAGAAATCTACCCTGAAATGTTCAAAAGAGCAAACAGATTTATTTATATTTAATTTTAAAATCTGACATAGGGCAAGACAAATTGTCAGTTTTCCAGGTTCCCCCAGTGATGTGACTTGTGCTCTGATAAACTTCAGCCTACTGCTGTACTGCAAGTTGGAGTGATATCACCCACTTTCCTCCCAGCAACAGAACAATGGGAACGTAACAGGATAACTGCTCCCTGACTCCTGCATTACTAGTTGCAGATATGAGAATAGCAGTCAATAGTAAAAATCCAAGTCCCACTGACTCCTTCAGGTACATTGAGTAGGAGAAATAATAACTTGTCTGAAAGCAGTCCTTTTTTTAAAGTACTGTATCTTTCAGAAAGCACATGACCAGGCACAATGACCTGAGATGGAGCCTATATATCAATATTACAGCTAAAAAACGTGCATTTGTTGGTTCAAGAAAAAAATTGGAATTAATTGTAAACAAATTTAGAAATAAAAGCTACATCATAAAAATGATGACAGAATCCTTTTAAACTCTAGTCTTTGTTGAACCCACTTTCATGTAGCACCTCATTCATGTAAAGGCAGTGTCTGCTGTAACATGTATCTACTGACAGGCCACAAAGTCTGATCTCACCGCAAAGAAGGAACTTGGACAAGAGATGATATTCTCCAACATCATGAGACATGAGTGGACCATGTGTTGACCAGAGAACAATCTCTTGGATCATCTTTATTACAAATCAGTAATATCCCCTGATCTTTTTCAGGTAAATTTCTCTGGCATTTACCATGGTTGGCCTTGATTGCTAAGAATAAGAAAGTGTGAAGTGCAAAAAATTGCTGCAATTTCTATAAAAATGAATGAAGTGCTCTGAGATTTCCATCTTGAGGAAGTCCACTCCATGTGTGCTCACAGGCTGATGCTGTGTCTGTCAGTGAACTGGTAAGAAGAAGTAGATCAACGTGCATCAACATTGGAGATCCAGCCTTGTGAGCCACTAGTCTAATATCGTAATGCACATACCTGTAATTTGATGGATGGCACCTGCAAGAGAACGAAAGTATAGGAGCATATTAAAAAATATTATCCCAGAAATAAAATTCCCAGCATCTTCCTGACCTTCACTGTCTGGGACTCACTGTTACCAGCATTGCCTGCCACCCACAATTGCAGTTTGTAAAGTGCAACCATGTTTATTCCCAGAATGCAGTGTTTCCCTATAATACCAATGTAACTGCTGTAGCATGGGGGGAGATGCATCTGATGCAGTTGCAGGTGATGCCTAAAAATGCACCCAACTAGGCATGCACTCAAATTGGATATTTTGAGCAAATGTCTTGATTGTCATTTTCAGTGATCGCCATCAAAATAACAATTCTTTAGGCATCTATTGACATAGGACGCCGTGGGAACCCAGAAGAAACCACCTTTGAAGATGGCAGTAGCTCCAGGGTCTGAATTAATACTCTTTGTCAATTGTCTGCGACTTCTAGAGTTACTGACTTCTAGTGTAACTCCTCTTTAATTCTGTCTTACCTGAGCTTCTCCTGGTTGGAGGTTCTCTTTAAGGGAAACAACTCTGAATCTCACTGCAAACAATAAGAAAATATCAAAATAAATCACCGACCATGAAGATTCAAGCTTTACTTTGTACATTTGTGAGTTTGTTTTTGAAATTCCAATTAGGAAACAGAATTCCCTGCTCTCCAGTTTAACTTTGGCTTGTGTTTGGGATCAGTGTCCTCCTAAAGTTGAATTTTCACCTAAGCTTCAGATTTTTAGAAGGCGGTAACAGATTCTTCTTCTTTTTATTATACTTTAGATATTTGATTTATTGAAATTTGGGCAGTGTTGGATGGCTCCACATAGATTGGCAAGAATGCTCTATCATGGTCCTATCTAACCACAAACCACTAACTCCATCCATCTTGTTTGCAATGTTTGTAATCACAATAGACAAAGATGAAGTTAGAAAATAAACGGTTGTATTTATGATAGGTACTACTTGCTCCCTCTGTTCACAACTTCACATCTTAGGGTCTATCAAGATCCACCATATTGCTCCTTGCCAATGGAGGAGTAAGATATTGGGCCATTTTTTAAATCCAGAAGGGATTTTGGAGATAACATTTTATGTGACCCTTTGGCTTGATTGTCCATGGATCATATCCATTAAAAAGATTATTATGTCCCGTTGGAATATTATGAAGCAAAGAATTGTTGTGCAGCCTATAATATGACTGTAACCGTGCCTGGATACATGAAGTGGGCACCATATTGAGTATGTGATTGGTAGAAGTACATGGGTAAGAGAGATTCATATTTATATATATATCTACACAATATATAGTTATTTATGGCCATGTATTCCAGTTTCTTCCCCCACAGGCCAAGATGAGTCTGTAAGAAGCTCACCCCATGGCAGGTTACCTGTCTGTCCTGGTTTGTACACAGCTTTGTCTGTTTGAATGAAAAGACTGGTTCTTGCTTTCTTCACCAGAACTTTCTTGTTGTTGCTTATTATCTCTCCTCCGCTCTGGATAGAAACCTGCATGGTGGCCACTTCTTCATTCCCTTCAGAGGGAGGCGGCACCTGCATTAGAAAAATGTGATTATATATATTAAACTTTTTATACTAAAGATGACTTCAGTGTTCATGGAAAACTCCCCCTATACATTTCCAAGTGTTTGATCTGACACCCAGCAGTGCAAAATACATTCCTCACGCCATTGCTGGATTCCTTCCTCAGTCCATTAACACAATGAATTCCAGCAAACTTCAGCACAATTTGGCCTGAGAACAAATGGATTTCAGAGGAATTTCTGGCAGTGAGTCAATAAATGCTTCTTCCAAAGAACTGGTTTCAAAATATTTACCCTTCGCTAACCCAGTGAGTGACCTTTGCAGATGTAGTAAGAGATGGACAAACAGACGTTTGCAGCTGGTGTGTTATATCTGAATTGGCTCTTTCTCTAGTGAAAAATATGAAAGCCTTTATCAAAATCTTATGTGCAAAGAAAATGTTCGGGAAGAGTAACAGATTGATTGCAAGATGTCTCGTATTGTGGTTCTGGAGTAGGAAGCCCCCGACATTAGAAATTACAGCAACTGATGTAAGAAGGATTGGTGAAGTTTAACGGCTAACTACAGCTGGTCTCATTGATGCATCTGGCACACACAGAGTCACAGGTACCCATGGGAAAAAAAGAGTATGACTGGGTTTGCCAGATGTACCAATAGAACCTCTTCTTTCTCCCCATCTAATTGATGCATCTGGCACACACAGAGTCACAGGTACCCAATGGGAAAAAACAGTGTGACTGGGTTTGCCACCAATAGAACCTCTTCTTTCTCCCCACCATGGGCTGCCATTCTATGTGTTGTACTGTACCTCAAATGTAACGCAGTTGAAGTAGGATTCCTGCTGTGATGACTTCTCTATCACCGTTGTGTTACTTTTGCCCATATGTAGGGTGAGTTGTATCTGACTTTCTCCTTCCGCCCCCTCCAGGTGCACACAGGCTTGTTCAGAACGAGGAAAGAGCATCTCTGCGGGGAAGATAACTGCATATTGCCTGTGGGAAGGTCACAAGTTACTACCGTTGGGCAAATCACATTGACTTGAAGGGGTATAAAATTTAACGGGGGGACACTGTCTACACAATGCATCATTCAGAAGCACCACTGAAGGAAGCTCCCAAAAATGCAGCTTATATTGGCTGTAACAGGACAGTCCCAATGCTCTGGGGGACAGACAATTTAGAAATAAATAAAGGTCAAATTCCACAACGAGAGCCAATATTGCTACATGAGTCAGACACAGAAACACATGGTTTAACAAATGCACAGAAACCATCATGGTTAGGGTGAGAAGGACCAAAGAACTTGTTACAATACAACAAATGCAGGATAACATAGTAACATAGTAAGTAAGGTTGAAAAAAGACACACGTCCTTCAAGTTCAACCTTTTAGTTTTTTTTATCTGCCTAAATGCTAGTTGATCCAGAGGAAGGCAAAAAACCCATCTGAAGCCTCATATATTTGCCTCAGAGGGGGAAAGATTCCTTTCTGACTCCAAAATGGCAATGGGACCAGTCCCTGGATCAACTTGTACTATGAGCTATCTCCCATATATCCCTGTATTCCCTCACTTGCTAAACACCATCCAACCCCTTCTTATACCTATCTAATGTATCAGCCTGTACCCCTGATTCACTTCCCAGCTCTCCCTGTAACACCCCTTTCCCTCCTCTAATCTCATTGGCTCCCTCCTGTCTGCTGGGAGGAGCTACTGGTGAATAAAGCATCCGACCCTTCCTTGTACCTATCTAATGTAACAGCCTGTACCCCTGATTCACTTCCCAGCTCTCCCTGTAACACCCCTTTCCCTCCTCTAATCTCATTGGCTCCCTCCTGTCTGCTGGGAGGAGCTACTGGTGAATAAAGCATTAGAGAGATTATTATATGATCCCCTTATATATTTATACATAGTTATCATATCACCCCTTAAGCGCCTCTTCTCCAGTGTGAACATCCCCAATTTGGCCAGTCTTTCCTCATAGCTAAGATCTTCCCTTTACCAGCTTAGTTGCCCTTCTCTGTACCCTCTCTAATACAATAATGTCCTGTTTGAGTGATGGAGACCAAAACTGTACGGCATATTCTAGATGGGGCCTTACCAGTGCTCTATACAGTGGGACCCCCTCCTCCCGTGACTCTCTGCCCCATTTAATACAGCTCAAGACCTTATTTGCCCTTGATGCTGCTGACTGGCATTGCTTGCTACAGACAAGTTTATTATCTACAAGGACTCCAAGCTCCGTCTCCATAATGGATTTGCCTAGTGCAGTCCCATTAAGGGTATAAGTGGATATTGTTACATCCCAGGTGCAGGACTTTACATTTATCAACATTGAATCTCATTTGCCACTTAGCTGCCCAGATTGCCAGTTTGTCAAGATCCTGTTGCAAGTGCCACATCCTGGATGGAATTAATTGGGCTGATAGTTTTGTGTCATCTGCAAACACTGATACATTACTTACAACACCCTCCCCTAAGTCATTAATGAACAAGTTAAATAAAAGTGGACCCAATACTGAGCCCTGGGGGACCCCACTAAGAACCTTACTCCAAGTAGAGAATGTCCCATTAACAACCACCCTCTGTACCTGATCCTGTAGCCAGTTTCCTATCCATGTGCAAACGACTTCATTAAGCCCAACAGACCTTAGTTTAGAAAGCAGTCGTTTGTGGGGCACAGTATCAAACGCTTTGGCAAAATCCAAATAGATCAAATCTACTGCCCAAGATAAAGCCTTCTAAAACCATCAGGTATACACATGCCTCATGCTACACACACAGCATTGCAGCAAATCCATCAAAGAAAGCCTTAATCTTCACTGAATGAATTATGGGCAATTACAGGCACAAACATACTGTACATATAATACAGACTTATTGCCAACTCCATAGAGATACTCACAGCTTTGCCTCCAGTATCGCAGAGAGTTGCAGCAGGAGGAGCCCCACATGGAGGGCCCTTAGCAACATTGTGTTTGTAGCTCCGTGTTGTCTGTCCTTCTGTCCCACCAGACACACTGCAGTTCTACTTAAATGAGCAGCTCACCCTCCTTCCAACACAACTGACTGTCACACGCAGAGAGAGCAATGACTGCAGAATGAGAACTATTTGTTGGACTGGCCAGTTCAAGGCTCTGAGAGGTGGGACCATGAGGGAATCCAGCCAAAATAAACAGCGGTTTTATTGTGAAGCCCCATAAACATTTCTGTAGAAGTAATATGTTTGTACTAAGTAGGAAGAACAGGCACAAGATAAGGAAGTTTCACAATTTCAAATAATTTATAGATAAAGTAAGGGCTGCTACTGTATGGAATAGTAGAGTCTGTGCATTCCTCCATCTGTGTTCCCTCTCTCTAGGGAAAGTAAATATGTGAGTGTTGGTCAGACAGATACAACAGATAAAGATGAAATTCCAAGTGGATAACACAGCTAAATTCTACCGGTCACATAGTTTAGGCCTAGAGCTAAGCGATTGTGAAGCTTGAGGGACCTACAATTTCACCATTGGCCAATGAGCAAACATGTCGATGGGGGTTCACCACCTTCTCCTTACCTCTCTGCCAGGTTTCTGGTTGTTCGGAATAAATGGTGATAGCTAGCTTTACCAAAAAGTGACAATTCTATATTTAGCTGTTTTGTTAATGTCTCCCAATATTTGAAAATCTTTGTCCAAAAGCAGTTGATAATTGAGCAAAGCCACTGACAATGACAATTGACCAAACTGGCTTCTTTTTCTTGAAATTAAATACAAGATGGTGTAACTCATTGGACCTGTGCTGTACAGGTTCCGATATGATGTATTTTCCAAATATGGTTGACTTATACCGTGGTCATTTAATTGGTTTAATATTTCACTGGCAGAAAGTATAGCCTGTAAGTAGTGCTAATGTTGGTTTTCTATAAAAAGAAATGTAGCACATGCTCCTGAAAATGACAAGTAAGTTCTTGAGATAACAAGTCTCTGGTGCAACCAATTCCCTGTTCTTCCTATTGATTAAAGATACGTAAGTCTACTACAGGTATGAGATCCTTTATTTGGAAACCCATTATCCAGAAAACTTCAAATTACGGAAAGGCTGTCTCATATAGACTCTATTAAAATCAAATAATCCGGATTTTAATGAATGATTTCCTTTTTCTCTGTAATAATAAAACAGTACTTTGGACTTGATCCCAACTATTCCTTATTGGAAGCAAAACCAGTCTATTGGATTTATTTGATGCATAAGATATGAAAATCCAAATTATGGAAAGATTATGGAATCCCGAGCATTCTGGATAACAGGTCCCATACATGTAGTGAAATGACTGTTTCCTGTCAAGAGAATATATCAAGAGAGATGTGGGAAGGAACAGTGTCGGGAACGCGCACGCAGTGGCGAACTGGTCGCCTTTTCGCCGTTTTGCACAGGTAATGGAGAAAGGGTATTTTTAATTTTTTTTTAAAAAAGCTAGGTATATTATAGGCCATTATTAGGGCATGCCCATTATTTTTAACATATAGAATACATTTTTTAAATAAAAAATGTTGACGTTACTGGTCCTTTAAGTCGATATTGTGTTGCTCCCCATGCTTTATCTGTGTGTGAATAAGGAGGGGGTTAGCTTTTTGTGTAGAAGCAAGTTCACTGGATGGAGGATGAAGAAGATAAATTAAGCTCAGTGTTCCCATCATATAGGAATTAACATCTTAGGAAGTATAAGTATTTCTATAGTATATCAAATCTCCAAAAAAAATCTTGAGTGCCACCTCATTATATTCCTTTATAACTGAAAAGTGGATGCCTCAATGGAGTTTAGGCTTTTGCTGCTTAAAGGGATCCTGTCATCGGAAAACATGTTTTTTTCAAAACACATTAGTTAATAGTGCTACTCCAGCAGAATTCTGCACTGAAATCCATTTCTCAAAAGAGAAAACAGATTTTTTTATATTCAATTTTGAAATCTGACATGGGGCTAGACATATTGTCAGTTTCCCAGCTGCCCCCAGTCATGTGACTTGTGCCTGCACTTTAGGGTAGAAATGCTTTCTGGCAGGCTTCTGTTTTTCCTTCTCAATGTAACTGAATGTGTCTCAGTGGGACATGGGTTTTTACTATTGAGTGTTGTTCTTAGATCTACCAGGCAGCTGTTATCTTGTGTTAGGGAGCTGCTATCTGGTTACCTTCCCATTGTTCTGTTGTTTGGCTGCTGGGGGGAAAGGGAGGGGGTGATATCACTCCAACTTGCAGTACAGCAGTAAAGAGTGATTGAAGTTTATCAGAGCACAAGTCACATGACTTGGGGCAGCTGGGAAATTGACAATATGTCTAGCCCCATGTCAGATTTCAAAATTGAATATAAAAAAATCTAGTTGCTCTTTTGAGAAATGGATTTCAGTGCAGAATAATACATATAATATCTCAGTGTCACAAAATATCACATTACAATATCATATTGAACCTGCGCTAAGGACGCATTACTGCCATCTTGACTCCAGCCTGGGAATTGAAAATCTTATGCTAAGGGAAAGAGGGTAGTTCCTGCCAAAGGTAAGTTACTCTTTGATCTCCACCAGGTTTACGTCTAGCCATGGGCTCCATATTTTATTGAACTTTGCTAAGCAACCCCGAGCCATGAAACTGCATTTGTAGTCATAAATTACCCTGACACTAAAAGGCACTATGTTTGCCCAGGTGCAGTAACCCATAGCAACTAATAAGGTGTTTGTTTTTAAACAGGTGACCATAATGCTATGGGTTACAGCACCTGGGCAAACATGGAGGCTTTTATTATATATCCCCAACAGTTTCTGTGCTGAGTGTACAAGAAGCCCCAGTTAATGCAGCTCACCCAGGACCGCCATCAGAAATGGCAGGGCCCCATACGACAAAATTTCTTGGGCCCCCTGGGCTGCGAAAACCGCAGGCTCCACCTACAGGTCCGCCCCCACCACAGAGTAAAAAACAAAAAAAATATTGGTGGCTAGGGTTCCCACATGTTAAAAAAACATTCATGGCCAGGGCCCCCCATTAAAAAATATCAGTGGCTAGGACCCTACATGAGAAAAAAAATCGGTGGCCAAAATTGGTGGCCAGGCCCCCCCACATTATAAGAAATTTGGTGGCCATGGCCCCTTAAACGTCCATGCCTTCTCAAAGTCAGCAGCTCTCAGAAAGATGGGGGGCCAGGCTAATCAAGTGGGGCCGGACCCCCCTTACCCTCGGGGCCCCTACAACTCTCCCCCCTGATGGCTGCCCTGAGCTCACACGAGAGAGGTGGAGGCTTATTTATTAAAGGTCGAATTGGAGGGGGGTGTAAAGTACACCTTGTTAGCCTATGGACCTTTACCAGAAAGACCTATACAGAAAATGATTCCACATATAACCAATGTCACTGACATACAGTATTTAATGGGGACAGACAAATAAAGGGGAAATCCCACAATGAGAACCAATTCAATACTTCTGTACACCAGTCAGACACATGCACAGACATCCATATAATACAGACTCATTGGCAACTCCACAGAGATACTCACAGCTTTGCCTCCAGTATCGCAGAGAGTTGCAGCAGGAGGAGCCCCACATGGAGGGCCCTTAGCAACATTGTGTTTGTAGCTCCGTTTTGTCTGTCCTTCTGTCCCACCAGACACACTGCAGTTCTACTTAAATGAGCAGCTCACCCTCCTTCCAACACAACTGACTGTCACACGCAGAGAGAGCAATTACTGCAGAATGAGAACTATTTGTTGGACTGGCCAGTTCAAGGCTCTGAGAGGTGGGACCAGCTTTCTACTCAGGCCTCTCTTTTTAGTTTTCCAGTCTTTTATTGAAATCAGTGCACAGTTGCTAAGGTAAATTGGATCCTAGCAACCAGAATGCTGAAACTGCAATGGAGAGCTACTGAATAAAAAGCTATGTAACTCAAAAAACACATATAATACAAGATGAAAACCAATTGCAAATTGTCTTAGAATATCACTCTCTACATTATATTAACAGTTAACTCAGAGGTGAACAACCCCTTTCAATCTCCACTGAAATAACTCAGGATTAAATACATTTCTACTATCCATTAAAGGGGTTGTTCACCTCTGAGTTAACGGTTAGTATAATGTAGAGAGTGATATTCTGAGACAGTTTGCAGTTGGTTTTCATTTTTTATTATTTGTGGTTTTTGAGTTATTTCACTTTTTATTCAGCAGCTATTCAGTTTGTAATTTCAGCCATCTTTCTCCTGACAACTTCCTTGACTACTTGGTGGACAGAAACTGCCCAGCAGGTGGCGCTGTTGTAACAAAATTCATTCATATTAACAGTACATGTATATCCCTTAATATCTTGAAATTTTTTTAAAAAAAATAATGAATGTAATCTACAAAAGTGTTTAGAATAGCTGTTCTGATGTTCTTCTGCTTAGGAAAGATGTGAGAGAGGTTTCTAATTTTATTCCTAAGCAGAAGAACATTAGAGCAAAATTAAATACAAAAAAATCTGTTTGCTCTGTTGGCCTGTTGATTAGAAGCCAAGTCGGTTGCTCTAGGTTGCAAATAAATACATCCACTGAAGTGCTTAGGAGCCTTTGTGAATGCGCATTGTATGATTCATTATGGATTCTACATGCTGGCAGAACTGTGTGTGTGTCCATATGTATGAATTGTGACTCCATAAAATACATAATGGCCTCTACTGAAGCTAAAGACTCTTGACATTTAAGAGTATCAGAAAGACAAATAGACTCTGTGAGTGGGCTGATCTCTTGCAGGCTATGTAAAGTCCAGAATCAACTCACCCAGATATCAATGACCCACAGAATGATCCAAATGACAATACAGAAAACATTCCTCTAAGGCTTATCCTTTACTGATCATTGTAAAAAGACATCAGATGGAGACCTTCATTTAAAATGGATTTATTTGCAAGTCATGTGACTCCATTTGACTCATTGTCATATCTTTATAGTGCATGGAGAAATCATCATGTCATATCAGATATTCATATAAAACAGGTTTTGAACCAATGGAGTTAAAAAAGGGCCCCTGTGCATTTTAGTGCAAGTTTCCATAGTCATTCACCTTCAGACTAAAGTTTGGGTTATAAAAAGGTAAATAATAAAATCCCTTTCGTACAGAGATCTGCAGACTCAAATCTAGGACCTCTATCACAAGAAGAAATGACAGCTAACAGGACTGTCCATTACACAACTCATAATTACAGTAGATCTAGCAGAAGAACCTTATTGGGGACATTATGGTCACCATAAAATAAATGATGTAAATCCTTATTCAACAGTAGGTCCTTCTCACGGACACAAAGGCACCCAAACCACTGTACAAACCTGGACTAACGGATACGTTTTCATATATATTTTGTCTGATGTGTTTTTTAATATCTCTAAAGAGCACTGACCTCTGTGAAAAACATCTGAAAACCTGGTAGCAGACACTTTCAAGGAATTCACAAAGAGCAATGGAGAGTAATTTTGGCTAAATAAGTACTCAGCCATTTTTTTTTAAAATACCTCATTTATGGCCAGATATCGATTTGGGTAGCTTGTCAGAGGGCCCCATACACAGGCGAAATCGGTTTAAATGACGCAAATCTGCAACTTAAATCTGACAGTACATGGCCACCTTACAGGAGAAGACATTTCCTAGGGTTTCCATACTGTCTGTCATTAGCAAGTATCTTGGCAGACATTCACTGACCACCCGATGGACAATCCAACTCTCAAGTCCAAGCATGCACATAAGAGTTATCAGATACACCTAAAACCCTGGTTGATGAAGGTTTCTCTGTTCCTGTAGACCAGGGATCCCCAACCTTTTGAACCCGTGAGCAACATCGAGAAATGAAAGCAGTTTGGGAGCAACGCAAGCATGAAAAATGTTCTTGGGGTGCCAAATTTGGTAGCCCCTATGCGGATTGTCAACATACATTGAGGCTCTGTTTGGCAGTGCACCTGTTTTTTATGCAACCAAAACTTGCCTTCAAGCCTGGAGTTCAAAAATAAGCTCCTTCTTTGAGGCCACTGGGAGCAACATCCAAGGGGTAGGAGAGCAACATGTTGCTCACAAGCTACTGGTTGGGGGTCACTGCTGTAGACTATGTGGACCTTGTAATGTAATATATAAATGTGTAACACACCCTAGCATTAGTAATATAAGGGGCATAAAATCATACCCTTTAGTGCTCATTTACCCAGCACTTGAGTCTGGGGTATTGCTGAACTCTGCACCTGATCTTAGCACTAGTCAGGATGGGCTCCTTTGCCCATGAGACATGCATATGTACCAGCCCCTCCCATCCTTATTGAATATGGCACTACAGAATGAAGGCAGCACTGTATTGATATTGAAAGTACAGGTCCTAGTGTTTCATTCTGGACAGCAAAGACGCGAGCCTACCGGTGCTCAACGTGGTGCAAGGTAGAACGCTAGAAAAAAACATAAAATGTTGTTTTTGCCTAAATTAAATTTGACTAAACTCAAATTGATTTTTTTCTCCGAAAAAACCTTGAATGTCAGGAAGGCCATTAACATCTTCAAATGGGTCACAGGACCTCTGCCATTGACTTCTACGTGAACTCGGCAGGTTTTAGGAGGCAAATAGTCAAATTCAAATTGTTACCAGGGTCTAGGAATGATAAATCTCGAATTCTTATTATTCCCAACTCAAATTTGTGAGTTTTGACTAAAAATCCAACTCGAAAATTCAAATTCTCAATTCAAACCTAAAGATATCTGTCCCATAGTCTACATGACATATCTTTGATCCAAGTAAGACTTGAGCAGAAGGGGAACACTATTATAAATCTTTTCTGTATCTTTGTAGTTATTAGGGATGCACCGAATCCAGGATTCGGTTCGGGATTTGGCCGAATCCTTCTGCCTGGCCGAACCGAATACTAATTTGCATATGCAAATTAGGGGCGGGGAGGGAAATTGCGTGACGTTTTGTCACAAAACAAGGAAGTAAAAAATGTTTTCCCCTTCCCACCCCTAATTTACATATGCAAATTAGGGTTCGGATTCGGTTCGGCCGAATCTTTTGTGAAGAATTCGGGGGTTCGGCCGAATCCAAAATAGTGGATTCGGTGCATCCCTAGTAGTTATACCTATGGGAAACCAGTGCAGGGAATTATGAACATCACAATATGTCCATTGGATCCTTGGCCATGGTGGAGTATGTATAATTTTGTAACAAAGCAGGTTCAGTAGTTTACTAGTCTTCCAGCTGAAATGAAGAACAATGTTGATTTAGATGTCATTGTTTTGAATGTATCACTTGCCCTTTGATCTGAATCCATCCATGCAAAAGGCATGACTAAGTCTACTACAAAACTGTACAAATTTGGCCCTGAAGTTGCTGAGAGGTACTAAGTTTTAATGTTTTCATACTATTGGTGAAGACTCAATGCTTGTTGTTTGGCTAATTACGTTTTATAATTATTTTTATTGAAGGAACCATAACACTAAAACTTCCCTGTCCATCATAATATCAGCTCTCACGACTCTGGGAATTTTCATTGGATGTCTAAAAAAATTCTGATTAGTACTGTATTTAGTTGACCATCACCCACTTTGTCTATAACAAGACCCATTTTCACCAAGAGTTTGTCATTGACCTGTCCAGGATAAGGGTGAGTTGATGCTAAAACTCAAACTAGGGTCTTAATCTTTCACATGCCCTTTTTCTCTCACTTATACTTCCCTTCCACTCTCTTGTTCTACAGACAGATGGCCGTGGCTGAATTACCAAGGAAATTGACCTTCACCCTTTCAAAGTATCATCAAACTCCATATTGATCCTTGCATCACTGACAGAAGACTGGTAGTTGTATATTTAAATGCTCTGGTTGACTCGGACTCTGGTTAACACCTCTTGGGTTTATTGTACACCCCACTTACTTCTATAGAATCTCAACCGCTTTTTTTGGAGTTTGTATATCTGAAGAGTAAGTTCGAATTTTATTATATTTGTCCAATGTGAACTGATTTGGACTCTTTCCATAACCTTAAGTGGTGATACTTAAATGTTGACAATTTTCATACTCCTAATTTCATTTTCTTAAGTAACGTTTCTACTGGGGTCGGTTTGTTAATCTTTTGAGGCCAGTTTGTAACCTGCTGATAAACTTGAAGATGAAGTGGATGTCCACCAACTTTTTTTTTTAAAAACTATAACTTTAAGTAACTTTCTAAATATGTATTAATTATTTCAATGGAATGCTTGAGGCCTGGGGTTTTCCAGATGATGGATCTTTCTGTAAGAGTGGCCATAAATGTTGAAATTTTAAAAAGATCTTATCATTATAATAAGACCAAGCTTATCCAAAAAAATCCTATTTGTTTAAATGTACAATTTGTCCATCAACTTAAATGACCATTTCAAGTTATATCATCTAGTTGAAGTCAGGAAAACTGTGGGTAGATGCCTGCTTGGCCCTGCAAATAATTGGACAATTCACTGTGAAGTATGAAAATTTTCTAATCTCACCATCGATTTTGAGATGCACAATTGTTCGGTGCCTACTAACCTCACGATAATTTGACAGATTTGTCGGATTGGACTAAAGTTGGTCGTTAGGGAGAGAAAAATCATAATGTCTATGGGCACCTTAAGTCTATTATAAAAACAAAAATCAGCAATGTCCTGTAGAGCAGTCTCTAACTGGCATTTGTGAATTCAAAGTACAGAAGTGCAACATAACAACAATACAGAACTGTCATATCAGGAAAATGTCTCCCACTCACATTCACAAATCTTGAGGTTCTCAAGCAAAATCAGAAACAATGAGAAAAAAATACACTGAAATTATAAAGAAAATAGATGTTTATTGAAGTGCTGGCCTTTCAAGGTATAATGGCGAGAGACTTTGCCGTAACACATCCCGCAGCACTACGACAGGGGGTTTGGCGGAGTATAAAACGTATAGTACATGGCAGTGACAAATATTTGACAGACCTGAGGAGATAGAGAGTAAAAGTGCAGCAAAATCATGATACTGGCAGGACGTAAGGCAGTTACATTGCACAGGGTCTAGAACCTGCGGGTGTCCAGAAAGTTCTCAAATCAAGGCCTAGCACCTAAAGTTTTATACTGCCACGGGAATTGTAACTTCATGCCTCAGAATTACAGAATACACACAGCTGGCTCAAGGTGGAGGAGATTCTAGATAAAACAAAAAACAAACCACTGGCTTGATCTGAAGGAATAGCAGAACACACTCTTCTGGATGAGAGAATAAGCAGCTCTGCTTTTGGGTTGAAGAGGTTTCAGCATAACAGAATACACGGCTCTGGCTTTGGGCTGAAACAAATCTCACAATAACATGAGAACACCCTGCTGGATTTGGCCTGAACGGATCTCAGGCAGTGGCTTTATCTTACTTAAAATATGGTCCAAAATCATTGGAGTGATCATCTGTGCAAACGTCTAGAACACCGGAAACAGCGAGAGGTTTAAAATGTAAAATGATTACAAATATGGAAGACAGACAAAAAAGCATTTCTTCTGTAAAAATAAACCATATATATCACATTAAAAAAGGGGCTATGTACAAGAGGTGGGTGGTTCCCGGGGGAGTAATGATGGGGAATCACTTAGGGAGCCCGTTGGTTGAGATGCCTGGGAAAAGATACAAGTCACGGCACAATGTGCTGCAATATTCCGACATCTCTTTGCAGCGGTGGAATTCAGTGCCTGGAGCATGTCCCTCGCGTTCTTTAATAAGTGCGTTCACCTGTAACGAGAGATGTCAATGAGAGCCTAGGACAGGAAAATACCTCTTATATCATAACCCCCCCTTAGGAATCTCCTCTCCACTCCAGAGGGGAACTTTCTAGATTACTTAACCTACAATGTTTTTATGTCTGTTATAGATTAACATCTGAAGCGCCACAGGCAGAACTGCCCTACTTAGTACAGACGATGGAACCCCATAAAGGAGAACTAAACCCTAAAAATTAATATGGCTAAAAATACCATATTTTATATACAGAACATATTGCACCAGTCTAAAGTTTCAGCTTGTCAATAGCAGCAATGATCCAGGACTTCAAATTCTGATGCTAATTGCACTGGTTTCTGTGCGGCCATGTAGTAATTATGTGTATTAATTACTAATCAGCCTTATATTGTGACATTTCTATTCTATGTGTACTGTATATTGTGAGTGGCTCCCTAAGCTCAGTAATTGACAGCAGCACAGAGCATGTGAATCAGTGAATCAGCAGAAAAGAAGATGGGGAGCTACTGGGGCATCTTTGGAGACACAGATCTTTACTGCTAAAGGGCTGTGGTTGCCTTGGGCTGGTACAGAAGCACAAAACATCATGTACAACATTTCTACCTATTTCTTTAGTTCTCTTTTAAGCCCTGGGCTCTGGCTTGCTACAAATGAAACCAATACACACCTTGACCAACATGTCAGCTACATGAGTGTCTTTGGAGTACTGGGAAAACACAGATACAAGATCCTGCACAAACCAGGAACCTCGCTTGGTGTTGCGCAAAGACACGGTGCCTAAGGAAAGAGATGGAGAATAAGCAATATGTAAGTGCTGTGAAACTATAGGGGTTCCAACAGGGGCCTGTGGCCCCAGAGTAAGAATTTACCTTTCAGGCAGGCATAGGCGCAGATCATGTCTGACTGTGTGGGGAGACGGAACTTTATGTCCTCTCTGCCAGCATCACTCTGCTCACAGCCTGGTGAAGTGGACTGCTCTCTCCCATCCTGCTGATCTACCCCCCGGTCAGCCTCCTCTGAAACAAATAGAGATAGGAATTTGAACAACAGGATTCCTTAGGCACCAACCCAGTTCCATAATGCCAAGGATGGCTCCACGGTGCCACTGGAATCAGACACAATCCCATAGCTATTGCCCAGTCGTGTGCACCCAGCAACTCTATACTGACAATACCAAAATGGTAGCCATATGCACATGCTGTGTCTCAAAGTGTGGATGACAATGGTTAATCTTGTATTTTCAGTGGAAATGTAGAAAGAGATTGATAGAAATCATCACCTCCTCGACAGGCCTGAATGAAAAACATCTTGGGCTTGTTCTGCAGCTGCAGGCAGTGAGCGTTATCCAGAGCTGTGAATACGTCCTGCAACTGCAACACAGAATGCAGAGGATCAGGTAAAAAAAAATACCCGAAATATCTCAACAAACCCTGCACCCCGAGTAATGTGATCTTATACAATTCCATACCCAGGAGCCCTAATGGACAAGCAACTTCTTGGAATTGACAGAATAAAGACTATTAGTTTAAGTCAGAAATGTAGGAGTCAGTAGGCTAATGACCTTTCAGGCTTCTTTTGTACATCTGAATAAAAACGTGTGCACTTTTTTACTTTTGGCCTTTACACTGGAGTTTTTGTTGAGTTAAGTCCTATAATGTTTCTTGGAGCCAAACCAGAAGCAGCCATGTCCAAATTTTGTCAAATACATTAAAAACTGTTTTCGGAACGCTTTTCTTGGCATGTCTTGCAAGAGAAAGGGTTTTTTGGCTCCTTTTAGCCCGTCTCATCCTAACCAGGCTAGGTTCTCTACTTTGCTACTCCACAAGTCCTACCTACTCAGAAGCCATGTTCCAATAATTTGCACTGATGAAATCTAAAAAAAATGGAAACAGACTGTCTGCAAGTTTGGTTATATGGCTCTGAACTATTAGGCATGCAAATCAGTTCATTAGGTCTCTTTGGACAACTATGCCGCTGGCTTTATAGCACAGCGCTTCTGGATGCACAGTTGGCCAAAGAGACATAAACTGATTTGCATGTCTCCGCCCATAATGCCTTATGTAACAAGTTTTTTATTTTGTATTACCTGGACAAGTTTCCCATCTGTCCCATACACAGCACCGTCAAGCCCATGGGAAAGAATTACAACAACACAGGAATCCAGAGCACTATGAACTGGCAGTGCCGAGAAAGTGTGTAGTTCTGACATCATGTTCTGAAAGGAAAAAATACAAAAAAGCTTCAGGATACTGCAGCAATGCAGTAGGGGAGGTAAATCTTAAAGCAGGGTAGCATAAAGCAGGGGTACAAGAGAGGGGGTGCAGATAAAGAGCAGGACACAGAAGGGGAGGTGCAGATATAGAGTTGTACAATGTATTGGAGCACATATCAGGGCTGGATCTAGGGGTAGGCAGAAGGAACACCTATAAAGCAGGAAACAGAATAGAGGTGCTGCTATTAATTAGGATACAACAGGGGTGGAGTATATTGCAGTACAGTACAGGTGAGTGGCATCTATAGAGGGCAGCACAGGATACAGCCATGCTGGAAGTATGTGCAACAAAACTCATTACGTTTTCCCAGTTAAACAACAAAGAAATATTATATGCATCTTATGTTGTTCCTTTGATGAGCCGTGCTTTTTATTCTCAAAAACAGGGATCTTTCTCATAGAACTCTTAAAGGAGAACTAAAGTCTAACAAATAATACATAGAAAAGCTGGTATTTTTGTCGAGAATAGGTGTAAACCCTAAACATTATTGGTATCTTAAAGGAGAACTATACCCTAAAAATGAATATGGCTAAAAATGGCATCTTTTATATAGTGAACTTATTGCACGAGGCTAAAGTTTGAGCTTGTCAATAGCAGCAATGATCCAGGACTTCAAACTTGTCACAGGGGGTCACCATCTTGGAAAGTGTCTGTGACACTCACATGCTCAGTGGGCTCTGATTGGCTGTTGAGAAGCTAAGCTTAGGGCTCGTCACTAATTATCCAGCAGAAAATGAGCTTCCCTGGCTGTAATATAAGCTGATGCTACAGGTTTGCTGATTATTCAATTCTGATGCTAATTGCACTGGTTTCTGTGCTGCCATGTAGTAATTATCTGTATTAATTCCTAATCAGCCTTATATTGTGACATTTCTATTCTATGTGTACTGTATATTGTGAGTGGCTCCCTAAGCTCAGTAAGTGACAGCAGCACAGAGCATGTGCAGTGAATCAGCAGAAAAGAAGATGGGGAGCTACTGGGGCATCTTTGGAGACACAGATCTTTACTTCTAAAGGGCTGTGGATGCCTTGGGCACAAAACATCATGTACAACATTTCTAGCTACGTCTTTAGTTAGGCTTTAGTTCTCCTTTAAGGTTGCCATAGACACATCGATGTTAATGTATGAAAGATCTTTTGTACAATAATCATTGTGTGTGTGTAGTGGGAGATAAGACAACTGATCTTTCATATCGGTCATCTCATCGATTGGGCAGGACTTGATTGGGCACATTTAAAGGTGCCTGAACATCGAAACATTAATGCTGAATCGTCAGATAGAGATAAAGAATCCTTTCTTATTACTTACATATCACAACACTTTCTCTCAACATAGCTTACAGCTATAACATATTAGCAGAGAGGCTAAGCACCAGATATACAGAGGGTAAATTAAATATCAGGGTCCTAACATTGTACTTTACATGTTTTTTTTTACCTGAGCATTAAGGTTACATCTGACTTCCACTTGAAAGCCCAAACTGCTGAATAACTTTTGCAGAGATGTAAAATCAACTTCTCCACCATATCGGTAATCAAGATCTGGTGTCTCAAACTTGACGTTGCTGATGATGAGGGCCCGGCCACGAGGGCAGGAATGCATTTTGTAGGCCTGAAGATGAGAGGAGCATGAACACAAGATGGGACTGACAATAACAGATCTAAGCACAACTGTGATCAAGAGAACGTCAGCAGATTTGCACAATACCTGGCCCCTATTCATGAACGGAATGAGTATTCTGCTGGGGTGACAAGGTTCAGACTAGGGGTACATAATGAGAACCTGCCTGTTCTCTCTCTCTCTGGCAACAGATTTCCTGTCATTTCTTACATAAGAACATCTACTTTCTCTAAACTCCCTTTTCTGGAACTCAAAAAGCAGTACAAATAGCTCCAGTGTGGTTGTTGTACTGATGCAATTGAACACATCTTAGTAAGTCATCCCCACTGTGAATTAGCTGAACACCTTGAGGCTTCTCCTGCTGCTTACAGTAGATGACATGAGTTTATTAGTGCAATCATTAGATGTGGACTGAAAGATAAACACTGACAAGGAGGGTGAGAGGCAAAACCCACATAGAGGAATTCTGCACAATACTCTAAACATGATTCTGGTCACTGTATTTATCTTGTCTACTGAGCAATGTGGTAGGGTCCATTTTTTTTGAAACCTGAACCCACAACGGCCCAACTAAACTTCCGACCCGCAATGGGCCAACTACACTTCTGACCCGCAATGGGCCAACTAAACTTCCGACCCGCAATGGGCCAACTACACTTCTGACCCGCAATGGGCCAACTAAACTTCCGACCCGCAATGGGCCAACAAAACTTCCGACCCGCAATGGGCCAACTAAACTTCCGACCCGCAATGGGCCAACAAAACTTCCGACCCGCAATGGGCCAACTAAACTTCCGACCCGCAATGGGCCAACTAAACTTCCGACCCGCAATGGGCCAACTAAACTTCCGACCCGCAATGGGCCAACTAAACTTCCGACCCGCAATGGGCCAACAAAGCTTCCGACCCGCAATGGGCCAACTACACTTCCGACTCGCAATGGGCCAACTAAACTTCCGACCCGCAATGGGCCAACTAAACTTCCGACCCGCAATGGGCCAACTAAACTTCCGACCCGCAATGGGCCAACTAAACTTCCGACCCGCAATGGGCCAACTAAACTTCCGACCCGCAATGGGCCAACTAAACTTCCGACCCGCAATGGGCCAACTACACTTCCGACTCGCAATGGGCCAACTAAACTTCCGACCCGCAATGGGCCAACTAAACTTCCGACCCGCAATGGGCCAACTACACTTCCGACTCGCAATGGGCCAACAAAACTTCCGACCCGCAATGGGCCAACTAAACTTCCGACCCGCAACGGGCCAACTAAACTTCCAACCCGCAACGGGCCAACTAAACGTCCGACCCGCAACGGGCCAACTAAACGTCCGACCCGCAACGGGCCAACTAAACGTCCGACCCGCAACGGGCCAAATAAACTTCCGACCCGCAATGGGCCAACTAAACTTCCGACCCGCAATGGGCCAACTAAACTTCCGACCCGCAATGGGCCAACTAAACTTCCGACCCGCAATGGGCCAACTAAACTTCCGACCCACAATGGGCCAACTAAACTTCCGACCTGCAATGGGCCAACTAAACTTCCTACCCGCAATGGGCCAACTAAACTTCCGACCCACAATGGGCCAACTAAACTTCCGACCTGCAATGGGCCAACTAAACTTCCTACCCGCAATGGGCCAACTAAACTTCCGACCCGCAATGGGCCAACTAAACTTCCGACCTGCAATGGGCCAACTAAACTTCCAAACTGAGGGACACACAAATGATGAATCTTCACAAAAAACATTTTTAAAAACTGGAAGAACCACAAGGGGGGGTGGGAGGGATCAAGCCCACAACTTTGTTGGGTACCCAGCCAGATTACCCAAAGACTGCCCGTACGGCTACGGAATCTGGGACTTTTTGCCCAAAAACCCGGCCACTTTGCGGGTATTCTGTGGGTACTCTACACGATACAGGACTCTAACATGAAGCCTTTGCACTTATAACACGAACAAAAATATATTTTGTATAATTTAATATATCATATGCTTATTATATATGGTAGACAAACCTTCATCTGTACAAGCAGCATAATTTGGTACTTGTGTTCCTGCAGTCTGGAGTCAGTAGGACTGCTATAAGCGACCATAGAATGGTGCTTTATATTGGGCCCACCTGAAGCTAATTGGGGCACTGTGTACTTGAAATACCAGGGCCTGTTTTGAATCGCAAACATGCTTCTTATCATGGGACAAAGGTTTGTATAGAAATGATTTATCTACATGGCAAGTTGCCGGTCACACTCACCTGCTGATGGCGGGAAAGGAAGAAGTTGACGCTGCATAGCTGTACTGAGACTGGACCATCTCCATCATCCATGGACTCTTCATTGTACTCTGAAGGCAACAAAAAGAGATAAGATTGGTTACTAAAAGTGGCCATACAGGCCGATAATAGCTGTTGGCAGCTTATTGGCCCGTGTATGGGGCCATCTGACGGGCTTCCCCAAACGATATCTGCCCGAAAGTCATCCAGATGTTGATCGGGCAAAGGTAAAAAGCCAGTCAGATTGGGACCACATCTGTTCGTTGATGTGGTCCTGTGATCTGACCACATGTATACCTTTCATTTTGATCCGATTGTTGGGCCCATGATTGGATCAGCCCGATATTGCCACCTCAAGGTTGGCATATAGGGGAGAGACAAGTTGTTCTCTTTGTGTATGGCCATCTTTATTGAGTGTAGTTACTGAGGCCAATACATCAGGTAGAATCCGTGGAACCAATCTCACCTCTGCAGACCTGCCGCCTGAGCCAACTGGGAGCGCTCTCCTGCACAGGTAAAGGAAAGCTGCGGTGATGTACCTGGGGTGGAAGCAAAGAAGAAGAAAAGACATTTATACATTTTGATTTAAAACACAAAAATAAACAGTTTGGGCCAAGCCCTTTATTTGCTGGATAATTATAAAACAATGCTGGCAAGTCACTAGCTAGATTAATTAATAATTAGTTATTATCTCAACCACTCCCATCTTGAATTGCAGAGCTGTGAGCATAACCACGGACATCTCTGAAACTGCTGGTCAATATATACCAACTGCTAGTGTGTGTGTCTAACTGCTTCCCTGCAGGATAATGTATCTCCTAATTGAGTTAACATAATAGGAATGGAGGTAGCGAAGGGAACTGGCGGCCAATGTACATATAACAGCTTGCACAGGCTCAAAGAAAGCATTCAGAGTAGTGGGAGACATTACCCCGGCAGGCCCCTAAGCTAATATTGGGACTGCAAGACTCACTGCAAACTACTGGAAAAACCTTGGGGAATGTCATTTTTCTGCCTATCTGCACAGGTATTATTATCATTTATTTAAACAGTGGCAAGTTACATAGGGCTTTTAAAAAACTGTAAACCAAACAAGGGACTTACAATAAACATTGGCTGGGAAATGGATGACACTGAAGTATGGTGTAAATAATGAATTGATATACCTGTGTTACAGAAATCTAATAATTTATAAAATATTCTGTTACAAGAGGGGCACACTGATGATATAAATGACTGAGTGACCCAAAAGAATCAATAACAGAAATGTATGAACTGGAAAAAATAAAACACCAAGTAATATTATGGAATATGATTATGCCAATTACTGCAGTCTGTATATTTTTATGTTTGGCAGAACAGGTATGGGACCTGTTATCCAGAATGCTTGGGACTTGGGGCTTTCCAGATAAAGGGTTCTCTATAGGCCAATAGGCTGGTTCTGCTTCCAAAAAGGATTAATTATATCTTAGTTGGGATCAAGTACAAGCGACTGTTTTATTATTACACACAAAAAGGAAATCGAAAACGGAGGGGAGCTGCCTGCTTGGCCCTGCAAATGATTGGACAATAGAGAGATTTCACTGTAACCAATGAAAATTTTCTAACCTGCCGATCAATTTTCTGACCGATGTCGGACGACAAATCGTTAGCTGCATGATAGTTTGATTACCAGTAACTTTACGATAATTTGATGGATTGGTGGGATTGCACACTAAAATCAGTCGTTCACCATAGTAAAATCTTTGCGTCTACAGGGTTTGGCTGCTTAGCTCAGAAATCTGGCAGGGAAAAAAAAATCTGCCAAAAAACAAAGCGCGTTTGCTATGTGTACACTGTAGCACACAGGATGGAAATGCCTTTTAAAGGGTATGTAAAGGCAAAAAAAAAACTTTTAATTAAAAAGAAACCAAATCTCCAATATAATTTAATTCAAAATACCGTTTTTAAAAGAAACCTGACTGTAAGCAGTGAAATTCTCCCTTCATTTACTGCTGTGGATAGGAATTGTCAGACAGTCCCTAACTGCTCTGCAGGGAAACAATCAAACTTATGAACAGCAGGGGGAGCCCCCGCCTTACTTCCCAGCCATGCAGAACTCAAGCAGCTTTGTTTGTTTCCCTGTAGAGCAGTCGGCGATTGTGTAGAGATTTGTATTGGATTTTATTTTTGCCTTTACATCCCCTTTACTGTTTCCAACTCCAGCTGCAGGGACAAAGATCATGGAGCCAGATTTAAACAGATAAACTGGGATTCTATTTGGAGGATTATTTTGCTGCAGCCACTGGTTCTGCAGAGTTGGAGAAAGTTTGTATTAAACAATACAAAAACTATAAAATCCACATTAGATTACATGACAACACAGGACCCAGTGCAGTCTGTATATTCTGATTATTAATCAGTCTTGTTGTATCGACTTCTGGCAGATATTATTTGACTTGTGCTGTTTTGATCATTTATGACGATCCCTAAGCAGCCCAGATCACACTGAGCATGTGCACAGCAAAGATGGTTAACAAAGTTACAAGATGGTGACCCCCTGTGGCCAACTTTGAAAGCATAAATCATTTGTTTGATTAGGCTTGTGGTGCAGTAGGTTCATGTTTATGTTCAGTATACAAAATACAGCATTTCTAGCATTCTTCTACTTTACTTCCCCTTTAATAATTGAGTTTTCCCTTTAGTCAGCAGCTTACACGAGACTGATGTGAGAGCAATGCCTGCAGGATTTCTTGTCAGAGCGGATGGCAGAAATGTGGCTTATGGTTTCATCTGGTTGCAGTCGGAGATGTTTATTAGTCAGTTAGGCCAAAGTACGTGTCTGCACTCCATCCATATAACTAGAGAAGTCATGGCCGAAGCCCAGGCTCGGTTTGTTTTTCCCTGTGTAAAACCACGGTGCTCCATACAGATCTGTGCAGACAATACTCCCTTCTCTTTTCATGGCCAATTCTCCAGTTAATATAACATTTAGGGGCACATTTACGATGGGTCGAATATCGAAGGTTAATTAACCCTCGATATTCGACCATCGAAGTTACATCCTTCGAATGTCGAAGTCGAAGGATTTGCCGCAATTCGTTCCATCGATTCGAAGGATTTTAATTCATCGTTCGAATGATTTTACTTCGATCACAAATTGCTAGGAAAGTCTGTGGGGACCTTCCCCATAGGTTAACATTGGTGCTCGGTAGGTTTTAGGTGGCGACGTAGGTGGTTGAAGTTGAAGAGACAGAACTTAGACTATCGAATAGTCGAACAATTTTTAGTTCAAATCGTTCCATTCGATGGTCGAAGTAGCCAAAAAAATACTTCGAAATTCGAAGTATTTTTCCTTCAAATCCTTCACTCGAGCTAAGTAAATGTGCCCCTAAGTGTCTCTATAACAATTTGGCTCAAATGTATATCCACTTGCACCTATAGACTTGTGTCATTCTTTCCCTGCCACTGGCAATTTTAGGGTGTATAGAGATCACATGGTTCCAGCAGTTTGTTTATTTACAGTTCACGGCAGAGAATTGGCTTCCAAGTTCAGGCATTTATCTAGTTGTCAGATACTCACTTTCTGTGTATCAATCGCCTCTTGGTGCTGCGCCTCCTTCTCTAGTTGTTCAGCTAAATGTTTCTGGCCAGTCGCATGCAAAGCATTACAGAAGTCTGAAAAAGCATTTGGGCCCCTTTTCGGAAGCTGGGTTAGTAAGGTGACATTTTGCCTATAATCACTGCGGTGTGCCTGAGAGACAGAGAGGGTAGATCTTAGTTTATTACATGCAATATGAACACAATATAAACCAAAACAATATCCTATATATGATCATAGTCTGTACAGAGAGATCCCATAAAACTATGGTACATAGGTATTCCCTGTACTAAGCACAATTCAGCAGGAACAGTCCCTAAGTTTGCTCATAGTCTGTACAGAGAGATCCCATAAAACTATGGCAGCATAGGTATTCCCTGTACTAAGCACAATTCAGCAGGAACAGTCCCCTAAGTTTGCTCATAGTCTGTACAGAGAGATCCCATAAAACTATGGCAGCATAGGTATTCCCCTGTACTAAGCACAATTCAGCAGGAACAGTCCCCTAAGTTTGCTCATAGTCTGTACAGAGAGATCCCATAAAACTATGGCAGCATAGGTATTCCCTGTACTAAGCACAATTCAGCAGGAACAGTCCCTAAGTTTGCTCATAGTCTGTACAGAGAGATCCCATAAAACTATGGTACATAGGTATTCCCTGTACTAAGCACAATTCAGCAGGAACAGTCCCTAAGTTTGCTCATAGTCTGTACAGAGAGATCCCATAAAACTATGGTACATAGGTATTCCCTGTACTAAGCACAATTCAGCAGGAACAGTCCCTAAGTTTGCTCATAGTCTGTACAGAGAGATCCCATAAAACTATGGCAGCATAGGTATAGCCCCTTAAGTCTTTTTCTGACAGCCTATAAATAAACTATGTCAACACTGGTATATTACAGTATAAAGCAAAATTGTGCTATAAAATAAGTTGGCATGAATAAAAAACAACTATATTTTATCATTTATAACATATTGTGGGTGTGACACACACTCAGGGACATGGTGCTATTTCATCGTTTAATAATAACAGATGGCTGCTGTTTGTTGCATCTACTAAAGACAGGCAAGTTGCCTTTACAGCAAAACATTCATTCTGTGCCTTTAGCCTGTTTATCTGTATTTCTATGAATCTCACCATGATGTTACTGTGCATAATGGGAGTCAGAACTCCGCTGGACACAAGATGATCAAGCAGCTCCTCAATGATTATTTCTTCAGCCAGAGTAACTCGCAGCCGCTGCAGTGCAATTTTGTGGTGTTGCTGCATCCCTCCCAGCATCCTGCAGGAAAGATACAGCCATACCATTCAGTATAGAGATAGATGGTCAATATAATAGTAAACTAGCAATAAACTGGTGCGGCTATAGAATGGAAACACTCAACAGCATTCATCACACCCCAAGTATAGAACTACAGCCACAGCAACAACGGAGGACAGGGCCGCCATCAGGAGGTTCAAGTGTCCCAGGCCTGAACGGGGGCCCGGCAGTGCTAAACTTTTTCGAAAGAGCCGGGCCCCCCTTGACAGCCCTGAAGCCGTGCCGCCTCCTTCCCAAGTCTTGAACAGCCGAAATGCAGAGTCCCAAAGCAGCAAAAAGACCCATTTTAAAGCGGTTGTTTGCCTTTAAATGTACTTTTAGTATGATGCAGAGAGGAATATTCTGAGACAATTTGCAATTGGTTTTCATTTTTTAATAGTGGTTATTAAAGTTATTTACCTTTTTATTCAGCAGCTCTCCAGTTTGTCATTTTGGTTGCTAAGATACAAATTCCCCTAGCAACCAATTTTTTCTATTAGTTATTTAGGAATGTTGTTTCCATTATTTCTTGCGCGGAATAGGGGGAAAATCTAAAACTGAAAGTAAAAGAAGGCATGTTCTTCCATGGGTGCAGGTGGCCCATAAGCTGCTGCAGACATGTTATTACTTCTGTTTCAAATCCAACGTCATTAGCACCTGATGAAGGACATGTCTGTCCGAAACATGTGGTGTTGGAATAAAGTACACTGAATCTAATTTGGCTCTCCAGAGTGAACTTTGCTTATACCTTGGATATTGCGTGGCTTGGACAGTGCCACTAACTCTGTTTGATAGAGCCTTGATGCCTTTGGAGTGAGGGACCACCCGACAAACAATTGAATCAATCCTGTGGGCCACACGTTGAACATTATTCCGTGGCACATCCCAGTAAGAGACCCTGTAAATGTCACAAAACGACTGCTTTCAACTTACTCAAGCAAGAGATGATATCAAAGGGAAATGATATGAGGACACAATGCTTTTCATTTTCTAACCAAGAAATCAAGAACAGGCACTTTCACGTGCACTTCCCCTGTGACTGGGCACAGCAGCAGCATAAACTATACTGTACATCTCCATGAGTCTGCTGCACACACCCAACATAGCCCTGGGGCTCCCAATCACACACCTTATCAGCCCCATGTACCCAACATAGCCCTGGGGCTCCCAATCTCACATACCTTATCAGACCTATGCACCCAATATAGCCCGTGGCTCCCAAACTCACACACAACCTATAAGTTGTCCCATGCACCCAACATAGCTCTAGTGCTCAAAATCCACGAGGGGCTGACACACAGCTCACTGTCCATAATTTAGTTTCCAGCAGACAAACACAATAGACAGCCTATCAGAAGCAGAATAATGGAACCTGAGAATGTTCTTTGTGCCTGAGAGCCCCAGTAGCTGTGAGTCACTGTACTGCCCAGTGTATAAGCACAAAGAGCAAGTTAAATGGCCTATAACCACAAGTGAGTCATTAGCTGCTTTGTGTTTATATACAAACAGCTGCTCTATTGGAAAGTGCCAAGGCCTAGAGCCAGGGGAGCAGTGATAGCACAGCAAGTAGAACTATATCTCTCTTTATTACAGGCTGGGCTCCTGCAGAGGTGTTGGATGTGGGCACTGAAGGGTTAACATGCCTCCGACCCTTGTAGGCCTCTGTACTTGTTTTTCTGTACGACCCTGTCCTTGCTCTTCTTAGGCAACCTTGCACTACACATGCACATATTTGTCTCGTGTCCATCCTGAATGCTGTACCTGTTACAGACATGTACTAAGCTAATACGTCACTATATTGGGATGTCTTTACTTATAACCTATATAAGCCTATGTTTGGGCTTCAATAAACGGAACTTATTATTCTGATCCACTCATTGGTGTTTCTTTGTGCAAGTTCCCCCGATCCGGAATACGAGGCCTTGTTGGGCAGCTAGAATCCAAGGTTCTAGTGGCAGTCGGTTAGTTTTTCCCCATCAGTCTCAGAACCTACAAAATGCATGTGATGTCATAATGGACAGAGTCAAAGTGCACAGCTACAGCCCAGGTGATGTCATTGTGATGTCATAATGGACAGAGTCAAAGTGTACAGCTACAGCCCAGATTGGCTCATTCTTGATCAGGCAACTGAGAAAGAATTTTCAAAATGTGGAAGAGAGTTAAGGCGTGTTTCTCTTGCTTTTGTAAGAAACAAACTAACAAATCTACTGAGTCTACGGATCGTGATGAATACATTGTGAATATCTTGGAAGGAGGTGAAGACCACTGCAATAACACCTATGAGCAGTCAATATTGGAAACTGGTAATACCAACAGCCAGGAAGAAAAAACACTCACAGAGGACCTGAGCAATACCATCAGCCAGGTGGAGCTCGAGGAGAGCGATCAGTACAACTGTCAGCATGAAAATGAGGAGTCATTGTCTGAAACTGGCAACAACATTGGCCAGGAATGCCCAGAGGGAGAATATCTGGGCACTGACTTCAGGGAGGATAAGGCTGAAGAGATTGTTGAGGTATGGCAACAAGAAGAAATAAAAGAAACAACCATACAAATCGATAACCAGGAGGGATGGCAACAAGAGCGAATAAGAAAAGTGGCCATAGAAGTCATCAATGACCAGGGGGAGAATGAACTACACCTCCTTGAACAACGGGAGATTCTCCAAATGGTTAAAGGCCAAAGCGATACTGGCGTCTCTTATGTGGCAGTTCATTACCATGCCTCTGAAAGCACCATGCAATATGATGAGCAATGGGAGTCATCATCAGTTTCAGATGATGACTGAACAGTGACATCAGCCAGAACGAGAACCTGGAAGACGAATATCTGGCATCATCATCAGCCAGTAAGAGTACCCAGAAGAAGAATATCTGGCATCATCAGGTGGCATCAACATCAGCCAGTAGGAGTACCCAGAAGAAGAATATCTGGCATCATCAGGTGGCATCAACATCAGCCAGTAAGAGTACCCAGAAGAAGAATATCTGGCATCATCAGGTGGCATCAACATCAGCCAGTAGGAGTACCTAGAAGAAGAATATCTGGGCAATGACGTCAGTGATGAAGAGAATGGGGAATTTGAGAATCAAATACACAAAATCAAGAACTGTAGATTGTCCAAATGGGTGCTGGCCGCAGCCAGTATTTATGGGCATCTGAAAGAACCTTCCAGTATCAAGGAGGCTGGAGGCATTAAAGAACTGAAGCTGGAGGTGTTAAAGAACAGAGGCTGGAGGCGTTAAAGAACTGAGGCTGGAGGCGTTAAAGAACTGAGGCAACCATCGGGGGGAGGGACGGGGGCAAAGGGGCCCATTTGTCATCTTTGGGCCCCAGTATAACATCATGGTCCCCGATGGTAGCCTACAAGAAAGAAATCAGAAGATCACAACATCTATTCTTTTGAGATGATGAATAAACATTTTGGCATTTAAAAAATAAATAAAAAATAAATTAAAAAAAATAAAAAATAAATAAAAAAAAGACAAATATGTGCATGCGTATTAGCTAAGACATTCTGGCTGAGGCAAGCTGATATGGTACATGACGCAAGGTTGTCTAAGAAGAGCAAGTACAGGGTCGTAGAGAAAAACAAGTACAGAGGCCTACAAGGGTCGGCACGTAGGCATGTTAACCCTTCAGGCACCAATGTCATCTTTCCTGCACAAAGAACTAAAATAAGCAGTTGTTTGAATGCCAACTAATTACCTTTTCTTAGAATACGCGGTTATTAAATACTGGGAGGTTCTAATAACATAGAGATGATGTTACATGTGTCACTCATCTTCTTTTGGGCCAAACCAACATGAAAGGGCTCATTTAATAACACATTTAATTACACAGGTGCGAACTTGTGCAAGGGAAATTATAAGTGCTAGTTACATGTTAGTTCTGTCTTGGTCGTAACTGGAAATATCTTTTGACGTGAAGTTGTAAAATAGAGTGAACTTTCCCTGGCTCGACAGAGAGAGAGAGAGAAGAGAGAGAGAGAGAGAGAGAAGAGAGAGAGAGAGAAGAGAGAGGGAGAGAAGAGAGAGGGAGAGAGAGAAGAGAGCGAAGAGAGAGAGCGCTTGTATATATATTGCTTGTATATTTAGGTGCTTGTATATATATATATATATCTATCTATCTATCTATCTATCTATCTATCTATCTATCTATCTATCTATCTATCTATCTATCTCTCTATCTCTCTATCTATCTATCTCTCTATCTCTCTATCTCTCTATCTCTCTATCTCTCTATCTATCTATCTATCTATCTATCTATCTATCTATCTATCTATATATATATATAGCGCTTGTATATATAGTGGGGTCGCCAGGCATTGGGCTGCATGCACTAAAGGACCAGGTACCCGTCACCCCCCAAGTTATTGGCATGGGGAAAACGTTTTTTTTTCAAAACACATCAGTTAATAATCAGTTAATCTTGAAATCTGACATGAGGCTAGACATATTGTCAGTTTCCCAACTGCTCCAGTCATGTGACTTGTGCTCTGATAAACTTCAGTCACTCTTTACTGCTGTGCTGCAGTACAGCAGTTCCGTCATAAAGTGCTGGCTCTTTCTGAAAGCACATGACCAGGCAAAATCATCATCATTTATTTATATAGCGCTGTCAAAATACGCAGTGCTTTACTGCAGTTATAGCAAACAGGGAATAAATGGTGGATAACAAACAATGATTACAGAATACAATAGGGTTAGAAGGACCTAGAGATTAGAGTTTACAAACTAAAAGGTTAGGGTACAATTGAGACATTAGGATTTTATAAACACTGTCATTTTTGATACAGCAATGATTAATTAAGGTACATCGAATAAGCCTCTTTAAACAGATGGGTCTTTAAGGAGCGCTTGAAAGTTTGGAAAGAAGTAGAAAGTCTGACAGCTGGAGGCAGAGAGTTCCAGAGAAAAGCAGAGGCCTGAGAGAAGTCTTGTAGGTGAGAATGGGCAGAAGTGATCAGAGGAGAAGTGAGGCGAAGATCAGAAGCAGAGCGAAGGTTACGTGAAGGAGAGTATTTGGAGATCAGAGATGAACTATAGGGAGGGGTTTCATTATTAAGGGAATGTGAGTGTAAGTAATTTGAATTTGATTCTAGAAGAGATTGGGAGCCAGTGATGGGACATGTATATGGGAGCAGCTGATGTTGAGCGGCAAAATGAGCTGAGATGCACCTACACACCAATATTACAACTAAATACACTTGCTGGTTCAGGAATTAAATTTTATATTGTACAGTCAATTATTTGCAGTATAAACAGTGTCATTTAGAAATAAAAACGACATCATAAAAATCAGGATATGATCCCTTAAAAGTGCCCAGCCGGGGATTTTTTCCTTCTTTTGAGCGGATTCCTCATTAAGCAGCTGCCCTAGGCACAAGCCTATATATAAACACGACCCTGCTCATACATGAGTGTTATACAGAAAGTACAAATGCAGGTGTGCCAGCAGCACAAACAACCGTTTCCTTGTTATTACTGTAAACAACCAATGAACAGAACCATTGTACATATCTAATATAACTAATTCTAAAAGATATTCTAGAATCATTGTACAGTATACTGCACAGAATATCGTTATCAGCTATGTAAATGTTGGGCCTAGAATGGCCGCTGCTTAATATAATCTGTAGTAGTGTTTCTATAAACTGCACAATCTAGTAGGCACTGATCCAACTTCTGTACAGGTGTGGGACCTGTTATCCAGAATGCTTTGGATCTGCTTTGCAGATGACGGATCTTTCTTTAATTTGGATCTTCATCCCTTAAGTCTGCTAGAAAATCATATAAACATGAAATAAAGGCAATAGGCTGGTTTTGCTTCCAATAAGGATTAATTATATCTTAGTTGGGATCAAGTACAAGCAACTGATTTATTATTACACAGAAAAAGGAAATCGTTCTGAAGTCTATGGGAGACTGCCATCCCATAAGTCGAAACTTTCTGGATAATGGGTTTCTGGATAACAGATCCCATACCTGCATCATATATATATACTGGTATTATTCAAAGCTGCAGACTTTTTTGGGTTGAAGCCACTTCTTGGCACTTCGACATCTGTTCAGGGCCCCATCCAATCACAGATTAATGTGCCAATCACTGTCCTTATAGGGCACCTGTTACCCAGATGTCAAAGTGCCAAGAAGTGGCTTCAACCCAAAAAAGTCTGCAGCTTTGAATAATACCAGTATATATGATGCAGGTATGGGATCTGTTATCCAGAAACCCATTATCCAGAAAGTTTCGACTTATGGGATGGCAGTCTCCCATAGACTTTAGAACGATTTCCTTTTTCTGTGTAATAATAATTTAAAAAAAAAAAAAACAAAAACCATAAGATTACCCCCAACTGGAGCACGGGCTCTATAAGTTTGTACCTTTGGTTGGGGATAATATTTTTGCCCTACAGGTGGCCTTTAAGGATTCCTTTCCTGTAAAACAGTGGGTCCCACTGGCGTCGTTTCTATAGAGGGTCTGACCTGGGAGGATGAAGGAAAAGAATTGGGCAGATCAGACAAATTGGGTTTTGTGCAGATCACAATAACAATGTAGGGAAATGCACTTTGTACAAAGGGTTATACGGAATATCAAAGCAGCTCTAGTCATTTGGGAATATTTCCATAAAAAGGTGACAGGACACATTTCCTCATTTGCCCAAAATCTACTCAGGGCTAAACTCCCGTTTTGTCTGGAGAAATACACCGACTGTTAGATGTAATCATGTAAAGCATGAACAGAAGATTCCATTCGACTTTATTAGATCCGACTTTACACTTTAGCTTACAGAGAGATCAGATTTCATAGCATCCTACAAAGCTTTGTGCCGGTATTACAGGTATAGGATCCCTTCTCCGGAAACCCAATATCCAGAAAGCTCCGAATTACAGAATGGCTGTCTCCCATAGACTCCATTTATTCCAAATAATCCACATTTTTAAAAATGATTTCCTTTTTCTGTCTAATAATAAAACAGTAGCTTGTACTTGATCCCAACTAAGATATAATTAATCCTTATTGGAAGCAAAACCAGCCTATTGGGTTTATTTAATGTTTATATGATTTTCTATTAGACTTAAGGTATGAAAACCCAAATTACGGAAAGATCAGTTATCTGGAAAACCCCAGGTCCCGAGCATTCTGGATAACAGGTCCCATACCTGTACCTGATAAAATCTGAGCCACAATATCAGATCTAAAGCGCTTGTGGAGTTTTAGCCTTCGATTGTAAGTTCTATGGGGCAGGGACCTTCTTTTGCTTGTCTCACATGTAGCTCCTTATCTTTAATGTTATGGTACTTTATGTTTATATAGTGAATAAAATACCCCCTCTTGTAAAATATAAGGATAGTATAAGTCACTGAGGAGTTTCATGACCATATAAAAAAAACGAGACCGAAGGTCACTTGTCATATCCTCATATTTTACAACTGGGGGTACTTTATTATAATACACAAGTTTCAGTGAGTCATGTGACAGAAATGACATCAGAACTCACCGTTTATAACTGATGACATCAGAACCCACCGTTTATAAGGATATAATTTACAGGTTATTCATGGCGCGTGTGTATTATATTTATTATATTTTGGCGGCAGCAGTAGCAAGGGCTGGAGTTAATGGGGTGCACACAATTGCCCCAGTGACAAAAGGGAAGGGGTATTGGGGCACATACACCCCAGTAGTAAGACATGGGTAAGAGATATAGGGGCACAGACACATCCCCAGTAGAAGTAAATGTGAGGGGCCACATTCCTCTAGCAGCACAGTCAGTGACAGAGGAGTAGGAAGACCATGTTCTCATATCAATACTATGGGGACTGCACTTGGGAAGCCGCACAAAATAAAACAGTCGGTGACGTCACACTCACCTGGCGCGGGACCCTCAGAGCCTTGAAGCTCCGCCTTCTGGGGACTCACGTGACGGCAGTAAACAAAACAGGTCACTGAGGGGAGGGATTGAGCCCCTACAAGCGCCAGTCACCGCATGGATACGATACAAGCCTTTCACCCGGCAGTAACAACAAGAAGCACACACTGAACCCGAAACTCTACCCCGCCCAAGCGGTGACAGGCGCATGCGCGCCCCGCCCCCAATCCACAGCGTAAACGTCACCAGGATTTCGCGGGTTTTTCGCTAAGTGGTATCTCTATTTCCTCACACAGAATGCTGTAAACAAACAGGCAGCGTGTCAGGCAGAGAACAGCATCATTCTAAGCGGCACTCGGTGTCAGAGGGAAGAGAGGAGGATGGGAGTGCGACTCAGTAGTTCAGGCAAAGAGGAGCGAGATCAGTTATAGCCCCGCTGGTCCAACCCTCCCTCCTCCCACATCAGCAAGCTCTGCTCCGCCCCAACCCTCACAGACCCAGTCACAGAGGCTGCTCCTCCTATATCAGCAGTCTCTGCTCCGCCCACAACCCTCAGAACCAGTCACAGAGGCTGCTCCTCCCACATCAGCAAGCTCTGCCCCGCCCACAACCCTCACACAGCACAATTATAATGTGGCACTGTTTGCTCCTGTGTTTATGTCCTGAAGTATGTTGTGCCCACCAGGCAATGACTGGCAATCTGTGCCAGAGAGGCTGCTATAAGGTGCCATACACAGTCACTATTTAGTGGGCTGCTGGGGACTGTTTGGGCCTCTGTGTGGGCTGATTAGTCCTCTGTGTGGGATTATTAGGCCTCTGTGTGGGATTATTAGACCTCTGTGTGGGCTGATTGGGCCTTTGTGTACCTGAAATGCCAGGGCCTGTTTTAATTCGCAACCCCTGGCACTGACACTAACGCCTGAAACAGAGAACAAAACTATAAAGTAGCTGTGGGTCTGTCATGGCCAAGTGCTGCTGTGCGTATGGATCTGTGGGTGGGGTTGCCCCTGGCTGCTATTTTACCAGCCTGGCAGGTAAAAATGATGGTTGATCCCAATGTTATTAATAGGGAATAAAGATAAATATATAGGAAGGTCAGTGATCCCAATGTTATTAATAGGGAATAAAGATAAATATATAGGAAGGCAAGTGATCCCAATGTTATTAATAGGGAATAAAGATAAATATATAGGAAGGCCAGTGATATGATCCCAATGTTATTAATAGGGAAAAAAGATAAATATATAGGAAGGTCAGTGATCCCAATGTTATTAATAGGGAAAAAAGATAAATATATAGGAAGGTCAGTGATCCCAATGTTATTAATAGGGAATAAAGATAAATATATAGGAAGGCAAGTGATCCCAATGTTATTAATAGGGAATAAAGATAAATATATAGGAAGGTCAGTGATCCCAATGTTATTAATAGGGAATAAAGATAAATATATAGGAAGGCAAGTGATCCCAATGTTATTAATAGGGAATAAAGATAAATATATAGGAAGGCCAGTGATATGATCCCAATGTTATTAATAGGGAAAAAAGATAAATATATAGGAAGGTCAGTGATCCCAATGTTATTAATAGGGAAAAAAGATAAATATATAGGAAGGTCAGTGATCCCAATGTTATTAATAGGGAATAAAGATAAATATATAGGAAGGCAAGTGATCCCAATGTTATTAATAGGGAATAAAGATAAATATATAGGAAGGTCAGTGATCCCAATGTTATTAATAGGGAATAAAGATAAATATATAGGAAGGCAAGTGATCCCAATGTTATTAATAGGGAATAAAGATAAATATATAGGAAGGCCAGTGATATGATCCCAATGTTATTAATAGGTAATAAAGATAAATATATAGGAAGGTCAGTGATCCCAATGTTATTAATAGGGAATAAAGATAAATACTGTAAGTAATATTTTTCCATGGAACAGAATGCTAACAATGCTTTTATGGATGTAGATCCTAATAGGACAACATCACTAAGTGTAGACCTCACATTAGTAATGTATGGGCACTCCTGATGTAGATATTCTGAGACAATTTGCGATTGGTTTTCATTTTTTATTATTTGCGTTTTTTGCTTTTTATTCAGCAGCTCTGCAGTTTCAGAGGTCCAAATTCCCCTAGCAACCATGCATTGATTTGAACAAGAGACTGGTATGAATAGAAAGATGAGTAGTTAAAAGTAGAAATTACTATAAGTTTGTAGCCTTACAGAGATGGGGTCAGCGACCCCCATTTGAAAGCTGCAAAGAATCAGAAAAAGAAGGTACAGATGCACCAAATCCACTTTTTTGGATTCGGCCGAACTCCCGAATCCTTTGCAAAAGATTACCAAAACGTATCTGAACCCTAATTTGCATATGCAAATTAGGGGTGGAAAGGGGAAAACATTTTTTACTTCCTAGTTTTGTGACAAAAAGTCACGTGATTTTCCTCCTGCCCCTAATTTACATATACATATGATTCAGTTCGGCCGGGCAGAAGGATTCGGCCGAATCCGAAACCTGCTGAAAAAGGCCGAATCCTGGATTCGCTGCATCCCTAGAAGAAGGCATCCCTAGAAGAAGGAATCCTGTTGATCTATGGAAGTGGAGACAAGTACGACACTCACTGCAATAGCGAAGCGAGGAAAGCCATGGTCATGATCTTGTGCAGCAAGAAGACACTTGGGGTGAGAGGAATGGGACACGCTTAGTGCCAAGAGACCCTCTGCTTACTTAATAAAGTCTCTCATAAATCAGCCCATCTGCACATCCGTAGCAACAGACATTAAAGGAATTCTGTCATTATTTAACAATGTAGTTTTTATTTTTAAAATACTGTTTGCAAATAATTCACTCTACAATGTAATCACTCCAGCTTGCAGCGCAGCAGTAAAGAGTGATTGAAGTTTATCAGAGCACGAGTCGCATGACTGGGGGCACCCAGGAAACCGACAATATGTCTAGCCCCATGTCAGATTTCAAATTTAAATATAAAAAAACAAAATCTGTTTGCTCTTTTGAAAAATGGATTTCAGTGGAGAAGTCTGCTGGAGCAGCACTATTAACTAGGGATGCACCAAATACGCTATTTGGGATTCGGCCGAATCCTCTGTGAAAGGTTCAGCCGAATACAGAACCAAATCCTAATTTGCATATGGAAAAGGAAAAAGTGGAAAAAAAATCTTGTGACAAAAAGTCATGTGATTTCCCTACCCACTCCTCATTTACATATGCAAATTAGGATTCGGTTCGGCCAGGCACAAAATTCGGCCGAATCCCGAATTGAATCCTAGATTCGGTGCATCCCTACTATTAACTGTATTTTGAAAATAAACAAAACATGTTTTCCCAGGACAGTGTCCCTTTAAGTGTTCTATTCAGGGGTTACCTCTTTCTCTTGTATTAACCCCAAAGCCCCTTTAGCCTGATCTATGTTTCCGTATTGATCGTTTCTCCTCGTTTGCTGCAGGATGGCTTTACAGTTATTTTTTTCGTGCGTCTTTTTTTTTTTTTGACGCACATCTCCATACAAGTCTATGGGCATCATTTTTTCGGCGAAACGAGGCGAAAAAATTCGCCTATCCCTACTGCTAAACTATAAAGATCAAATTGGGAGCAGAATCAGTAAACACTATGGAAACACATGCTGGAGACCTCTAGTGACCAAACAGAGGTAAAACTGCAAATACAAAAAACTTTTCTCCAAAGCATGCTAGTTAGTAAAAAAATATTTTATTCACATCAATAATTTAAAAAACATAAAGAGTATACCCTCTAAAGGCGTTAGAGGGTATACTCTTTATGTTTTTTAAATTATTGATGTGAATAAAATATTTTTTTACTAACTAGCATGCTTTGGAGAAAAGTTTTTTGTATTTGCATTTCTGCTAAAGCCTATGAGAATCTTGCAACACTTTCATACCACTTTCTCAGGTGTTTTCAAGAAAATTGTGTCTTTATATGGTCACCAAACTCCTTCGTGACTTCTAATATCCTTATCATTTACAGTAGGGGGTACATTAACCCTTATAATACATGAGTGATACTCAGAGTTCCCTGTATAACTCAGCCTGCAGCCTTGTGCCTTTATATGGTCACAGAACAACCCCTCAGTGACTTCTAATATCCTTATCATTTACAGTAGGGGGTACATTACCCCTTATAATACATGAGTGATACTCAGAGTTCCCTGTATAACTCAGCCTGCAGCCTTGTGCCTTTATATGGTCACAGAACAACCCCTCAGTGACTTCTAATATCCTTATCATTTACAGTAGGGGGTACATTATCCCTTATAATACATGAGTGATACTCAGAGTTCCCTGTATAACTCAGCCTGCAGCCTTGTGTCTTTATATGGTCACAGAACAACCCCTCAGTGACTTCTAATATCCTTATCATTTACAGTAGGGGGTACATTATCCCTTATAATACATGAGTGATACTCAGAGTTCCCTGTATAACTCAGCCTGCAGCCTTGTGCCTTTATATGGTCACAGAACAACCCCTCAGTGACTTCTAATATCCTTATCATTTACAGTAGGGGGTACATTATCCTTTATAATACATGAGTGATACTCAGAGTTCCCTGTATAACTCAGCCTGCAGCCTTGTGCCTTTATATGGTCACAGAACAACCCCTCAGTGACTTCTAATATCCTTATCATTTACAGTAGGGGGTACATTATCCCTTATAATACATGAGTGATACTCAGAGTTCCCTGTATAACTCAGCCTGCAGCCTTGTGCCTTTATATGGTCACAGAACAACCCCTCAGTGACTTCTAATATCCTTATCATTTACAGTAGGGGGTACAGTATCCCTTATAATACATGAGTGATACTCAGAGTTCCCTGTATAACTCAGCCTGCAGCCTTGTGCCTTTATATGGTCACAGAACAACCCCTCAGTGACTTCTAATATCCTTATCATTTACAGTAGGGGGTACATTATCCCTTATAATACATGAGTGATACTCAGAGTTCCCTGTATAAATCAGCCTGCAGCCTTGTGCCTTTATATGGTCACAGAACAACCCCTCAGTGACTTCTAATATCCTTATCATTTACAAGGAAGTAAATAAAAATGTTTCCACTTTTTCCTTTCCCAGCCCTAATTTGCATATGAAAATTAGGATTTGGTTCGGAAGCTTTCATGAAGAATTTGGGGCATCCCTAGATTCTTGGTATTTTATGTACAACGCTTTAGAGGATAAAGTCTGCTATATGTGACCATGTTGAGAATTTAAAATCAAATCCATTTATTAACCCCTAGGTTTGCTGTTCTGGTTGCTGTTTACATCGTTGGTGGGTTCCTTTACCAGCGTTTGTGGTCGGGGCCAAAGGGACGGAGCAGTTTCCCAATATCACCTTTTGGCAAGAGCTCAGCAATCTGATGGCCATGAGTATTGAACCTGTGGGGGCACCACTATAGTGTGCTTAAAGGAACAGTTCAGTAAAAATAAAACTGGGTAAATAGTCTGTGCAAAATAAAAAATGTTCCTAATATAGTTAGTTAGGCAAAAATATAATGTATAAAGGCTGGAGTGAGTGGATGTGTAACATAATAGCCAGAACACTACTTCCTGTTTTCAGCTCTCTAACTCTGAGTTAGTCAGTGACTATAAGGGGGGCCACATGGGACATAACTGTTCAGTGAGTTTGTAATTGATCCTCAGCATTCAGCTCATGACCCATGTGCTCCCCCCTCCAGTCACTGATTGGTTACTGCCTGGTAACCAATCAGTGGAAAGCAAGAGAGCTGAAAAGCAGGAGGTAGTGTTCTGGCTATTATGTTACACATCCAGTCACTCCAGCCTTTATACATTACATTTTTGCCTAACTAACTATATTAGTAAAATTTTTTATTTTGCACATACTATTTATTAACCTAGTTTTTATTTTTACACTGAACTGTCCTTTAATCTATTTTAAGGGCCAATTTTATTTGCAATAGCCTCTATTTCTACAGACATTGCCCGGAGATACCTTGTGTGCCTTTGACCTAAAGCTGAAAGTCCATGAATCTGTGCTCCTGACATTTTTGTTTGCTTTTTTTTATTATTACCAATTTCATTATATATATATATATATTTTTTTTTTTTTCAGGGTGTGACTGTGTGCCGCTCGCGGCCTCGAACTTCTGATACGGCATATCGAGGAAGCTAGCGGAGGAGCCAGAAGAAAGAGATGATCACCTGTTACCTATGTGACGAGAAGGAATTGTGTCACCTGGATAGAATGAGATTTGGGAGAAGCACAGCCCTGTGGCCCCTGATCCCTTCTGCTTTGTGCCTCCTTACCTAATGCTTCTCTAAAGAGCTGGGGCCGGACTACCCAAAAACCTTTATTTTTGTTGTTACTGCTGTCATGGCTACGATCCTGTACTGGGTACTTGTGCCTGGAGCCAACACAGAGTAGCACTTGCTGTGCAATCCAGGGCTTCTGTACAGCGGAATGAAAGCATTAAGTTAGACAAAGGTATAAGACCCCAGCCTGAGCTAGAGTCCTGCGCGGAACCAATTTGTTAAACCCGACCCAGACCCGCATACTTACCCGCTTGCGACCGCAAGTACCTTATCCGCGACCCGCTGACCATCAAGAAACAGGAATTGCTGTCGTAAACCGGAAGCGACATCATTAGAGGTTGGCGTGATTAAAAAAAAAAAAAAAAAAAAAAGAGTAAAACAGGAAGTGCTGTCGTTGTAAACCAGAAGTGACATCATTGGAAGTAGGAGTAAAACTCGCTATTGAGAAGACCCGCAAACCCTGAGAACCGCGTCTATACCCGTTACCGAAACTTCTACTTGCAACCCTCAGGTTTTTACGGGTACCCGACCCGCTGCAGGACTCTAGCCTGAGCTTTAAGATGATCTGGTACCGCAGGGATAGTGATGTAATCAGCCCCGGGGGGCAGTACTTTGGGCTGCACAAGATGATTTGCTAATTCGCTGACCATGTTACCGCTGCAGAAGATACCAAAAGATGCCTAGAAAAAGGTGATTTTTTTTGTAAATATCTTTATCTTGTTCAGGAACAGAGAAGAGAAGCACTGTTGTTTTGATTTATTATAGGCCTTTAGCCTGGTCCTGCCAGTCCAGGGATGTGAGATATGAGGGGTCCCTAGAACCCACCCCAAGATAATGCCAAAGGTATTAATACTAATGGGACGACTACTGATTTATTTAATAAGCAGCAACGTATATACCACTGCCATGAGCACTGTATCCATCCATTAAAGGTCACACACTTAGTACTTCACGCTCGCTTTTCCACACTTGTCCCCACCCCCTTTTTTTTTTTTTTTTATTTGTCTGTCACCTTAAGGTCACTGCTTTTTCTGTAGGGTGTTTATAATGTTCTGTGAATTTTGGGGGTTTTCTGAGATTTGTTTTGTATGAAATAGGTCCTAAAATAAACGGTCCCACAGTAAGTCTACTGACATTGTCCTCTTGCTCTACTCTACGGGTTGTGTGTGTAGTAAAGGGCTATAGAGCACGCTTATGCCTTACATCCAGGAACGCATCTTATTGCAGTTGCACCTCGGGCAGCTCAGGACTATTCACAGTAAATAGATTCATTTGTTAGAACCCAGAAACAATGGGTAAGTTAAAGGTCGGGCCCATTTAGTGCTGTAATCAACGGCATCCAATCATTGTTCTTCCTCCAGGAAGTAAAACATGGAATCTGTGTTCTTTAATAGGATGGAAAAGCCACTTGCCCTGTGGGACCACTGATGGAAAGGCAAAGTTCTGATCCACACAAACCCATCTGTATTTTAAATGAGATGCCAGTGGGCGGGTGCAAGAACCTGGAAATCTCGGCAGAATGATTTTGCTGAGATGAGAGGAACCTGTCTGTGCAGAACCCTGACCTTAACCCAACCAGACAACCTGATGCCCAACCTCACTAATGCACTTGTGGTTAAATAGAAAAAAGGTGCAACATCGAGTGGGAGCCTTCCCAGAAGAGATGGGGCAGTTATTGCAGCAACAGGAGGGGCAACTTCATGTTATTAAAGGGGTGGTACACATCTAGGGCAGAGACAGGCCAGAATATTCGGCCAGATTTTGTTGCTCGGCGACAAATCACATCTTCGGGCGACTAATCTCCCCGATTTGCCTCCCCGCTGGCTAGAATCTAAATCGCCGATGGGATGGCATTCATTTTCCGAAGTCGTCCAAAGTTGCCTCACGAGGAAACTTTGGAAAAAAAATTGCTCCGAGTGTCATCCCGTTGGCAATTTAGATTCTAGCCAGCGGGGAGGCAAATCGGGGAGATTAGTCGCCCGAAGAAGAGATGTCGCCAGGCGACTAAACTCCGCGTGTCTCTGCCCTTAAATTACCTTTCAGTATGTTATAGAATGGCTGGTTCTAAGCAACTTTTCAACTGGCCTTCATTTTTTCTTTTTTTATACTTTTTGAATCATTTGCCTTCTTCTTTCTTTCAAATCAGGGTCACTGACCCCATCTAAAAAAATATGAGCTGTAAGGCTACAAATGTATTGTAATTGTGGCCTTTTATTACTCCTCTTTCTATTCAGGCATCTCCTATTCATATTTCAGTCTCTTATTCAAATCAGTATACAGTTGCTAAGGGAATTTGGACACTCGCAACAAGATGGCTGACATTGCAAACTAGAGAGCTGCTGAATAAAAACTAAAAAACTCAAAAACACAAATAATAAAAACTGAAAACCAATTGTGAATTGTCTCAGAATATCACTCTCTACGATATACTAACCGTTAATTTAAAGGTGAACAACCCCCTTTAAGGATGCACAGAAATCAGGATTTGGATGGGGATTCAGTGAATTAATTTCTCCTGGAAACTCTTTCACCGTTAACATATCAAGCTTCCAAGTAGGAGTGACCATATTTTGCAGACATTATATTGGTCGACTTTTCAGCTCAACACAGCAACGGTTGCTACTATTCGCTTTCATTGTGAGAATATTATTTTTAGGGATGCACCGAATCCAGAATTTCACCTTTTTCAGCAGGATTCTACCAAACTGAAACCAAATTTGCATATGCAAATTAGGATTTGGTTCGGTAATCGACCAAATCTTTCGCGATGGATTCAGTCGAATCCAAAATCGTGGATTCGGTGCATCCCTAATTATTTTGTAATGCAATTGCTTGTGCCACAGGAGGGAGGGGCCCTTCCTATTACAAGAGTCTTAAGGCGGCCGCTTATTGGCCCACGTGTGAGAGCATCTGACGGGCTTCCCTGATCGATATCTGGCCATTCTCGATCGGGCAGGTTAAAATATTCCACGGCCGCAGTCAAGTGATCCGAACGCCCATATTGGATCCATCCTGATCCGATCGTTGGGCTCTAGGGCCCACTTCAATGTGGGCATATCGGGGAGAGATCCGCTCTACGTCTATGGCCAACTTTAGGGTTTTTAACTGCAGGTTTTGGGACATTCTGAGCAGAGACCAAAGCAATGTCGTCTTTATTGTAAATAAGTGCTGAGAAAATGTAACAAAACAAAAAGAATTTGCTAATGACCCCCTGCCCTTTCTTTAACTGCATCCTGAGGTCATTGAGCGAGGGGTCCAGGCTCCAAAAAAAAACGCTCTAACCATGGTAAAAAGCTAAAAAAAAAAAAAAAAATATATATATATATATATGTGCTTTAGAAACATAAGGAGAACACACTCATGTCATTACGAAAACAGAATTCCCCAAAGTGCAGAATGGAAAGAAGGAACGTTTGAAAAAACGGAAATGTCAGGATAGAGGCGCTAAAGTTTGCCGGTTCAAGTGGAAAAGGGAAGTGTTCCTAAACGAGGACAAGTGGATGGTATGGGAAAGACTACGTGGAAAAGTCTGTTCCTTCAGCTTTCATTGGCTCATAGGGGTATATTTATTAAAGAGTGAAGTTAAAAATGAAATTCCGTCACTTCCCATTTATTTCTATGGGGTTTTTAAAGGCGTATTTATCAAAGGGTGAAATTTCCCTTTCACCCATTGATAAATACGGCTTTCAAAATCCCATAGAAATGAATGGAGAGCTGTGGAATTTCAATCTAGTGGCGGAACTTCACTCTTTGATAAATTTACCCCATAGTGTCCAACATACGCAGCTGATTCCACTATACGACTCCCGTGAGACATTACGACAAATACTAACGGCCTCCACGGATACAATAATCAGAAGGCCGAAGAGAAAAACAAAATACAAAAAAAAAAGTGCAGTAAAGTATTTCAAAATTATTTTCTATTAAAAAAAAAAAGTTAAGATGCTAAGAATTCCTTGGTTAGGCAACATTTCAGGGGAGTTTAAGGAATTGTTCAGTGTAAAAGTAAAAACTGGGTAAATAGATATATATGCAAAATAAAAAATGTATTATATTCAGTAGTTAGGCAAAAATGTAATGTATAAAGGCTGGAGTGACTGGATGTGTAACATAATAGCCAGAACACTACTTCCTGCTTTTCAGCTCTCTTGCTTTCCACTGATTGGTTACCAGGCAGTAACCAATCAGTGACTTGAGGGGAGCGCTTGGGTCATAACTGTTTGTGTTTGAATCTGAGCTGAATGTTGAATTACAAACTCACAGAACAGTTACAGTTAGGCCCATTAATATTTGAACAGAGACAACTTTTTTTCTAATTTTGGTTCTGTACATGATCACAATGAGTTTTAAATGAAACAACTCAGATGCAGTTGAACTGCAGACTTTCAGCTTTAATTCATTGGGTTGAACAAAAAGATTGTATGAACATGTGAGGAACTAAAGCCTTTTCTTAACACAATCAATTCATTTCAGGGGCTCAAAATTTATTGGACTTTGAATCAAAGGTTATTTCATGGGCAGATGTCATTGTCATTATCAATGAAGCAGATAAAAGTCCTGGAGTTGATTTGAGGGGGGGCCGTGTATGTGGAACAGACATGAGGACAAAGGAGCTCTCCATGCAGGTGAAACAAGTCCTCCTTAAGCTGCAAAAACAGAAAAAAACACATCTGAGAAATTGCTCCAATATTAGGAGAGGCAAAATCTACAGTTTGGTACATGGTGAGAAAGAAAGAAATCACCGGTGAACTCAGCAATCCAAAAAGACCTGGACGTCCATGGAAGACAACAGTGGTGGATGATCTCAGAATCATTTCCATGGGGAAGAGAAAGCCCTTCACAAGAGCCAAACAAGTGAAGAACAGTCTCCAGGAGGTAGAGTCTCCATATCCAAGTCTACCATAAAGAGAAGACTGTATGAAAGTAAATACAGAGGCTGCACTGCAAGGTACAAGCCACTCATAAGCATCAACAATACAAAGGCTACATTGGACTTTGCTAAAAAAAAACATCTAAAAAAGCCGCACAGTTGTGGAAAAAACATTCTTTGGACAGATGAAACCAAGATGAAGCTCTAGCAGAATGATGGCAAGAGTAAAAAAAGTCTGAAGAAGAAGTGGAAGAGCTGATGATCCAAAGCAGAGCACAGTTGTGTATAAAACATTTGGGGGGCAGTGGGATGGCTTGGGGTGCATGGCTGCCAGTGGCACTGGGACACTAGTGTTTATCCATCATGTGACACAGAAGCACAAGAATGAATTGTGAGCTCTTCAGAGACACTGTCTGCTCAAATCCAGCTAAATGCACTCACATTGATTGGGAGGCGTCTCATAATGAGCCAAAACATAGAGCCAAAGCAACCCAGGAGTTTATTAAAGCAAAGAAGTGGAATATTCACCTGATGTGAAGCCAATTGAGCTGCATTTCACTTGTTGAAGACTAATCTTGGGACAGAAAGGCCACAAACAAACAGCAAGTGAAAGAAGCGGCTGCAGTAAAGGCCTGGCAGAGCATTAAACAGGAGCAAACCCACAATCTGCTGATGTCCATGAGTTCAACACTTCAGCCTGTCAACCAAGTATTAGAAATGCACATTTTATTTTCACTTTTTTAATTTGTCCAATTCCTTTCAAATCAACTCCAGGACTGTTATTGGCTTCATTGATAATGACAATGACACCTGCCCATGAAATAACCTTTGATTCAACAGTCCAATTACTTTTGAGCCCCTGAAATGAATTGATTGTGTTAAGAAAAGGCTTTAGTTCCTCACATGTTCATACAATCTTTTTGTTCAACCCAATGAATTAAAGCTGAAAGTCTGCAGTTCAACTGCATCTGAGTTGTTTCATTTAAAACTCATTGTGATCATGTACAGAAGCAAAATTAGAAACAAGTTGTCTCTGTCCAAATATTAATGGGCCTAACTGTAACTGTTCCGTGAGTTTGTAATTCAGCATTCTCAGCTCAGATTCAAACACAAACAGTTATGACCCAAGCGCTCCCCTCAAGTCCCTGATTGGTTACTGCCTGGTAACCAATCAGAGGAAAGCAAGAGAGCTGAAAAGCAGGAAGTAGTGTTCTGGCTATTATGTTACACATCCAGTCACTCCAGCCTTTATACATTACATTTTTGCCTAACTAACTATATTAGGAAGAGTTTTTATTTTGCACAGCCTATCTATTTACCCAGTTTTTATACTGACCGATTCCTTTAAAGGTGTCTGACCTCCAGCTGCCTCAAACTCATGAAGCACAACTATCCACACGGGATGGACGCGTCACTATCTATTGTCACAAGATCAACGACCAGCTCAACCCATATTTACACCGACAGATACAGAGTGTAGATGATACTCACAACAAAGAGATGCGTGTAGAGTGTGTGCATAGAGGGAACGCTCTGTATATTTAGGCAGGAGGCCACGCTACAGTCGAGTCTTTATGGAGTCACAAATGTTACTTAGCACCTTTATACACAAGGCTTGGCTAACAAAACACAACAAAGCAACTGCCTCTAATTAGAACCCTTTACTTATGGATCTATGAGTAGAAGTATCATCCCTACCTTTCATACCTAGGAACTGTATAAATACGCAAGAACTTGATTGGTCCGATTCCGTAACGCGAGGAATGAGTCTACACTGATTGCAGGTGCTTTAAAGATCTCAGCAAACCTCTCTCTAACCTAACGTGGAAGAGCTTCCTAAGACAAGCACCTACTTTACAGAGAAGCTTTGTTGTCCTGGAGAAGCAAGGCACATTATCTCCCCCGTATGTTCATCGGCCTGTAACTGTCCTGGTGCCGGGATCACGCCTCACGTGTAGATGAACACATACAGACATACAGAAGATATAGGTATATATTTAGAGAGGAATAACGAGGAGATTATAAATGGAGAGTTCACAGCAGGAATGTGGAGAAGTCGGCGGTGATTTGGAAATGCTCCTCTTGCCTCTTTGAGGTTACGAGTCCTGCTGAACTGCACCCCACCTCAATTTCCTTCTCCCCTTGTGTAAGTGTCTCCTCTGCCCCCTTGTGCTTGCAGAGGTAATGGGGAAAACTTAGGTCTCCTTGAGCAGGTTTATTTTAGCACAGATTTTCAGCGCAGGTCCTAGTTTAATGTTAAGGGCGCTCATGAGATGTTCTTCCTTCAGCAGCAGTAAGGCCTGCCCGTCGATCTCTTGAGAGCGGAAGTCTTCAGCTACGTCTTGGCAACCTGCATGATAAGGAGATCAATTGTAATGAGTTGGGATATGCAACAGGATTAGGGATGCACCACATCCACTATTTGGGATTCGGCCGAATCCCCCGTGAGAGATTCAAACAGAATCCTAATTTACATATGCAAATTGGGTGGGAAAGTAAAAAGTGGAAAAAAAATGTACTTCCTTGTTTTGTGACGAAAAGTCACACATTTTCCCTTCCCGGCACTCATTTGCATATGCAAATGTGGATTTGGTTTGGCCAGGCACAAGGATTCGGCCGAATCCTGCTGAAAAAGGCTAATCCTGGATTCGGTGCATCCCTAGACAGGATATTGCTAAAGGAGAAGTAAAGACTACATAGAAAACCAAGAGGCAGGGGGATTCTATATTAGAAAGAGCAGTTTCAAGTTAAACTTTATATACGAAAGACTATGTTAAAGGGATACTGTCACGGGAAACGCATCAGTTAATAGTGCTGCTCCAGCAGAATTCTGCACTGAAATCCAATTCTCAAAAGAGCAAACTGATTTTTTTATATTCAATTTTGAAATCTGACATGGGGCTAGACATACTGTCAATTTCCCAGCTGCCCCCAGTCATGTGACTTGTGCCTGCACTTTAGGAGAGAAATGCTTTCTGGCAGGCTGTTATTTATCCTACTTAATGAATGTGTCTCAGTGGGACTTGGTTTTTACTATTGAGTGCTGTTCTTAGATCTACCAGGCAGCTGTTATCTTGTGTTAGGGAGCTGCTATCTGGTTACCTTCCCATTGTTCTGTTGTTAGGGGGTGCTGCTGGCGGGGGGGGAGGGTTGATATCACTCCAACTTGCAGTACAGCAGTAAAGAGTGACTGAAGTTTATCAGAGCACAAGTCACATGACTGGTTGTAGCCGGGAAACTGACAATAAGTCTAGCCCCATGTCAGATTTCAAAATTGAATATAAAAAAAATCTGTTTGCTGTTTTGAAAAAGGGATTTCAGTGCGGAATTCTGCTGGAGCAGCACTATTAACTGATGTGTTTTGGAAAAAAACATGTTTTCCCATGACAGTATCCCTTTAAATTTAAAATGACCTTGATCCCACTCACCTTGCAGAGAGGAGATGAACTCGTACACCTCTTCTACACTCCAGCGGCTGGGGTTACTGGAGAGGAACATGGGATTAATCCCCAGAAGGTCAGAGTTTGAGGGTCCACTTGTTGGGGTGCCACCATCTCTGTCGCCGTGTGGCGTTCTGCAAGACGGTGGGACGGGGAGTTAGGAGAGAAGGCTTCATCGTAGCTGGAATTATCAGACCCTCTGCTGGAATCCTCCTGTAGGAGGAAAGTACTTCAGTTAGGAACTGGATCCAAATGGAAGTGGGTTTTCAGTTAGTGCAGAAGTACAGACACATGGAGTGACAGCTGGACACAATGGAGCAATAACTCACCCGCATCCTGTTCCCTTGGATCTTTGCTCGCGCTATCTCTGAACTGTTCCTGCGAGGGCCGCGCCTTCGAGCTCTCACGCCTCCGCCTTCCTGCAGCTCTTTCAGTTTCTTTCGTTTGAGTCTGAATTGGTGGCTACAGCTGACGTTATATCTGGAAGGGGGGGAACGTGTTTATGAGCTCATTCGGTTGAGTTCATGTAAAAAGGTGCATGAACACTAAAAATGAATACACATTTTTTATACAGACATACCCGATTCCACAGACTGAAAGGAAATCGTGAATAGTTTGTCTCTGATCTTAGGGACCATTCCCCCACCCGCCTTAGGCTCACAGTGTAATGCAACCCCTCCCTCACCTTCTTCTATTGTGAAGTGATGAATTCTGGGACTGCTTTCCAGGCAATTTAATGCACCACCCGCTATGAAATGCAGAAGGATTTCAAGTCCCTGAATCCATCACTTCATAATGGAACAAGTTGAGGTAGGGGTTTCATTACACCGTGAGCCTAAGGGCTTCTGACAAGTATCATGGTTTCCTTTCAAACTAGGGATGCACCGAATCCAGGATTTTGCTCGGTATCTGTGGAAGATTCGGCAGAATCAAAAGTAGTGGATTTGGTGCATCCCTATTTCAAACTGTGCAATCAGTGTAACCTTTAATGGGATACTGTCCTGGAAAAAATTTTTCCCCCAAAACACATCAGTTAATAGTGCTGCTCCAGTAGAATTCTGCACTGAAATCTATTTCTCAAAAGAGCAAACAGATTTTTTTTTTATATTCAGTTTTTGAAATCTGACACAGGGCTAGACATATTGTCAGTTTACCAGCTGCACTAGTCACGTGCACTTTAGGATGGAACTACTTTCTGGCAGGCTGTTGTTTCTCCTACTCAATGTAACTGAATGTGTCTCAGTGGGACCTGGATTTTACTATTGAGTGCTGTTCTTAGATCTACCAGGCAGCTGTTATCTTGTGTTAGGGAGCTGCTATCTGGTTACCTTCCCATTGTTCTGTTGTTAGGCTGCTGGGGGGGGGGGGGAAAGGGAGGGGGTGATATCACTCCAACTTGCAGTAAAGAGAGACTGAAGTTTATCAGAGCACAAGTCACATGACTGGGGGCAGCTGGGAAACTGACAATATGTCTAGCCCCATGTCAGATTTCAAAATTGAATATAAAAAAATCTGTTTGCTCTTTTGAAAAATGGATTTGAGTGCAGAATTCTGCTGGAGCAGCACTATTAACTGATGTGTTTTGAAAAAAACATGTTTTCCTGTGACAGTATCCCTTTAAGATAAGCAACTACATTCACCAGGTTTTTAAAAACCCAAAGGCAATGCCTGGCATTTAGTTGCAGAGATTTGTTCCCTAGAAAAAACTATCAAAAAAGCCATTTGTTTGAAGATGACCTGTCTGCCATTGCATTAAAGGGGAACTATTGTGAAAATGCTAATTTAATGTACACTTTATTATATGGAAATAAAAAAAATGATTTAAAAATGGTTTCTGAAATAATCCAATTACTCTTCCTTATTTCTGTCTCAGTGCTGAAAAGAGGATCTTTATCCTCAATAAAATCGGAGGAGTACGATTTCTGCATAAGTTTATTCAGGCGCCGCTGGTAGTTTGTCTTCAGACGTCGTGCAATTATTAACACCCTTTCTTTAGAATTAACTCTCACACAGAAACACTTTACAGCGACACGATTTCTAGTTTGCTTCAGGACTAGCACACGCTCACCTTTTGGCACAAGTCATGGAACAGAATCGTTTGGAGCCGCGGAACTGCTCGGCAGGGGCGTACTTGCCACAGTACTCACATTTTAACAGCTTGGAGCTTCCAAAATCTGCTTTGGATACAAGACCAAGGATGTTTTTTTTTTGTCAAGAAAGTGAATGTCGTGGTTAAGAGATGAAGAAGCATGCACAAGATGAGAATAATGGGAAAAAACTAAATATGAGAAAAGCAGAAAAATACAGTCACTCGTTTAAAGTGAGAAAGGAAGTAAGAGAATAAAATGAAAAAAAAAAGCAAAAAGCTCAGGTAGGTATAGAGGAAGCAATTTAGAGATAAAGTTTGGGCAACAGGAAAGAACAGGATGATGTGAGAACAATGTACTGTAAGTGACAGTTACAGTCTTTATATGAGGGATGCAGCGACCACTATTTTGGATTCGGCCGAACCCCTGAATCCTTCGCGAAAGATTCGCCCAAATACCAAACCGAATCCTGATTTGCATATGAAAATTATGGATGGGAAGGGGAAAACATTTTTTGCTTGCTTGTTTTGTGAGAAAAATTCACGCGATTTCCCCTCCCTGTCCCTAATTTGCATATGCAAATTCGGATTCGGTTTGGCTGGGCAGAAGGATTCAGTTGAATACGATTCCTGCTGAAAAAGGCTGAATCCTGGTCGAATTCCGAACCGAATCCTGTATTCGGTGCATCCCTACTTTTTAACAAGTCCCAGTAAATGAAGTGCAAGACTCGTGCAACAGATTCAGCAGCCCTGAAGAGAAAATTTACTATAAAATGTATCTGTATCATTGTACTGTACAGCTTTTCACTGGCCCCGATGTCCATAGGTATGCATAGAAAGGGCAGGAACCAGCAGGAAGCAAAAGGAGTTTACACAACTTTATTTGTTGTGGCCGAGATCTCTCAGCTTTGTAGAGCTCCTTACTCCTGCAAGTACTGTTTCCAAAGATAAAATAGTCTGGACATACTTTATGGGACTAGTGTTAGCCAAGCAGAGGGTGGAATGATTGTATAAAGGATCCTACCGCTGGCAGCTGTATCTCCCACAGGCTGTGGAGGTGGGCTCTCTGCTGGGGGTAGAACATTCTCTGATACAGTCTGCTTCTCAGGTTCCTTTAGCAGTTGAGGGCTGCCCACCTGTACAGAGAGAAATAAAAGGTCAGAATGGATGTTCGGAAGAGCAAGGCAGCTGAATTAAAGACGGGCGCCATTATGCAGCAGTCAGCTGACTTGCTTGTTTTGTACAAAGAGATGTTCAGGTACTTACAGGGAAGGGCTCTGCTCCCTCCTGAATAACAAAGCCTTCAATGATGTGCGTCAGTATCTGTGGCTTCACAATGGCCTGGGGCGGCTTGGAGTCGCTGTGTTGACGAGAAGTTACTGAAAGGGCAGGGACGCTGGGGGGAGCCGAAACAATAAGAGTGGGGGAGACCTGGGTGGCAGCCTCTGGCTTATCTGAAAGAGAATATGTGAGAAGGTCTCTTGTGTATATACAGTTTACACTAAACTCCTACAGGAAAGGAAGTCAATATAGAAGAATGACAGTTTCAGCACAAATCATAGGGCATCTCTCTCACCTGCTGGGGTGCTGGTCTCCTCAACAGTTGGGGGAGTGTTGGTGGGCAGAGATGCTTTGACAGGCAGCACAGAGGGATTGTCCCTGTCCTCCTCTGCCTTCCTCTTCCCTGGACCAGATAATTTTCCCTAAGTGCCAAAGAGCAGTCTGTTAGTTTGGTCCAGTCACAAATCATTATTAGTTGCCCATTTGTGCCCCGTGACTCACCTGCAGAACCCCATAAAACCCGGCTTGGCTTTCCTGCACAGCACTGGCCACCACAGAGGCAGTAGAAGAGGGTAGAGTCAACTGTGTCAGGGACGAGGCTTGTGATGGGGCTTGAGGGGCTCCCAAGGCTAATGCCTGGGCAGGGCCCTGCTGTCTGGCACCCACAAGCTGCACAGGTATATGAGGCTGGGTGGGGGAAGCTATCGGAAGTGCTCTGGTGCCTTGGGAAGCTTTAGCCCCCAGGTGACCTTGAAGATTTAGATGCGGCAGACCTTTGCCAGGCTGCTTTGGCTGGATAGGTACGGGGGCTTTAGTAGGGACAGCAGAGTCAGTATTCGCCTGCAGCATTGGTTGAACAACCAGGGTTTGCTGGGTCGTCGGAGTTTGTAGGCCTTGCTGGGTAGCAGCCTGGGGCTGAGGCTGGGCGAGCTGTAGGTGAGTAGAAGCATGAAGTAGCTGGGACTGTCGGTGCTGATGGATAGCAATCTGCTGCTGAAAGACCACTTGCTTCTGCTGCAGAACCGAGTGCGGCTGGATGTGAGTGTACGTGGCTACGGTGAGAGACAATTAAAGGGCAGGGTGGGAAAGGGATGGAAAGAGAAAACAGGAAGAAACTTTGAAATCAAGGCCATCAGGAATGGGAAAATCAAGGCCATCAAAAGTCATGTGACTTGTGCTCTGATAAACTCTTTACTGCTGTACTGCAAGTTGGAGTCATATCACACCCCCCCCCCCCTTTCCCTCCCCAGCAGCCTAACAACAGAACAATGTGTAACCAAATAACAGCTCCCTAACACAAGATAACAGCTGCCTGGTAGATCTAAGAACAGCACTCAATAGTAAAAATCCAGGTCCCACTGAGACACATTCAGTTACATTGAGTAGGAGAAACAACAGCCTACCAGAAAGCAGTTCCATCCTAAAGTGCTGGCTCTTTCTGAAAGCACATGACCAGACAAAATGACCTACACAAAAATATTACAACTTGCTGGTTCAGGCTCAAAGGTTCTGTAGAGTGAATTATTGACAGTGATTTGGACTGGTCTAAGAAGAATAGTTTACAATATTTTAGAACTAGACCATTTCTAGACTTACCAGAACTAATGAGAGTCTGGTTAGGGGCTGGTGTTGCTGCTCTAGTGAGGTTGATGCCGACACTTTGCTGAACTCCTTCTCCGTCAGCTTTTCGCCCCTCTGCCTCAGTCTGACTCCCCTGACTCACGGTGCCCCCTGTTGACCCTACAGGACTCTTTAAACTTTGTGGTACATTTGGAGATGGAATTTGTGTCGGTGCTGCTGAAGAGGCTGGGTGGATTGGGGGTTTGGTAGTGAGAGGAGCTGGCTGTGAAATAGTAGAAGTAGTTGCAGCTGTCTGTTGGCCCCGAACGGCCAAATTCTGAACCTGTGAGAACAATAAAAAGGGGGTGTAAATTGCCTATTAAAGCTCCGAACTTAGCTGTGACCCCGGACCACAGCTAAAATCTGTTGTGATTCTCCCATCTCATGAAAAAATGGAAGAAATGTCTTAAAAATCCATCAAAATCGTAAGAGGACAAAAACAGACTCTGTTCTCCCACTTTTCTAGCCATCCCCCCCTTTAAAGGGATACTGTCATGGGAAAACATGTTTTTTTCAAAACACACCAGTTAATAGTGCTGCTCCAGCAGAATTCTGCACTGAAATCAGTTTGTCAAAAGAGCAAACAGATTTTATTTTATTCAATTTTGAAATCTGACATGGGGCTAGACATATTGTCAGTTTCCCAGATGCCCCCAGTCATGTGAATTCTGCTGGAGCAGCACTATTAACTGATGTGTCAGTGACAGTGACAGTATCCCTTTAAAAAGGACAGATAATTCTAGAGGTATAATATGTAAATGCTTTTAGGGAAACTATTGCTATTTGCCCACTAAACACAAAAATCCAACCATGTGTTACAAAGAAGCAGTGACTAAAACCAGAGCAATTCAATTTACCTGATCAGAGTCCTGGTGTACTCCTTGGTTCTGGGGAGATGTGACCTCCTGCTGGACTGCTACCGATCCGTTGGGCATCAAAATGAGCTGTGAGTTCAGTGGAACCCCACGCCCAAGTGACCGGTTCACCTGTAAAAGGTTTCCTAGCTGTGGCTGCTGCAGAAGAATGAAATTAAATATAATACATATAGTAAAGTGCAGTCACAGATAAAACAGGTGGAGTAAATTTGTAATGTACAAAACCAATGCTGAAAATCTGTGTCAGGTGCAACTTACACGCAGGTACACCGGTGTTTGTGACTGCCCAAGAGATGGCGAGCTGCTGTTACTAAGCAACACCGACTGCGTGAGGGTCGTGGCACTGGGTGCGGTCACATTCTGCGTACGGCTTAGGAGCTGGGCTGAAGAGCTTGTGGAAAGGTTGGCCTGATGGAGGAGTAAGTCATATTTACATTAACAAACTGAATTTAGAAAGTGGTGATATTAAAATGTATTGAGCAGGACAATTAAAAAACATCCACAAGTTCCAACTCACAGATCCCTGTGTGGTGTTTGTTTGTTGGCCAGAGCCTGTGTTGGGAGATGCGGCTTGTCGACTCGCAGCAATTGTTGCCTGTTGGTCAGAAAGTACAAACTTACTGTTATTATAAAACAAACAAACAAACAAACATCTTTTTTTTTTTTTTTTTTGTATTTCAAGAATATTTTATTCAGTGAGGATAAGCAAGCGTACATTAAACACAGGGAAAAGAATCATATCTGATCAACATACAGACATGGTAGCGTATTCTGTTGTATGATTACATTTCAAAAATCAACTCTTACCAATAATGTCTAAGAAAGAAGAAAGTAGAAAAGAAAGAAAAGGGTAGGAGGGGGCAAAGGGGAATAGAGCCTGAAAGCTAACGCTCCCGCATATTACTATATTTTCACAGTTCGTCATGTGCATGTAAGTAGGAGATCCAGGGCTGCCAGGTCGATATAAAGTTATCTTTTTTCTCTGACAAACAAACATCTTTTATAGAAGTCCTTGAAGATTCTCATTCATCCGGGTCATGGTATATCACTAGAACAGGTCCCATACCTGTATATATATAAAATATGAAAATATCTGTAAAAATAAGTCAAATCAACTGGACTTGCTGTTTTTTTGAAGATGTTTCACCAGTCATCCAACTGGCTTTCTGAATTGAGAATAACGTGTAAATTCTGAATTTTCTCATATTTTATATATATACAGGTATGGGACCTGTTCTAGTGATATACCATGACCCGGATGAATGAGAATCTTCATGGACTGCTATAAAAGATGTTTGTTTGTTTTATAATAGACCTGTTATCCAGAATGCTCAGGACCTGGGGTTTTCCGGATAACGGAATATAACATTATGGTCAAATAAGTCAGGCAAACCAAATGGCTTCATAACAGATTTAAAAACATATATATATATATATATACATACATACATACATATATATATATATATATATATATATATATATATATATACACATACAGGTATGGGACCTGTTATCCAGAATGCTCGGGACCTGGGGTTTTCTGGATAACGGATCTTTCCGTAATTTGGATCTTCATACTTTGTCTATTAGAAAATCACGTAAACACTAAATAAACCCAATAGGCTGGTTTTGTTTCCAATAAGGATTAATTATATCTTAGTTGGGATCAAGTACAAGCGACTGTTTTATTATTACACAGAAAAAGGAAATTATTTTTAAAAATTTGGAGTCTATGGAAGGCATAATTCGGAGCTTTTTGGATAACTGGTTTCTGGGTAACGGATCCAACACACACACTCTCTCTCTGGTGATGTAGGGTGCTGCACTTAGTTGTATATTGAGATAGATATATATATATAACCATACTGCACATAATGACAGCACTCCAAGGAAGTTCACAGCGAGTCGATATTGCTAAAGTGGAGGTTTTATTGAAGATCCAACGTTTCGGTTCCTTACTGGAACCTTCGTCAGGGATAATAACACACAGTGCACAAACAAACAAACATTTAAAGATCAGAAAATGGCGCCAAACGGGCTGTCTCAGAGCGCCCACTATATATGGAGTCTATGGAAGGCATAATTCGGAGCTTTTTGGTTAACTGGTTTCTGGATAACGGATCCAACACACACACACTCTCTCTCTGGTGATGTAGGGTGCTGCACTTAGTTGTATATTGAGATATATATATATATATATATATATATATATATATATATACACACACACACATACATAAACGTATAGGATCCCTTATCCAGAAACCCAATATCCAAAAAGCTCCAAATTAACGAATGGCTTCCATAGACTCAATTTTAACCAAATAATCCAGATTTTTAAAAATTATTTCCTTTTTCTGTGTAATAATAAAACAGTCGCTTGTACTTGATCCCAACTAAGATATAATGAATCCTTATTGGAGGCAAAACCAGCCTATTGGGTTTATTTAATATTTACATGATTTTCTAGTAGACTTAAAGTATGAAGATGTGTGTGTAGACAAATACAAGTTCCTCTGCACTCAACCCATTATCAATATATTTAAGACAGAGACATTTTGTGCTACTGAAAAATACCTTACCCTTTAAACAACACAGGGATTGTTTGTCCATATATTACAATATATTTAAGATGAACAACTAAGTCAAAGTCATCCCATATCTGACCAGTCCTACACTCAATTGTATCTGATTCATTAAGAATTCTATTGCTTCATTATACATTTTACACAGGGACTAAGTTTTACCTGCAACTTACTTGCTGCTTTCAAAGTAAAACTCCCAAACTTGGCTGCTCTTTTATTAGACACCAGTGGGATCACCTGACTATAGCTGGGAAGGGTGGGAGCTACAACATGGAGCTGGTCACTGCTCCTGTATAACTATAACAAACAAGGGAAAGTTGTGCTCACCGCTAATTTTTAAAACCATTAGGCGGGGGTGCAATGAGGCTGTGATCCATTATTTGATTGGGATCATGTATTAGCTTGATGGCAGCTCAGATGTCTTTTTATGACTATCACCATCATTAGATCTATGTGCCTCAGTATTCTAGGTCTGGGTTTATTCCATAATGGCAAAAAAATGACATTACGTTTGGTTGAATCCATTCCAGTAACAGGTCTGTTGTACCAGCACTTAACTATTTCAACTGTTTGTTTTTTTATCAATAAAAACTAAGAAGATGATTGGTAACTATACAGGGCATAACACAAGAGGGCGATGGGGCACTGCAGGCACTTTAATAGGTTTATGTGACCGTCCTCAATTTATTTGACCGTTTAAACAGGAACACAGGCTTCTTTGTGTATGAGAAAGTAGCACATAAATGTGATCAGTGCGGGACTGCAAAGAGTCTGGAATCAACAAAGAGGAGAAGTGTAACTAAAGAAGTAGCTAGAAATGTTGTACATGATGTTTTGTGCTTCTGTACCAGCCCAAGGCAACCACAGCCCTTTAGCAGTAAAGATCTGTGTCTCCAAAGATGCCCCAGTAGCTCCCCATCTTCTTTTCTGCTGATTCACTGATTCACATGCTCTGTGCTGCTGTCACTTACTGAGCTTAGGGAGCCACTCACAATATACAGTACACATAGAATAGAAATGTCACAATATAAGGCTGATTAGTAATTAATACACATAATTACTACTTGGCAGCACAGAAACCAGTGCAATTAGCATCAGAATTGAATAATCAGCAAACCTGTAGCATCAGCTTATATTACAGCCAGGGAAGCTGATTTTCTGCTGGATAATTAGTGACGAGCCCTAAGCTTAGCTTCTCAACAGCCAATCAGAGCCCACTGAGCATGTGAGTGTCACAGACACTTTCCAAGATGGTGACCCCCTGTGACAAGTTTGAAGTCCTGGATCATTGCTGCTATTGACAAGCTCAAACTTTAGCCTCGTGCAATAAGTTCACTATATAAAATAGGACATTTTTAGCCACATTCATTTTAGGGTTTAGTTCTCCAGTAAATGCAATCACTTCTGCTAAGCAAAATCACTTTTCTCTCATCCTACTGAGATTTCTTTTTGTTTTAATGGAGTAAGGAGAAAGCATCAACAAAGAAATGTGTGTGATTAAACTGCAGGCATCTCCAATTCTATATTCCTCTACTATATAAAATATGGCATTTTTAGCCACATTCATTTTTAGGGTTTAGTTCTCCTTTAAAAGTGCTGTCGAAAGAGATGGCACTAGGATTTAGCGCTGACAAGTGAACCAGACCTGGACTGTTGTATCGTGAATGGTTGGACCTAGAAGTGGAACGGCTGGATATGGCCAGGGCAGCCATCGGGGGGGGGGGGGGGGCAGGGGGGAGAGTTGTAGGGGGCCCCAAGGGCGGTTCTTGATTAACCGCCCCCCCCTGCTTTCTGAGAGCTGCTGACTTCGGGAAGGCAGGGCGGGAATCTTCTGTCCATTACTTCCCCTTATTGGTCACTGAGTTTAAGTCCCAGGTTAACTGCTCAGGGATTGGATAGCTCAGGTTTGAACTTCTCCTCCAGCTCATCCAATCACCATGCAGCTTTACCAGGACTTTAAATTCTGTGACCAATAAGGGAAGAAAATGGTGTCACTGGAAGAAGATGCAGCCACCTGTGCTCCCCTCCTCCCTTCTGTAGTTGGCAGCTCACTGACAGCAGGTGCGCCCCACTAATGAAGTAAGTGTAACATGGCAGGGTAACCCTTTGTTATCCCTGTTGTTTGGGGGGGCCCTGGCCACCAAATGTTTTTTAAACTTCTGGGGGTGTAATTTTTTTACATGGACGTTTAAGGAGGGCCCTGGCCACCAATTTTCTTATAACGTGGGGGGCCCTAGCCACCAATTTTTTTTCCCCATGTGGGGTCCTAGCCATCAATATTTTTAATGGGGGGCCCTGACCACAAATGTTTTTTTTTAATGGGGGGGCCAGACCACAAAAGTTTTTTTTTTTAATGGGGGGGGGCCCGACCACAAATGGTTTTTTTTAATGGGGGGCCCTGACCACCAATATTTTTTTTAACATGTGGGAACAATAGCCACCAATGTTTGTTTGTTTTTTAGTGTGTGGTGGGGGGTGGACCTGTGGGGTCTAGAGGGCGGACCTGTAGGTGGGGCTTGTGGTGGGCGAAGCCCAGGGGGGCCCAGGAATTTTTTTCGTATGGGGCCCTGCGATTTCTGATGGCAGCCCTGAATATGGCACCTAAGAAAAAGCCTCTGCAACCCTTATTAGATACAACATGCAATAAAATGAACCCCTATGTTTTGTTAAAGACGGGGCTACTGGCCCTTTAAACAGGCTAAATATTGATCTCTTCAACAAGCTTAAAAGCAGCAGGTCTCATGTTTAGTTTCAGCAACTTTTAACATTCATGAATATATTTACTTTTCATACGTAGTTAAAATATCTTGCAATTTTGCAGTTAGTACAGTTGCCACGACAATGCTCTGGCCACAACAATGCTCAGCTTCTTCTAACACAAACAAGTCACCAAACAGCAGAACATGGCTCCCAATTCAATCTTGGTTACATTTACCTGCTGAACAGCTGCCAGGCTATGTAACTGGGCATTACTCAGCTGCTGTTGTAGCATCAACTGGTGGAAATACTGAGCAGCGTTTGGCTGTCTGTGGAGAGCCTGCAGGGCCTGTGAGGGAACAGAATACAGAGAGACTTCATCAATATCAACAAACAATATTAATTCACACTAACGGCAAAGATCAAACCGCTGCATCGCTTTCCAAACATTATTCACAGGTACGGAAAGTCATTTTCACAAAAGTCACATGAAGGATATAAGTAAAACTTTAAAATAAGTCAATGTAAAATTGATGATGGTGCTATTCTAAGCACTTTTGTAATGTACATTTTTTTATTCCAAGATATTAAAGGGATACTGTCATGGGAAAAAATGTTTTCAAAATGAATCAGTTAATAGTGCTGCTCCAGCAGAATTCTGCACTGAAATCCATTTCTCAAAAGAGCAAACAGATTTTTTTATATTCAATTTTGAAATCTGACATGGGGCTAGACATATTGTCAATTTCCCAGCTGCCCCCAGTCATGTGACTTGTGCTCTGATAAACTTCAATCACTCTTTACTGCTGTACTGCAAGTTGGAGTGATATCCCCCCCCCCCAGCAGCCAAACAAAAGAACAATGGGAAGGTAACCAGATAGCAGCTCCCTAACACAAGATAACAGCTGCCTGGTAGATCTAAGAACAACACTCAATAATAAAAACCCATGTCCCACTGAGACACATTCAGTTACATTGAGAAGGAAAAACAGCAGCCTGCCAGAAAGCATTTCTCTCCTAAAGTGCAGGCACAAGTCACATGACCAGGGGCAGCTGGGAAATTGACAAAATGTCTAGCCCCATGTCAGATTTCAAAATTGAATATAAAAAAATCTGTTTGCTCTTTTGAGAAATGGATTTCAGTGCAGAATTCTGCTGGTGTAACACTATTAACTGATGTGTTTTGAAAAAAACATGTTTTCCGATAACAGGATCCCTTTAATATGAATGAATTTTTTGCAACAGCGCCACCTGCTGGTCAGTTTCCCACCAGTCTGACCAGCAAGTAGTCAAGGAAGTTGTCAGGAGAAAGAAAGAGGCTGATGTTCTTCTGCTTAGGAATAAAACTAGAAATGTTTCTCACATCTTTCCTAAGCAGAAGAACATCAGCCTCTTTCTTTCTCCTGACAACTTCCTTGACTACTTGCTGGTCAGACTGGTGGGAAACTGACCAGCAGGTGGCGCTGTTGCAAAAAATTCATTCATATTAACAGTACATGTATCCCTTGGAATGAAAAGAAATAATAAATGTACATTGCAGAAGTGCTTAGAATAGCCCCCTCTTCAATTTTACATTCAATTATTTTTAAGGTTTACTCATCCTTTAAGATTTAAAAGGGGATGCCAAACCCAACATAAAATGATGCCCAATGAAAGGAAATGCCATTCTAAGCAACGGTCTAATGAATAATTGCAGTTGAAAGCACTGTCTATCTGCCCTTTGCTATTTTCTGTGCTGCTGATTCTGGGCAGCAACATAACAAAATCCAGCAGTGCAGAAAATTGCTTAGATCCTTTAATAACTGTAAATATGGGAAACCACAGCCCATTCCCAGATGCTCAAACGGATTTGATTGGGAGCAGATTGTGGGCTCCTTCCTCCTCCCTTTCAGCTGAAACTAAATGTTGGCAGAAGAAAAGAAACATGACATGAGGGAAGGCTGTAATGGAAGGGGGCACCCCAAGGTGACCCAGTCACTAACATCCTACCATTATTACTAACACTTGCTTTATAGAATGGTATAAATAAGATAAACGTCTTTAAAGTGAATGAGGCCTAAGACACAGCAACGTGTAGGATAAAAGGCATTACAAGAAGGCAGCACCAGGGCAACGTTAAAGGGATACTGTCATGGGAAAACGTGTTTTTTTCAAAAGTAATCAGTTAATAGTGCTGCTCCAGCAGAATTCTGCACTGAAATCTGTTTTTCAAAGGAGCAAACAATTTAATTTCTATTTAATTTTAAAATCTGACATGGGGCTAGACATATTGTCAGTTTCCCAGCTGCCCCAAGTCATGTGACTTGTGCTCTGATAAACTTCAGTCTCTCTTTACTGCAAGTTGGAGTGATATCATCCCCCCCCTCCCAGCAGCCAAACAAAAGAACAATGGGAAGGTAACTAGATAACAGCTCCCTAACACAAGATAACAGCTGCCTGGTAGATCTAAGAACAGCACTCAATAGTAGAATCCAGGTCCCACTGAGACACATTCAGTTACATTGAGTAGGAGAAACAACAGCCTGCCATAAAGCAGTTCGATCCTAAAGTGCTGGCTCTTTCTGAAAGCACATGATCAGGCAAAATGACCTGAGATGCACCTACACATCAATATTACAACTAAATACACTTGCTGTTTCAGGAATGACATTTTATATTGTACAGTGAATTATTTGCAGTGTAAACAGTGTCATTTAGAAATAAAAACTACATCACAAAAATCATGATAGAATCCCTTTAAGGTTTTTAGACAGCCAAGGCAATGGGCTAGTTGACTCCTACATCTCCTGCACTTGGACAGGATCCCTGGAGAGCTCAACTGCCGTCTCCTACAAGAACAAATTGCCCCCTTAACAAAAGCGGAATGTAGGCTCTTACTAGGGGCAGCTTTTTCCTGCCACTGGTATAGTGGTACCGAAAAGTTCTCACCTGCCTGATGGCATGAGCACCAGAGCACCAGAGAAGGCTTCTCTATAGTTACATGACTAAATAAATGATACAATGAGCTTATATGGCAGTAAATATCATTTCAATGGTATCAAAGAATTCAAGGTTCAAACAAACCTGTACAGCTTGCCGTTCATAAAGAGACATCTGTGATATCTGAGGGCGCGTACTGCTCCCCGACGCTGAACTCCCATTGGTGGAGCTAGAATTCTGTTCACTCTCTGTTTCCATGGTGGGACTTTCACCTGCAAATCATAAAATGTTCAGTCAGAGGCCCAGGGATCGAATGTGCCTGCAATGTAACATCTCCTTGGGGTTAAAAAGGCAATATACAAAGACCATAGGAAAGTGTCCGTATCAATAAAGAGATGCTGCATGCCAAATATTTGCAGCCAAAAGCCACCCCCAGCCCTGCAAACCTTTAAAGGGCATGTAAAGTCTAAAATAGAAAAATGTTAGAAATGCTGTATTTTGTATACTAAATATAAAGATGAACTTACTGCACAAGCAGTCTAATAAGACAAATGATTTATGCTTTCAAAGTTGGTGCAGGGGGCTGTCATCTTGTAACTTTGTTAGACATTTCTGCAATATCAAGACTCGCACATGCTCAGTGTGGTCTGGGCTTCAGTTGGAAGGTTAAGCTTAGGGATCGTCATAAATTCTCAAAACAGCACAAGTCAAATAATATCTGCTATAGAAGCCAATACAGCAAGACTGAGTAATAATCACAATATAAAGACTGCACTGAGTCTCTGGATACAAATCTCTACAGGGAATCCAACAATGCTGCTCGAGTTCTGGGAAGTAAGGCGGGGGCTCCCCCTGCCATTTGAAAGTATGATCGTTTACCTGCACAGCAGTTAGGGACCGTCTGACAATTCCTATCCACAGCAGTAAAAGAAGGGGGAATTTCACTGCATACAGTCAGGTTTCTTATAAAAACAGTAGACATTTTTTAACTAAAGTATATTGGAGATAGGTTTCTTTTTCATTAAAGAAAGTAAAAATGGGATTTTACATTTTTGCCTTTACATGCCCTTTAAGGAGAACTAAACTCTAAGAATTAATATAGCTAAAAATCACATATTTTATACACTGAATTTATTGCACGAGGCTAAAGTTTGAGCTTGTCAATAGCAGCAATGATCCAGGACTTCAAACTTGTCACAGGGGGTCACCATCTTGGAAAGTGTCTGTGACACTCACATGCTCAGTGGGCTCTGATTGGCTGTTGAGAAGCTAAGCTTAGGGCTCGTCACTAATTATCCAGCAGAAAATGAGCTTCCCTGGCTGTAATATAAGCTGATGCTACAGGTTTGCCGATTATTCAATTCTGATGCTAATTGCACTGGTTTCTGTGCTGCCATGTAGTAATTATCTGTATTAATTACTAATCAGCCTTATATTGTGACATTTCTATTCTATGTGTACTGTATATTGTGAGTGGCTCCCTAAGCTCAGTAAGTGACAGCAGCACAGAGCATGTGCAGTGAATCAGCAGAAAAGAAGATGGGGAGCTACTGGGGCATCTTTGGAGACACAGATCTTTACTGCTAAAGGGCTGTGGTTGCCTTGGGCTGGTACAGAAGCACAAAACATCATGTACAACATTTCTACCTACTTCTTTAAGTAAGCTTTAGTTCTCCTTTAATGAAGTTGACCCTCTGACACAGCTAAGGGGTATTTTGGGTGCCTGTTTCATTCACGCTGGGCTGGGGACGGTGCAATCATTAGTAATTAGCCTATGGTAGGATTGCACCGCCCCCAGCCCAGCGTGAATGAAACAGGCACCCAAAATACCCCTTAGCTGTGTCAGAGGGTCAACTTCATTAAAGGGATCCTGTCATCGGAAAACATGTTTTTTTCAAAACACATCCGTTAATAGTGCTACTCCAGCAGAATTCTGCACTGAAATCCATTTCTCAAAAGAGCAAACAGATTTTTTTATATTCAATTTTGTAATCTGACATGGGGCTAGACATTTTGTCAATTTCGCAGCTGCCCCTGGTCATGTGACTTGTGCCTGCACTTTAAGAGAGAAATGCTTTCTGGCAGGCTGCTGTTTTTCCTTCTCAATGTAACTGAATGTGTCTCAGTGGGACCTGGGTTTTTACTATTGAGTGTTGTTCTTAGATCTACCAGGCAGCTGTTATCTTGTGTTAGGGAGCTCCTATCTGGTTACCTTCCCATTGTTCTTTTGTTTGGCTGCTGGGGGGGGGAAGGGAGGGGGTGATATCACTCCAACTTGCAGTACAGCAGTAAAGAGTGATTGAAGTTTATCAGAGCACAAGTCACATGACTTGGGGCAGCTGGGAAATTGACAATATGTCAGATTTCAAAATAAAATATAAAAAAATCTGTTTGCTCTTTTGAGAAATGGATTTCAGTGCAGAATTCTGCTGGAGCAGCACTATTAACTGATTCATTTTGAAAAAAAATTTTTTTCCCCATGACAGTATCCCTTTAAGGTTTGCCGGCTGGGGGCAGCTTTGGGGGGCTTATAGCTGCAAATATTTCCTCTTCATTGATGCGGACTCGTTCCTTTGATTTTTATAGGAAGGTGTCAGTATCACTTTAAGGCTGTGGGCACCTGTAATTCCTGCTGATGTGTTATTGGTACAGGAGAATACTTCTGCTGCTGTGGAGTTTTTGTATCTCTACTCACCAAGGTGAGGAGCTTGACAGAAATGTCATTCAATCCATGCAGATCTTCAGTTCACTACAAATCACAGAAATCAAAATTATAATAATAATAATAATAGGGAAAAACAAGTTAAAGTTTCGAATCAGAAAATACTATTCATTGGGGATGAGACACTTAAAGAAAATGCAGAGTTATATCAGATGGCAGATCAGTGCACCAGTCTCTCTCTTGCACAGCCGCCCACTAAAACATTCACACCTTTACCAAAAAAGCTACTTTTTTAACTGATAAATATTAGATATTTAAGATCAAGTCCGCTGTGTCATTTCCTACGATGCACTGATCAATTCACTTTGTTACAAAAAGCATCTCATTCGAAACCCAAGGGAGTTAATATTCGGGATGCACATAATCCACTATTTGGGATTCGGGCGTATCCCCCAATCCTTTGTGAAAGATTCTGCCGAATACCCGAACCGAATTATAATTTGCTTAAGCAAATTAGGGTCAGGAAAGGGAAAAAGCTGGGAAACATTGTTGCTGGGAGTTGCTTCTATTCAGCCACAAGAGTATTTGTGAGGTTGGGCAGTGATTTTGGGGGATCAGGCTCACAGTTGGGGATCCATTTGATCCCACAGGGGTTCAGTTGGGTTGAGGTATGCAGTCAGGTTCTTCCCATCCCAGGAAACCCAATCTCTACAGACCTGGGGGGCATTATTGTGCTGAAACAGGACCTTCCCCAAACTGTTCCACAAAATAGGAAGCACAGAATTTTGAGGAATGCCATTGTACCCTATAGCCTTAAAGGGGTTGTTTACCTTCCAAACATTTTTTTTAAGTTCAATTGTTTTCAGATTGTTCACCAGAAATAGACTTTTTTTTACCCTTTTCCCCCCCTAAAATCTAAATTTAAAGTTTAATGTCCCTGTCTGTTGTGTTTTAATCAGGCAGCTCAGTAATTCAGGTGCAGACTTTAAAGGGATACTGTCATCGGAAAAAAAATTTTTTCAAAACACATCAGTTAATAGTGCTGCTCCAGCAGACTTCTGCACTGAAATCCATTTCTCAAAAGAGCAAACAGATTTTTTTTATATTCAATTTTGAAATCTGACATGGGGCTAGACATATTGTCAATTTCCCAGGTGCCCTAAGTCATGTGACTTGTGCCTGCACTTTAGGAGAGAAATGCTTTCTGGCAGGCTGCTGTTTTTCCTTCTCAATGTAACTGAATGTGTCTCAGTGGGACATGGGTTTTTACTATTGAGTGTGGTTACCTTGAAGTTGCTAGGATACTCGCAAATCTGTCGGGCCTCAGATGAAATCTACTTATGTCTCCACCGTGTGGGTACTCGATCCGCTGCAGAGGGGTAGCCATTTAGGGAATAAAAAGGGAAAAATCTACCCTTTTAAAGATAAAAATGATTGCTGTGTGACATCACTTCGTTTAAGGGGCATCACTTCCCAAGAAATGGGAACATACAACAACCAATGCTTTTTTAAAGAGATTCTGTCATGATTTTTATGATTTAGTTTAGGATGGAACTGCTTTCTGGCAGACTGTTGTTTCTTCTACTCAGTGTAACTGCATGTGTCTCAGTGGGACCTGGATTTTACTATTGAGTGCTGTTCTTAGATCTACCAGGCAGCTGTTATCTTGTGTTAGGGAGCTGCTATCTGGTTACCTTCCCATTGTTCTGCTGATGGGCTGCTGGGGGGAAAGTGATATGACTCCAATTTGCAGTATAGCAGTAAAGAGTGACTGAAGTTTATCAGAGCACAAGTCACATGACTGGGGGCAGCTGGGAAATTGACAATATGTCTAGCCCACGTCAGATTTCAAAATTGAATATAAAAAAATCTGTTTGCTCTTTTGAGAAATGGATTTCAGTGCAGAATTCTGCTGGAGCAGCACTATTAACTGATGTGTTTTTTCCCATTACAGTATCCCTTTAACTGGGAATCTCTGACCCAGAGAGCCATTGATTGGTTATGGTTTGATTGTTAAAGTCTACCAGTCGCGGCTTGGTTGCTAGGGAATAAATGGCTCTGTAGCAACCAGAGAGCAGCTACAAAGCTGGAGAACCGACAAAAAAACGGATAACAAATATCAGCGTCTGCATCTTACGAGGGGAGAAATGTCATTTAAAGGCGAACTAAGCCTTGAATAGAAAACGTGTGGTGGGCGCTGGGAATGATACGATTCGTGGAAGGGGTGAAGAAGATTTGCTTTAGAGCCAATAAATGATGTGAATGAGAAGTTCCAGAAGTAAATGCAGAGACACAGGGAGGCAATGGGCCTGTATGGGATAAATCACTAAATACACAGGACTCACTGTATCTCTAACAGACACAATATTGTGGGCAGTGTATAGAGGGGGAGGGGCCGTGCCTCATTACTATCCACTCAGCCAATAATCATCAGCCTGGCGCCCATCACCCCCTCACGCTGCTCTCCGCTCCCCAACAGCTGACTGACCTCTCCCCCCGACTCCCGCGCTGCCCTTTGACCTGTCCCCGCCGCTCACTCCGAGATGCGCCTCTCACTTCTACGTCTGCTTCTTTCTCTCGTCTCCTGACGTCACTTCCCCCTGGACGGCGCGACTTCCTCGGCACGTGATCTCGCCCTCCTCATCTTTCACCGTGTTGTTATGGTAACGGAAATAGGGCGGGAGGAGGATGTGTGGGTACCGGGGATGAAGTATTGTGCTTAGCTTTGAGGGACACAGACAGATCTTGTTAATAAACCTTTACACGTCACACTGGATTCATACGTCAGAATTAGAACACTGGTCAGAAGGAATATTGATACTTCACTTTCCTTGGATCCCTGCAAAAAAAAAAAAAAACATTTCAGCTCTCAGAACTTCTCCCTAGTTCCCAACATTTTGGAAGTAAAAAGAGGGACATTTTTTTCCGCACGTAGAACAACGACATTTGTGACCAGGTCCCTTTCTGTGGCCACACCCCCTAATTACCATGTTCATTTTACCAAATTAGGCAGGTTATGAAAGTTTGAAAATATTGTCTCAAAATTGTTACAAAAGTATCTTATCTGCAGCTGTGGCTGTTCTGAGCTCTCTGCCATAAGCCAATTAAGTGAGAAACTTTGTTCTTTTTCTGGCTGTTCAGTGCAGAGAAAATAGGGACTTTCCAGTACAAATGAGGGACTGCGGGTTGAGCTGTCAAAAGAGGGACTGTCCCTCCAGAAAAGGGACAGTTGGGAGGTATGTCCCTGTAATTACTAACCCACCTCTGCCGCCCACATACAGGCGTAAAATCCACACAGAACGTGTGATCCACAAAGGGACAATCCTGGCCATTTTGCCACAGAGGGGCTTTCCTTCTGCCACTCTCCCCCCTTCCCCCACGGCCTCAACTTTTTGGAGCTGGAGGGGGGCTAGGGGTCCATGTCGCTAGAAGAAACATTTTTACACCCAAGACGATTTTCTCAACTCACCTCATTGGCGCAGCATCCAGACAGGTGGTGACCCTAAGTATGTACCTGCTCTCCCATATAGCTGAGACACAGAGGTCTCTACAAAAAGATATTGCATAAAACAGCTCATGTGTAAAACCTGCTTCATGTAAATAAACCATTTTCATAATAATATACTTTAGTAGTATGTGCCATTGGGTAATCATAAATGGAAAATTGCCATTTTAAAAAATATAGGCCACCCCCTGGGATCGGACGATTCACGGTGCACACAAACAGGGCCGCCATTAGAAATCACGGGGCCCCGTACAACAACATTTTTGGGGCCTCGCCCACACTGACGCCCAAACTCCACCCCATATCCAGACCACACAGACATCAGCGCTAAAAAAGTAACCCCCCCACACAAGTTCTAAAAAGCTATTGATGGTCAGGGCCCCCTTATAAAAAAAATTGGGCCCCCCCAAAAAAAATTTTTTAAAAAAAAAACATTGGTGGTAGGGCCCCCCTTACAAGTTAAAAAAAATTGGGGCCCCCAAAAAAAATATTAAAATTTAAAAAAAAAAAATAAAAAAAAAATAAAACATTGGTGGCAAGGGGCCCCTTACAAGTTAAAAAAAAATTGGGGCCCCAAAAAAAATGTTTTAAAAAAAGATTGGTGGCAGGGGCCTATAGAATAATAAATTGGTGGCCAGGGGATTAAAAAAAAAAACACACACAAACTGGTGTTCAGTAGAATTGAACTCATGGCTTCAGTACTTCAACTTTGCCTCCTTTCGTGACTTTGGGTCTTTTCACCGCTTTAGGACTTCAATTTCAGAGGCAAGACGTACAGCTTGGGCGCTCGTAAGAGGGGCCAGGATCTTCAAAAAATGCTGCGTTGCCAGGCCCCCCTTCATGTCCGGGCCCGGTACGCTTGTCCCCCCTGTCCCCCCCTGATGGCGGCCCTGCACACAAACATACCAAACATGTTGGGTCACATGAGCCAATTAACAGACAGAGTTGTGTCTTTTGCTTCCACACTTCTTCCTGTGGCAGTTAGAGCTGCAGTATTTCTGGTCAGGTGATCCCTTCCTGTTACAGTTAGAGCTGCAGTATTTCTGGTCAGGCGATCTCTTCCTGTTACAGTTAGAGCTGCAGTATTTCTGGTCAGGTGATCTCTTCCTGTTACAGTTAGAGCTGCAGTATTTCTGGTCAGGTGATCTCTTCCTGTTACAGTTAGAGCTGCAGTATTTCTGGTCAGGTGATCTCTTCCTGTTACAGTTGGAGCTGCAGTATTTCTGGTCAGGCGATCTCTTCCTGTTACAGTTAGAGCTGCAGTATTTCTGGTCAGGCGATCTCTTCCTGTTACAGTTAGAGCTGCAGTATTTCTGGTCAGGCGATCTCTTCCTGTTACAGTTAGAGCTGCAGTATTTCTGGTCAGGTGATCTCTGAGGCAGCACACAGACCATCACGAAATGGTGGCTCAAGGCAAGAGATGTAAAAGGGCAAGATTTACTTAAATATATATTCCAGTTTGGTAAGATTCTTTAATATGCCACTTAATATGATACAAACTATCTGTTGCTTAAGTGTTCATTTTGGGGGTAAAGTTTTCCTGTAAAAGCCCCAACAGTTAGTGGCGGAGGAGGATCTAGCCCTCTGATTAAAACCAAAGCCAAGGTCAGGAGACACTGATCCCAAAGACTACTACTTTTATACTATGACCAGAGGTAAACAGTTAGAACCACCATATGGGGTTTACCTAACCACCTTATGGATATTTACACAAATACTCAGGTGCTAATAAATCATATAAGTACAAGCATAGTAATATTAAACAATTAATCATACATAACAAGATATATGTAAGAATACCTGGGAGGCAACGGGGACTCCTGCTAACTCCTCTGTGGGGATGTCGGCGGCCTCCACTTTTGTACGCCGCTTCTTAGTCTGTCTTACACTGCCCATGCTTGTCTTTTTACACTCAAATATTTAAAGATGGTATGGAACTATATGCACTTTGGCAAAAATAATATAAATGCAAGTTATACATTAAATGGCAGTGTGTTGGGAGTTTCCTTAAAGGGGAAGGAAACCCAGTCGGCGCAAAAAGTGTGATGCCCACCCTCCCTCCTCCCCCCTGGCCTACCCGTCCCGCTGGGCAAATGCCCCTAACTTGTTACTTACCCTTCTGCGCAGGTCCAGTCCAGGGAGTTCACAGACGACATCTTCTTCCACCCGATCTTCTTCCTGCTTTGACAGGCACATGCGCAGTAGGAGCATTTCGGCGGTACGATCTACTGCGCATGCGCCAAAGTACTTTGTGACTTTTGGCGCATGCGCAGTAGATCGTACCGGCGAAACGCTCCAACTGCACATGCGCCAAAACACAGTTCAAAGCAGGAAGAAGATTGTGTGGAAGAAGATGTCGTCTGTGAACTCCCTGGACTGGACTTGCGCAGAAGGTTAGTGACATGTTAGGGGCATTTGCCCAGCGGGACGGGTAGGCCAGGGGGGAGGAGGGAGGCTGGGCAACACACGGGAGGGGGGAGGGTTTTTGCGCCAACTAGGTTTCCTTCCCCTTTAAATGAGAAGGATCTCGGGGTTTTTGTAGATAACACGTTGTCTAATTCTGGGCAGTGTCATTCTGTGGCTACTAAAGCAAATAAAGTTCTGTCTTGTATAAAAAAGGGCATTAACTCAAGGGATGAAACATAATTGTGTCTCTTTATAGGTCCCTGGTGAGGCCTCATCTGGAGTATAGGGGCAGTTTTGGACTCCAGTCCTTAAGAGGGATATAAATGAGCTGGAGAGAGTGCAGAGACTAAGTGCAACTAAACTGGTTAGAGGGAGGGAAGACAAATTATGAGGGGAGACTGACAAGGTTGGGGTTGTTTTCTCTGGAAAAAAGGCGCTTGTGAGGGGACATGATTAGACTTTACAAGTACATTAGAGGACATTATAGACAAATAGCAGGGGACCTTTTTACCCATAAAGAGAATCACGTACCAGAGGCCTCCCCTTCAGACTAGAGGAAAAGAAGTTTCATTTAAAGGAACAGAGTAGGGGGTTCATCACAGTCAGGACAGTGAGGTTGGGGAATGCACTGCCGTATGGGGTGCCGTTTGTCCCAAATACATTCTGTATACAAAACTATCCCTAATACACAGAATGAATGTCTCTCATGTTATATAAGTATTTGTGACCATACACAGAAGAAAAAAATATACAAAAGACTTATTTCTATTAAAGAATGGAAACAAAATCTGGTTAGTGCAGAAAAGGATGTCATTATGTCACAAACCCCATTCTGTACAGTTTAACAAGCAATCTGTCGCACAAATATTTAACCTCCATGTAACGGACGCACTTATGTGCAAAGTTACTTACAGAATGAATTATGTAAAAACAAAGTTGGACATAATATATAATACTGTAACTAACTAGTGCTTGTCAAGCTAGATTTGATTGACAAAATAGATATCTGTGACAGAAAGCAAGATTTTATAGTACAGGATTCATTCTTTCCACAAAATGACAGTTTTGTTCCACAAAACAGATAAAATAACCATTCTGTGAAGCAACACTGTCAGTCACATTCCTGAACCAATAAGAACAAAGCTTATTGCCATATACAAACAAGATGAGAAGTGGCAGCTCTGCTCCACATGGCTAAGCCAAAGTATCTGGCCTGCTATATAGGGCGCCCTCTAATGTCCCCTGTGCTGCATATCAATAAACATGAACAAACCTTTCCTACAAGAGCTGCTGTTAAACACTACAGGTTCATAAATGGAAGTTTTTACAAATGGCTGAAAAATATAATGCTGCACTTCTAATGATTGTAGAAAAAGAAAAGTATGCAAAACATAAATATGATCATTTTAGGTGATATGGCTATTCTTATTGTAGTAACCTGCTTGTGTGGCCATTTTGGTGAAGGGCATTCCTGCTGTTTTGCCATTATCTTATGACTCACTCCTGTTCCTCTTCCTGTCTAAGCTGAGAGCAATAATGGGACAGGCCACACCCACCTGCAATGTTGTATTAAATGTACCAGAAGTTACTGTGCTTGTCTGGCTGCTTTGCCTGACTCTCAGAGTCAGTTATAAGTTTTATATATGATAATGACTCCAATGTCTCCTCCTAGCTGTAGTCTTGCACCAATTAGCTTGTAGTAGTCTCTTAATAATGCGCTTAGCTATAGTTCAACTACAACATAATAGCTCAAGCCAGAGACTTGGGACTGATCATGTGCACAGTCGCATTCTGTATAGTATGATGTGTAGGTTATATGAGCAGCCACTCCTGAGTACTGTGTGTAAACAAAAGGGGGTCATTTAGGCAGGGGCAATTTTAGGGGATCATATTCTATTTATATAGAAGCAACAAGCTGCACAATGCTTTATATTTATTTATAACAAAAGACTCTAATGATGCCGTCCCCTTACCTGCCCAGTGCTTAACCCTTTCACATCAGAGTGGGTCGATGTGGGCATAACACTAGAGAGCACAACTGTGCCCATGTCACATGCATGTCCAGGGCCGCCAGCAGGGGGGACAAGTGTTCCGGGCCTGAAGGGGGGCCCAGAAGTGCTGCATTTTTCAAAGAGCCGGGTCCCCTTTACGAGCGCCTGAGCCATGCGGCGATTTCGCATATTACAGAATGCAGAAGTGCCGAAAAGACGAAGCTGAAGACCCGAAGCGGCGAAAAGACCCGAATTCATGAAAGGAGGTGAAGTTGAAGTCCTGAAGCCTTTTGTTTACACACAGTACTCAGGAGTGGCTGCTCATATAACCTACACATCATACTAAACACAATGTGTGTGCACATGATCAGTCCCAAGTAGGGTTGCCACCTTTTTTAAAATGTTTTACCGGCTGCTGGGCGGCGGGGACATAAAGGGGCGGGCCGTGATGTCAAAAGGGGCGGGCTGTGACATCAAAGTGGGTGGGGCCAGACCACAGACGCTAGAAGAAGTAAAAGAAAAAGTAAGTTCCAGGGGATTGGGGGCAGGCCAAGGGCTCCTTTTAATCATATTACAAATTTACCGGCAACTACATTTTGTAATCCCGGCCTTGGCTAGGCCGGTAAAATACCGGCCGGTTGGCAACCCTAGTCCCAAGTCTCTGGCTAAAGCTATTATGTAGTAGTTGAACTATAGCTAAGCACATTATTAAGAGACTACTACAAGCTAATTGGTGCAAGACTACAGCTAGCAGGAGACATTGGAGTCTAACTATTATATATAAAACTTATAACTGTCTCAGAGTCAGGCAAAGCAGCCAGACAAGCACAGTAACTTCTGGTACATTTAATACAACATCGCAGGTGGGTGTGGCCTGTCCCATTATTGCTCTCAGCTTAGACAGGAAGAGGAACAGGAGTGAGTCATAAGATAATGGCAAAACAGCAGGAATGCCCTTCACCAAAATGGCCACTCAAGCCGGTTACTACAATAAGAATAGCCATATCACCTAAAATGATCATATTTATATTAGTTTTGCATACTTTTCTTTCTCTACAATCATTATAAGTGCAGCATTATATTCCTCAGCCATTTGTAAAAACTTCCATTTATGAACCTGTAGTGTTTAACAGCAGCTCTTTTAGGAAAGGTTTGTTCATGTTTATTACTATGCAGCACAGGGGACATTAGAGAGCACCTCTATAGCAGGCCAGATACTTTGGCTTAGCCATGTGGAGCAGAGCTGGCCACTTCTCATCTTGTTTGTATATGGCAATAAGCTTTGTTCTTATTGGTTCAGGAATGTGACTGACAGTGTTGCTTCACAGAATGGTTATTTTATCTGTTTTGTGGAACAAAACTGTCATTTTGTGGAAAGAATGAATCCTGTACTATAAAAACTTGCTTTTTGTCACAGATATCTATTTTGTCAATCAAATCTAGCTTGACAAGCACTAGTTAGTTACAGTATTATATATTATGTCCAACTTTGTTTTCACATAATTCATTCTGTAAGTAACTTTGCACATAAGTGCGTCCGTTACATGGAGGTTATACATTTGTGCGACAGATTGCTTGTTAAACTGTACAGAATGGAGTTTGTGATATAATGACATCCTTTTGTGCACTAACCAGATTTTGTTTTCATTCTTTAATAGAAATAAGTCTTTTGTATATTTTTTTCTCTGTGTATGGTCACAAATACTTATATACCATGAGAGACATTCATTCTGTGTATTAGGGATAGTTTTGTATACAGAATGTATTTGGGACAAACGGCACCCCATACTGCCGGGTGATGTTGTGATGCTGATTCAGTTAATGACTATAAGAGGGACTTGGATGATTTCTTGGACAGACATAATACAAAGGCTATTGTGATACTAAACTCTATAGTTAGTATAGATATGGGTATATATATATATTTATGTGACAGTAGGGAGGGGTGTGTGTATGGGGCTGGGTTTTCATTTGGAGGGGTTGAACTTGATGGACTTTGTCTTTTTTCAACCCGATTTAACTATGTAACTAACTATGTAACTATATAACTATTTGTGATACTTCCTGGGTGCTCTTCTAGTCTGATTCTCTGTTCATTGGCCCTTGCTCGTCCTTGACCACATCTGTATTGCTGCCTAAACCGACCTTTGGCTGTTAACTGACTATTCTTCTGGATCCTGACTCTGAATGCGCTGACTAATTTATTTTGACCCTGGCCCAGCTCCGCAACTACACTTACTCTTGCACCGTTCCTACTCACAAGTTATGGTTCCCTTGTCTGTCCAGAACTCACTTCACGATTCTCTCACTTTACAACCTGGTGGCATCCGAGTAGCTGAGGGCTCCTCCCAAAGCAAAAGGCGGCTGTTATAGGCAGAAAGTGAGCTGTGACTGCAACCTTGGCATCTGTTCTGGATTTTGGGATACCATAAATTACAATATCTCAATTTCCATGTTCATCCAATCAGGTTGTCTTGTGTTCATGTAGAAAAGAAGCCCCAATGGAAGCAAGGCTTCCATTTGCACTACCTATGGGTGCTATAACTTTTTAATTAATAATTCAGCAGCAGATGTTTACTGTGGTCCAGTTTGTGCCAATGTAATGTTTGTATGGTTTGAATGTTGCAGAAAAAGGGTCCAAATAAGTGTAGAAGCTGAGGATGAGAAGTGACACGTATCCCCTTAAATTAATAAAAAAAAACAAGCAAATACAGGCTGTTTACACTGTTCGTGCCATGTCTGTTTTTGACCCCTAAGAAGTTTGTATTTGAGGGTCAAAGGTCTGCAGAATGTGAGTGGGAGAGCAAACAACATTTCATAAGGGTTTGCTGCTTTTGCCTCAGACCTTCAGGCTGGCGCATTCAAACTTTTATTTATTTACTTGCCCTGGAAAGCCCTATATATATATATATATATATATATATATATATATATATATATATTTACTATTTTGCAGATACTCCACTGATTATGGCCCTCACAGACCAAAACTGCCCTATCTTACCCAAACTGCTGTACGGAATCCCTGTACAGCTTCTAACTGCAGTTCAACCAGGATAATGTCTCACCCTGCCCACCCATGGCCTAAGGTTTAAAGCCAACAGATTGCATTCATGATTGACTCTTGCTAATTGATAAAATTCCCCCAAGACAATGTGCGGAAATGACTTGCAAAGAGATAGCAACACTGTCCACAAAGGGTCCCACCTGGCTGTCAATATGAGGTCAATATACAATGCTTTTCCTAATTATTGAGTATTTTGGGCTTGGCTTCACGTGACTAGTAAATCACTTGTTAATGAATTATCATTGTTCAGATACTTGCCATGTGCTGTTGCTGGGAATTAATGAAGTTATCCTACAATTACAATACAATAGAGATGGTTGCAGCCTACTGAGCTGAGGCAGCATCTGTGTTCAGCCCATTAAAGCCCTTTGTTCTCCCAGTTGTTAGTGACTCGCCCATTGTTTACAGTTTAAATACCCTCTTCCTCCTGACACCAGCTTCAGCTATACTGTACATGCTTGGGTAATGTTACGTGGCATATTATCTTTGTCGTGTAAACAAAAATATGCTTGTTGCCAGCTAAGATGATCATTGCTCAGTGTAGCCACCAGAGTGGTGGACTATTCAAACCCTTACCCCAAGAACCGCATCATATACAAGGTCTGTTCAGAACTTTAATCTGCAGATCATATCCATGGCCAGAGGTGTCACTATTAGAATTTCCACCCTGCTCCATTAATATCTGAATTAGCCCTAAGGAGATATTAATCAGGAACATGATCTTTTGGGGTCTATTTAAAGGCCAGTAGTATAGAGAGGTTGAGTTGGAAGGCATGGTATGCCTCTATTTGGGAACTCTTTGTATAACCATTATACATAGTTCATTAGAAGACTGCTTACTGTCATTATAATTACTGCTGTTTTCTATAAAGGCAGTACATCTTGAGCACCAATATATGTTGGATCACATTGGCATCAAGACTACATGAAAATATATCTCTGAACAGGATATTATTCTACCCAGGTGCCCAGCTCAAGCTCAGTTCCTGCATATACCTGCAAAATAGATGATTTTCTAAGTTTCTAGTCCTCACATACTTGTTATAGTCAACAACAGGGGTCCGAACCTTTTTTTTTTACTTGTGGTGCTAAATAAGGGCTGTGATTGGCTATTTGGTAGACCCAGGACTGACAGCCTACAGGAAGTTCTGTTTGGCAGCACATTGGTTTTTTATGTAACCAAAACTTGCCTCCAAGCCTGGAATTCCAAAATAAGCTCCTGCTTTGAGGTCACTGGGAGCAACATTCAAGGGGCTGGCGAGTAACATGTTGCTCAAGAGCCACTGGTTGTGGATCACTGGTCAACAACACGGCCTCACCCAACTGAATCATCAGTACAAGAAAATTGTTTTCCATTTTTCACGTTCCCTCTTCAGAAAGGCAACTGAAATGAAATGTGTTGACACCTAGAGGACTGCAGTGCCAAGCCTCAGGGGATATTTAGCAGCTATAGCTCAGGGGCAGCTCCACATCCAAAGCTGCCAATGAGGAGAAGTCACATGTAGGGCACTGACTGAATATGTCTTCATATGAAGTGAATTTGTCATCAGCAAAACATTTCCCAAAGATCAAAATCCTATTGGTTCTGATGGTTCTCCGCCTGTGTAAAAAAAAACAAGAGGAAGCATTGTCAGATATAGAGAAATGTTCTGCCAAATAATCCAAGGGGCCTAAAACCAGGGATCTATTTAATCATCACTTCTTCTCAGGTTTCACTAGCTTCTTGTTTCCATAATATACTAGGGGGTGACAGGTGAAGGAGCTGCCTCAGGCAATTTGGTTCATAACAATGTTTAGGGTGAAGCACAAGGAAAAAGTGGTCGGAACAAGGGATGGAGGCTAGGGGAATGTATAGTAGGATTTGTTTCATTTCCCATAAAGAAAGTAAAGAGTTTTACCTGCAAAGCAGCAGTGAAACAGATATTTGAAAAGTTAATTGGGAAAACATCAGCAATAATGTCAGCCTGCTGCTGATTCTGATCCTGACCCGTGTCTGGCTTCCTTCACAATTTCGTATCATTTCTTTCTGATTCTCCCATTTGGCTACCAGTTAAGTGCCTATGTTGTTATGTCGGCACCTCTGTTACTCTTTACCTGGGCTCATTCCTGTACCGACCCAGTGAGTGAGCTACTACGGACCCGCTACTGAAGCCTGATATAAATATAGACGTTATCACGAGTGGTTTGCCCATCTCTCATTACAACTCTGCTTGTCAATAATGGCGCACAAAGTAAATGGCTCATTAATAGTTGCAGTGATCATACTGTCCCTAGGGTGCTGAATTCTCCATCTGTAGCAGGAGGGAATAACATGAGGGCTGGAATGTGGGCAGGTAACCCAGGCCTTGTTTTGTGATTGGGAACAGAAATAAAAGGTGATACACCCACCATACACAAGCTGGCAACACGTAGTGCTGGAGTTTTGTTATGTCTCAATGGCATTTAATAGGAGAATAACTGTACTGTGATTTTTGGGAAATTTTTCAATAAGGATTACGGGAAAATATCTGTGCACAATTGTCTCTTTTGTCCCCCTTTGTCCAGCAGAGGAGAGGGAAACACTGGAGAACTGTTTAAGTCCCTGTAATTAAAGACCCTTTAGCCAGGCCCCTTTCAGGGATCGCTGCCGACCCAACCAGAAATATGAAGCCTTCTGCTCCGGCCCTTTATATTTTCTCATTATTTCCCTGGAATTTTAATGAAAAGGGTTGTGCGGGAATCCCATTGCCTAACTGGGCAGTGAGCCACTGACACACAAACCATTCAGTGCTGATCTGTGATACAGGGTAAACAGACACAAGGTAAATATGTTGCCACAGTGCATTGGGTCAGTGTGAGTGGGTTTGGGAGGCTGTAGGGAGGTGCACCCAGGGGCGGCTTTATAAACAACTCTGTCTCCTTACAGATTTCTCCTCATTCAGCCAGAGGCACCCAGCCAGAAACATGTGGAGCTCCGCTCTTGCTCTTTGCCTGCTGCTCACTGCCTTCCCTGGGGGAGACTCTTCGCCTCCTGATCCGTAAGCAAATTGGGATGGGACTGGGATATTTCTGCCTGTTTCTTTCTAATATTTGAATTGGCTGAAAATACTGCAATAATGCCATTTTCCTAATATTATCAGCTCTGAATCCTATTAAGAAAAATCATCCCATTCAGTGATTACCCTTTAAGCTGTTGTATTAGCAGACACTGGGAACTAATATCTGCTGCTCCTGAAATAATAATTCTGTGCGGTTGGTCTGCTTAAAAGCCATTGAATATTTCCAGGAAGAATAAGGACTGGGTTTGGATATTACAGACAAACTGGGAACTCTCTCATTACTTTAGGAATTGGTTTTAGCACTAATATTCTCACGCAGTCAGAAAGGTCATTATTAACTAACCCAATGTGCAAAGTGCAGTTTTCAGAAGCCAATTGTTTTTGTACCCCAAATGCACACAATCCCCTGCAATTGTGTTTGATACTTCCAGGCAATTGCACAGGACTGTTTTTATGGATATATGGGGATTTGTGTCATAGCCCTATAGGCATGGGGGTGGGCTGCTTACTTTGCAGGGGGGTCCACGGTCGACGCACAACACATACGAAATCACAGCACACCCAATTTTTTGCTGAATGCAAGTGTCCTGCATTTTTCAGCATTGTTAGAATTAATAAGGGGAAAATACGTGGTATTTGTAACTGGGGATGACTTGATTTTATTACTTGGTTTTATTTTTGCATCAATGTTCAGGAATTCATTTTGGCAGGGGGTGTTGTTGCTTAGGGAGCTTTATTCTCTGCAAGATTGGATTTGTTCATATTCATGGAGACAGCCATGATTTCTCTATTGAGGTACCCTATCCTACAGTCTGTAACAAACATGGCATGAAGATTTCCTTTGTTTTGTTTTTTACAATTCTCACAACCATAGGATAACAAACAAAATGGGTAAACAAAGAGCATTAGAGCTCTTGGTTGTGTTCATTATAACAACAAGCTCTTTCTTTGGAGGTTTAATCCTTGGGGTATCTCTTGTTTTACTCAGTAGGGCATGGCCTGTTCAGTGTATCCATAACAGCAGGAGTTTTGCATTTATATGTTGCCATATAAGGTGTTTCAGTGTACTAAGCATAATTAAGAACGGTCCCTGAGGTTACAGATAACCTGTATAGAGAGATCCCATAAAACTATGGCAGCATAGGTATTCCCCTGTACTAAGCACAATTCAGCAGGAACAGCCCCTAAGTTTGCTCATAGTCTGTACAGAGAGATCCCATAAAACTATGGCAGCATAGGTATTCCCTGTACTAAGCACAATTCAGCAGGAACAGCCCCTAAGTTTGCTCATAGTCTGTACAGAGAGATCCCATAAAACTATGGCAGCATAGATATCCCCTGTACTAAGATTCAGCAGGAACAATCATTTTAGTTTACTCATAGCCTGTACAAAGAAATATCATAAACCTATGTATAACACTGGAGGTTTTCCCCTGTAAAAAGCATAATTCAGCATGAGTTTGCTCGTAGCATGTATAGAGCTACCTGTAACAATTATAATAGTGACCAGTTATTCTTCCTGGTAAATGTAGTCGCTCAGCATTAGTACTTTTTGCATTTGGTTTGATGCAGCAGACTCTGTTTTTAGAATTATAGGGATGGCTCCCCTGGCAGGGATAATGTTTTATACATAAATGCTGTTGTGCAAGTTTAGACTCAGAGTCCAATGGCCGCTACAAGGGTAACAGTAAGGGGCCTGTGTTGGTTTTGGACTGGATGTGCCAGACTGGACTGTGACTCCACTGTGCAACTTTATGAGGCTGAAGAGCAAAAAAATCACCCAAAGCAAAATAGCTGCACTGTGATTCTGAACTCTTTCTCAATCCCAATAAATCAGTAACACGATAAGCCCTGGGTCTTGCACTGAATCTATAGCTTGTTCCCCTCGAGCTGCCCATTGGCACTGGCACTTGCACTCAAAGCTCAGGGTATTTTCCATTCACAACCATGCACAATGTGTCCTTGCCCCATAGGCTTGCGGTCTAAGTTTGTGTCCTGGGGGGGGTTGTAGATTATATAAACAGAAAAATACGCAGGTCACATTTCCATCGCAAGCTGGAATCATGTAAAACATGGGTGCCTCCTTGGTTCTCCAGAACAACTGTGGGAGGAGGAGGAGGTATTCATTCAGATTGTCCCACCCAGACAAAACATAGGCCTCATTTGGGCTCTTGTGCTTCTTAATGTTGTTGACAAGTCCCCCAATTTCTGACTTTCCACTATCATTCCACTTAAACCCAGCCATGGGACCATTGATATAGCATGTAAGGGGACCTGTTAGGGGTTGTGTGTAACTTCCTTCTCTCTCCTGCTACATATAGTAAATATATGCTTCTGGTGCCCACTGTCCTGCATGGTGGGAGTGAGGAGAAGTTCTGCCTGCTGCTCTCTCAGCTTAATGAGACCGTCACGGTGACACTGACTATGGGGTTGCCCAGAGAGAATCACACATTGCTGGAGAAGCAGGTCACAGATAAAGAAGATGACAGCTGTGTCCCCTTCCAGGTAAGAAAACCAGAGCTCATAATATTTGCTTATTAGTTGGGCGGTGGACTTTTCTTGGGGTATCTCCATTGCCTGACGGTTGGACAGCAGAACATGGGGATGATATAGTTGGGAGTTTACTTGCTGCAGTTTGCTTGGGCTTTACATGCAAGAAGAACTTATCTAGCTGCAGCTAAAACCAATGAAACCAGTAAGGAGTTGGGCACCCACAAAAAGGCGTGAGTTATCTAGAGCACATTTTATAGTTTGTAAGGGACTACTGTGTGTAGTAGTATGGAGGTCATTCATATTTGGTTTTATGGTTCCTTTTACCGTTACAGACTCCCAAGTTAGACGATGTAGAGGTGGGCTATCTCACGCTGCTCATCGATGGAGACACCCTGCACTTTACATCTCGAAGAAGTGTCCTGATTAAACCTCTGCAGAACCTGGTGTTTGTCCAAACTGATAAACCCATCTACAAACCTGGACAGAAAGGTCAGTCTTGTGGTTAATCAATTATTTCATTATTTTTTTCATGTTTGTCATCCTAGTGGGATGTTGACAATGAATAGGAGAGGCCTTGGATAGAAAGATAAGCAATGCAAATATTAGCAATAGGAATTGCTGGGGTCACTGACCTTAGCTGCTTAAAGTCATAGGAAATAGGCAGAATGGAGAGGCAAACAACTCAGACGAGTTTGTTCCTTCCCAACAAATACAAAGCTGTGTACATAACACATTTCTTATTATTCTACTTACTGTACATGTAAACATGTTGCTATAGTCCTGCATTGCTATAGTAAATCAACCTTCTCCTGATGATGTTCTGGGTGCACTATACTCCCTCTTTTCTACCTATCTCTATCTCTCACTAGTACTGTATGTTCCTGCTGCTGCTTAATTGGTTACCTTCCTGGAATTAACTTCAAGTAATTGAGATTTGTATTTTCCCTTCTTTAGTTCAGTTCCGCATCGTGTCTCTGGATGAGAAATTTTACCCCGTGTCTGAGCAGGTGAGAAGACAAGAGACAAGGAGGACATTACCCTAATCAACTTTGTAAACAGCAATATGATAAAACTTATAGTGACCTTATGTTAGAGATTTGCAGAGCATGAGAACAGGGGAGGACATGAGAATATGAAACCTTAATCAAAGCTTCTCTATTGCAAACCCCACTTGGAGACCCTTCATACCCTGTCCCCTACTATACTCCTGCAGTGCTTTACACGTCCTTCCTAAAGATGGATTCTGAATTGTAGCTTCTACACCTTTCTCTCACCACCCAAGTAGAGACCTCTTGTACTGGAGACCTACAGTGCATTATGCAACCTACCTAGAGATGTCTTCTAAATACATTAGACCTTTTGCAACCTACCTAGAGATGTCTTCTAAAAACATTAGGATTAATTTACTTAGGAAAGAAGTGCACCCCTTAATTCTCATTTTGGGAATACTGCTTCCCCAGGCCTGAATGCACACTGAATCTTAGACTAGTAAAGCTGGTGCAAGATGCAACAAGACAGTGTGCAAAGTCCAAACATAGATGGATTGCACCCATTATTGCACTTTACACCTATTCATAAAAGTTACACATAGTTTCATAGTTAGCACTTCGCCAGGGCGCCGCTAATGCACTAAAATCCGAAGTTGCGCTCAGGGAGGCGAAAGGTAGCAAAGTTGCGCTAGCATTAATTCGTCAAGCAAAGCGAAGTTATGCTAGCGATGGCCAATTTGCATATGGCGCCAAGTTAAAGTACAAAGGACGTATATGTAGCAGTAAATACATTACACCACACAAGCCTGGGAAAGCTTCATAAAATAAATAGAGTTGTTATTTTGCCCTAAACATGTGCCCACTGTATAGTTAAGGTGCCATATGTTAGGAAATGAAGTGGGGAAGGAGGGTACCCCCAAAAAAATTTACAATCTTTTTCAGCCTATCACCCTTAAAAAAGTAAAAGACGCCAGCGTTTTTTCGGATGTCACGCTGGTGAATTTTCGCTAGCGTTAGCCACTTCGCCCTTTAGTAAATTTCCAGATTTCAAATACATTTATTTATGGATTTTATAGTTCTCCAGAACTGACCTTTTTCTTTTTCTCTTTTTAGTTTCCGGTGGTTTATATTACGGTAAGTAACAAATCATTTCCCATCAGTGCAGAGCTGCCCATGTGGCTTCACATCACACAATGGGGTCTGGTTCCGTAGGTTAAATGAGAAGGTCCTTTTATGATCTGGCACCACTTCTTTTCTAAGCTGGGTCAGGACAGTATAGGGTCGGGGGCATAAAATGAATCTTAAAGGAACAATCCACAGATATATGTTTTAGAGCTTTTGTGGCTGATTCAAATAAGGAGTCTGCTCTTTACTGGAAGTTCAGAAGTCATTACAGATACAAGTCTTACCACTTGCAAAGAATGTGCAGTTTCTGTCACTAGCATTGGCCTTTGGAGTTATTTTGGACATTTGCACAGGGTAAAAATAGGTGGGGAAACAACCAAAAAACAACCACTGTTGAGCCATGTTGCCAGAATGAATAGGATGATATTACTGAAGGGGAAGGTTGGTATTTTATATGTAAGGATGAACAAAGGCCGTACTCCCATAGGTAATACAAGGCACTATGTTTGCCCATGTGCTATAACCCATAGCAACCAACAATGGGCCTTTTATTACATTACCCCAAATGTTTATTGAGTTCAAACTGAATGAACCAGAGGATAGGAAAAAACCCAAACTCTCCTCCATATCATGAGTCTCTGTGCTCCAAAGTGATCACTGGATGAGTAATCAACAATGACCTGTATTCCAGGATCCCAAAGGCAACCGCATAAGCCAATGGCTGAATGTGGAGATCAAGAATGGCCTTACCCAGGAGTCCTTTCAGCTCAGCTCTGAGCCAGGCCTTGGGACATACCATGTGAATGTGAAGAGAGAGAAGGGTGACCTTGTTATACACAGCTTCAGTGTGGAGGAATACGGTATGTAGTACAATCCTTACTGTTGTATTTGGAGATGATACAGGACGCAGTTGTTGTTAACAAATGATGTGTACCTTTCTATGGTCACAGAACCCCTCAGTGACTTCTAATATCCTTATCATTTACAATAGGGGGTACATTATCCCATATAATACATGAGTGATACTCAGAGTTCCCTGTATAACTCAGCCTGCAGCCTTGTGCCTTTATATGGTCACAGAACCCCTCAGTGACTTCTAATATCCTTATCATTTACAGTAGGGGGTACAATATCCTTTATAATACATGAGTGATACTCAGAGTTCCTGTATAACTCAGCCTGCAGCCTTGTGCCTTTATATGGTCACAGAACCCCTCAGTGACTTCTAATATCCTTATCATTTACAGTAGGGGGTACAATATCCTTTATAATACATGAGTGATACTCAGAGTTCCCTGTATAACTCAGCCTGCAGCCTTGTGCCTTTATTTGTTCACAGAACCCCTCAGTGACTTCTAATATCCTTATCAATTACAGTAGGGGGTACAATATCCTTTATAATACATGAGTGATACTCAGAGTTCCCTGTATAACTCAGCCTGCAGCCTTGTGCCTTTATTTGGTCACAGAACCCCTCAGTGACTTCTAATATCCTTATCAATTACAGTAGGGGGTACAATATCCTTTATAATACATGAGTGATACTCAGAGTTCCCTGTATAACTCAGCCTGCAGCCTTGTGCCTTTATATGGTAAACTATTTGGTTTGCACATGTGTCAAAACAAGTCCCCCGTACTCTTGTGCTCACGCAACCCAACAAAGGACTACTGTCTCTATTGCTGCAGTTCCTTCCAGATCTGAGTCGTTCCTGTATATTTTTCAGTGTTGCCAAAATATGAGGTGCAGGTGAAACTGCCAGCGGTTGTAACGATTCTGGACGCAGAGGTGAAAGTGACTGTGTGTGGCAGGTGAGTGTTAGCTCTAAGCTCAGACTTAAAATATATTTTTTTAAAGGGAAGATTTTCTAAAAGTCTTAAAGGCAAAACAACACATTAGAAGTCTACAGGTCCTGGTGTATGAATTTAGACCAACCCAAAAACCTCAAGGTTATTGTTCACAAGCACCAATACTACTATAGGTGTCCAGAATACGTGGGACCTGGGTTTTCCAGATAACGGATCTTTCTGTAATTTGGATCTTCATATCTTGTCTACTAGAAAATCATATAAAGATTAAATAAAGCCAATAGGCTGGTTTTGCTTCCAATAAGGATTAATTATATCTTAGATGGGATCAAGTACAAGCGACTGTTTTATTATTACAGAGAAAAAGGAAATATTTTTTTAAAAATCTGGGTTATTTTATATCTTGATACTGGTTTTCAGATAACAGATCCTTTAATCCACTGATATCCTTTTAACAATGCATGTAGAATTATGGGCCATTTATTTCACTGAGCCTATAGGTTACCACCACAGGGTCTGGCCAGTTGCAAAGTCAGCACCTTGTGTAGCGACAAATACTAAAAACTATCAACACCCATTTTTTGTAATTCTGATTAAAAGGAGGGGTCATTCATGGGAAATGACAGGCATTGTCACATTTTACCTATTGCTGAGGGCAATTCCATCCCATAGATACCAATAAGCAGATGTCACCACCTTCTACCACCACTTCCATCCTGATTCTCTGTGCTGCACTTTATTTACATCTCATTAGTCCTAGGCTGGTTGAAACTACATCACTTTCTCTTCCTCTCACAGATACACATATGGAAAGCCAGTTTTGGGTATGATCAATGTCCATGTGTGCAGAAAGTTCACTGATCGTTACAATCCATGTCCTGATGAAGAAGATGGTGTATGTGAAGAGATTAACCAACATGTGGGTATCTATAATACATGGACAGTTTACCTAAGGCATAAATTCAGATTATAGAAACAATGTGGTTTTTATGTAACTCTAACATAGGGGTCCACAACCTTTTTTCCTGTGAGCAGGGTTGTCAGGTTGGCGGTTTTCCAGCCAAATTGTATTACTAATTTAAAGTCCAGGTGGGTTTTGAAAGTACAAACTAGCCAAAGTACGGATTTGGGCTACTTTTTGGGCTGTTGATGGTTTGGAAACCAGCCAAAGTTTTTTCTTGCCCTAATGTGCTAAGCCTGCGTCTCCCAATGCATGTTGGGTAATGTCGTTCTAAAAACCCTATTATTATTTTTATGCAACCAAAACTTGCCTCCAAGTCTGAAACTCAAATTAAGTACCTGCTTTGAGGCTACTGGGAGCAAAATCCAAGGGTTTGGTGAGCAACAGGTTGTACCAGAGCCACTGGTTGGGGACCACTGCTCTAACTCTTATCACTTTTAGATCCAAACCATCTTAAAAACTACAGTGGTGTTGGCTTTATTTCACAGAGTAGGATATATTAAGTGTTCCTGTTGTTTGGGATTTATTTGCCAAAAGTAATTGTTACAGGATGACTTCAAGACTTTAGAATCTCAGGAAACATTAAGCAAGGAATTTAAAAAAAAACAGAATTCCCAATTCAAATAACAGATTGACAACTTCTTATTGTAGGCCGGTCCTGATGGCTGCATCTCAGATGTGGTGAACACCAAAATCTTCCAGATGAGACGCACCGGTTATGAGATGAAAATCATAGCTTCGGCCAAAATAACCGAGGATGGGACAGGTGAGACAAGTGGGATACAGGAGCTGCACGATAATTATTGCTAAAGTGAAGACGATGGACATGTGGTGGAGGTGAACAGATAGTGGGTACTAAGGGTTCTGGATCTCACCGGTTTTATTCACAGTGAGCACTGGGGAATGTTTTTCAGTGGAAACAAACAATGACTTGGTCACTGGTGCAGCACTTGTAGATATTGTTAAGAAATTAAGATAATCTCCATCTATGGCAGGTGTGGAAATGACTGGTGAAGGTTCTGCTGAGATTAAGAGCTCCTTGGCTAAAGTATCTTTTCGGCAATTGGATTCCCAGTACAAAAGAGGCATCCCCTTGTATGGACAGGTGGGTTGAATGAGGTCTATTGATTTATTATACCTTAAGCCCAGTGATATAACTTATAACATCTTACAGGTGTTCTTGGAGGATGCAGGCGGAAATCCAATGAGTAATGAGACAGTGGTGGTTTATGTGGGGGATGATGGAACCAATTTCACCTACATAACGGCTCAGGATGGAACAGCAGAGTTCTCCATCGATACCAGTTCTATCCAGCTGTCATCTCTCAGGATCAAGGTGATGCTCCAAGATGAGATATAATGAAAATGTGTTTTCCAATCATTATTAAGCAGGGATTTTAGTCTTTTTACCCTCTCTTTTTTTCTATTTCTGGTGAGTCTTCTGGATGAAGCACAAGAAGAAATGACAGTCTGCTCTTTCTGTGTCTTAGGTCAGTTACAAGACTGGAGGTTACTGTCCCAGATACAGGTGGCTGGCTGCATCCTATGAGGAGGATACACGAACCATTAACCATTTTTACTCCCGAAGCAAAAGCTATCTGAAAATCCAGCCTATCCATAGGACTTTGGAGTGTCAAAGAGTAGAGGAAGTCCATGTGCATTATATTCTGACTCCTGAAGGTGTTGGAGAGGCAAGAAGTGCAGTGTTTCACTACTTGGTGAGTTTTCATTCCCTCTGTCATCACTTAGTTTGCCTTTGGGCGCACAGTAGTGTTGTGGAATATACCAGCACTTTAATTCTGTAAATTAAATATTTTTTCTGTTCCTAGATTGCATTTCATTAAAGAAATGCCATGTCCACTAAACATGTCCAAATTATAATAAAGAAAGATAAAAGACTCATTTTACAGTCTGGGCAGTGGTTGGGGCTAATGAGATCGTCTGTACAATGAAGTTGTCCTCTATTCGCAGGTAATGGCAAAAGGAGGTATAGCAGAAAATGGCAAACACACATTGGACGTTATCTCAAATCAAGGTAAGAACCTGTGTGACTAATGCTTCTAATTGAGTTTCCAGGTGGTTGTCCAGAAATTTAATAAAATCTGAGATTTGGGGTGTCATGAATAACCGGGGGCAGTTTCATCACACTGATGTTTTTTACACTTCCTCCACTTGTGTTTTTTTATAGAGGCACATGGGCAATTCTCATTTAACCTGCCTGTTGGAATTAACATCTCACCTTCTGCCAAGGTCTTGGTTTATCTTGTTCTGGACAGTGGGGAGGTCATTGCGGACAGTATCACGCTGACAGTGCAAGAATGCTTTGGAAGCAAGGTGAGGTATATCACAAATTGTGCTAGATTTTTTTAACATGGTTTTTACCCTATGAGTTGACATCCAACAATGGGTTCTTGCTCCATGAGAACTACAAGGAAATCCATGTAAATCAATTTTTTTAACCCTTGAACTAAGAATAATGGGCAAATGTTTTTTTTTAAAAAAACTAGACTAGAAGCAACCTAAGCATTTCTTGTGCTAAATGGAATCCATAAACAAGGAAATATTATGTTTATTACGGGGGACCATATTATTGGAATCAAGTTAAAGACATTCCCTGCAAGGAGAAAGGGATTACACATAACATATTCTATTATGAGTTTAGCCAAAATTGAACTCTTATTTTTCCAGAATGACCCTATAAAATGTTGATGTATATATCATGTGAATCATAATCTTGGGGTTCTTCTTATGAAATACTATTTTCATCATCTAGGTGAAACTCTCGTTTTCCCCCACTGAAGCTCTTCCAGGATCTCAGGCCCATCTCCAGTTAATTACAAGTCGTGCATCTCTGTGCGCTTTAAGAGCCGTAGATGAGAGTGTGCTGATATTGAAACCAGAGGCTGAACTATCTGCACATATGGTATGAATTATATTTACCACGAGACTGGCTTAGTGCCAATACTGCAAATGTTGATCTACTAAGCTTTCCACTTGTTCTGACTCATACGACCTTATATATTCCAGATATATGACCTGTTGCCATTAAAAGACCTTAGTGGATATGATCACGATGGGAGATTTCTCGAAGAGCCTCGAGAAGATCCCTGTTTGTCATTGGAACCAATCTTGTTGAACGGCATTTATTACACTCCGTCAAATCCGGAAGGGGACACCGATACTTACAGAATCTTAAAAGTTAGTTTTTTTACCTGATTTTTATTATTATATATCTTCATTTCCATAGTTGCTATCCATAGTTAGGAGTTCCAACTTGGGTACAAGGACCAGTTGTAGTTGCATTTGTGTCTATGGGGGCACATTTTGAAAATGTGATGTATTTTCACCAAAAATTAAGAGTTTCCCCAACATTGACAATTTAGAATATAGAAAGTTTTGAAAAATTAACTTTGCACTGGTGAAAATTCTCTTTGCATTGGCTTCAGTTACCTCTCTTCTCCATGTGAACTTTCTCCAGTGAAAATTCTCTAATTCACTAAGAGCACACAAGCATATTTTCGTCAAGAGACATTTCTCCAAGTTTAGGCTGGTGAACTCCATTATAAAGGCAGAGCTGCCACTTTTAAAACTCCCATCAAAGGCTGAACACTTAAGAGGTAATTTACTAAACTCTGAATGCAAAAATCCCCAAAAAATTGTGATTTTTTAAAAATAAAATCTGACTTTTAAAAAATCATGAATTTTTTGGATTTTTTTTGGAATTTATTAAACCCTAAGGATGGAAAAGTCCTAATTAGAAAATCCGGCATCTCAGACCTGTCGAGGTTGCATATAAGTCAATGGGAGAAGTTCCAATGATTTTTTTGATGTGTGCTGGGTTTTGTGCAATGCCCCCAAGTTTTCGGCCAAAAAAGCATAATAAATCTGAGTTTTTGGGTGAAAAATCCGAACAAATCGTGAAAATTTGACTTTTTTCCTGCAAAGCAAATTATCTGGAAAACGTAATAATAAATAAGCGTAAAAAGTTTCGGGCAGAAAATGTTGGGATAAAATTGGACTTGACAAATAAACCCCTTAATCTCTAGGCCAGCTTTACTAACAACTGACTTTCTATTGTTTACACAAATCTTGATAAACATGTGGGTTTCCTATATTCCTTAAAAGCTCTAAAAATTCAAAATTTCTGAAGTAAAAAAAAAAAAACCTTAAATACAAAAAGTCATCAAATAAAAGTTGCGGAGGTTCTATAGAAGTTAAGGGGAGCTGCGCTCATCCTATTGGACCATTTTTAATCCATTTTTTTTCCCGCTAAGAATTGTCCCTGAAAAACTAGAATTTTTTAGAGGTTTTAGAGGTATTCGGATTTTTTTCAACATCGTTCAGCCATTATTTTGTAAATTTGTACCTTTCAATAAAATTCTTGACATTCGCGGTTTTAGAGAATGCGCATTTAGTCGCAAGTTCCAAAAACCTCTAAAACCACTAAAAAGAGACTGTTGACAAATAAGCCTCCACATGTAGAACACTGGATAACGGATCCCATATGTCGTTTTTTTATTGCAGGATTTGGGCCTTAAGGTTTTCACAAACACCAATATCAGGATCCCTGTTGTCTGTGAAGAACGATTGGGCAGAGGAGCAGTGCAATTTAGCTCATTTTCAGGTATGTGTAAATGTATTTTTTGTCACTCATCCTTGCATTATCTGTAAACAATGAACTTTTTAATATATAAAATATTCTATGGATTCTGGATTTCCTCTGAAATAACTGTAGTTCTGTCTAAATCACAACCTGTTTCTATGCTGGGAAATGGAGTTGCTATGCCCTAATATCACCCTCTTTAATCTTTGTTGTGCAGCATCTGCAGATTTTGGATTGGAAATGGCCCCAATGGCATTAATGCACTCTACGGAAGTCATTGAGACGGTGCGCAAATATTTCCCCGAGACTTGGCTTTGGGACCTTGTTGAAACAGAGTAAGTTTTAGCTTTACCATATGTTTTTTTTGCCCTGGGAACTGTTTTACCTTCAATAATTCATTATATTTTAATTAGGGTTTAGGACAAGGCATTGTTTTCTTATTACAGAGGCACATTTTATTATTTTTTTTAAAAAATGACATGAGTTAATTCAGAACTTGCTGGAATATTTCTGGAGAATGGATCCCATACCTGTACATGCAATCGTTTGAGAGCTACAACTATTTCCATTGTGAGAAGCAAGGACCTGATCACTGGTATATTGGCCATGCCAGTGCTAACACACATACAGGCCCTCCAATTATTTATTTTGTTGTAGATCCTTGGAAAACTTGCCCTATAATATAATTCCAATGGGGCCGGGGGGTCATTTTAATACTCATACTCCAATATTCCTTTTAGTGCTGATGGGAACGCTGATGTGCCAGTGACTGTTCCAGACACTATAACTACCTGGAAAGCCGGAATGTTCTGCACTTCACAGGATTCCGGGTTTAGCCTTTCTGAAACTGTATCTCTGGTAGCTTTCCAGCCTTTCTTCCTGGACCTCACCCTGCCGTATTCTGCTATCCGTGGAGAGAAATTTACTTTAAAGGCTACATTGTTTAATTACCTCTCACAGACCATAAGGGTAACTAAAACTATAAAATCAAATGTACATTATTTTTGTCTCTATGCCCCTCTATTTATCTATCCATCTTCTCTTTTCAGGTGGCCATTTCATTAGAAGATTCAGACCAATTCTTGGCTAAACCCACAAACTTACAGGAAGATGGTTACTGTGTCGCAGGAAATGGTCGAATCACTCTATCATGGGATGTGGCCCTTAAGTCTTTAGGTAAACTACGTGAGGGTGTTTTTTATTTTTTTATATTTTTGAACCTAGATTGAACCTGGACCCCTGTTTTGATGATATCATACTCTAGAACTTATCATGCTAGAAGTTAAATATATTTATATTTGACTACAGGAGCTTCAAACTAAGGGGTAGATTTACTGAAGAGCGAAGTGGCTAACGCTAGCGACTTTTCGGCAGCGTTTCCACCCGCAGGGACATTGCTGTTTTACAGGCGCAGACGCCAATTTCGCTAGCATAGCAGACCAATGCTAGCGACCATTCACACTCTATGCCCAGGCAACTTTTCACTCTGACGAACAGACATTACGTTGCAAATTCACTAAAATGCGGATTTTACCGAACGTTAGCTCTTTTGCCAGAGTTGTCTTCACCACCTCAGACCAGGAGAAGTGCTATAAAGTAGCTAGAGCTTCCTCAATCTTCTGTCACTTACATCATATCCTGTCTGCTGAAAATGCATCAAAGTTCCAAAAATGCTGCCATCTTTTCCTTTTTTCAGCGTGATTAACTGCAAAAATCCTAACAAACTTTTTTTGGGGAACCGGTTTTCTCCAGACATTTCCTAACATATGGAAGATTCATTTTACAGTGGGCTCATGTGTAGGGCATAATATTAACTCTCTTGCCGTAATTAAGGTTCCCTGGACATGTGTCATTTAAACCGGTAACTTAAACCATTTGCAGAAACATTTATAATAAAGTCGTCCAAACAACTTAAAATTTTCCGCCCTATGCAAATTGACCTAAGCGCAAGATCACTAGCGAAGTACAAACAAATGCTAGCGCATCTTAGCTATGAAATGCTCGCACTGCCGAAGTAATGCTAGCGAAAAGTTTGACGCCTGGGTCGAAACGTTGCATTTCAGTGAATAAGCGTATTCGTATTGTATTTGTGCCTGGCAAAAGAAGTGCGATGGGTGCGAAGCTGACGCTGGCGAAAATTCACCCGTTAGTGTCCCCATGTTTGTCTGATACTTGATGGACATTTAAACATATGTTCTGCTGAATGTCTGGTCTGAATAAAAGACATAGGTACAAGGATGATTAAGAAAGTAGGTTTGTAGGTCCTTTTCAAGAATCATTTCCAGGATAAATTCTTATGTTCTGTCTATGGTCCTTTCAGGAGAAGTGAATTTTACCATGACTGCTGAGACCCTGACTGGAGAAGGCCTGTGTGAGAATGAAATTGTTAGTCCAACACAGGGTAGAAAGGATACAATCACCAAACATATCCTGGTGGAGGTAGGTACTCAGTGGCACACACTTACCAGTTGTGTAAAAAGCAAATTTAAGCTCTATAATGTTCCTCTCTTCGTTGTTGTAGCCAGAAGGAGTGGAAAGAGAGGAGACACAGAATGCCATGATCTGTGGAAAAGGTAAGTTCACTTCTGCTATCTCATGCTTAACTTATAGCATAGTCACTAATGCTTTTTAATCGGTGACATAAAAGAATGGTCAAGTGGCACAGATCCCATCAGATCCCATCAGATCCCAAACAAAATTTCCATTTCCACTTTCAGGTTAAGCAATCTCCACCCACTTGTACAAATGTGGTCAGGTTACAGAAGAAGACTCTGCTCATGGCACCAATTTTTTACACATAGAAAGACCTATCCTACTGGTTCAAATATTGGATCTCCATGTTGTCATCTTCTGTAATCACATGCAGCCTGAGTTCATCTCAAAATTATGAGTTTTAAAAGTTACAGTTTTGACCTGGAATGTCAAAATTGCTTAACAGTTAGGGGGTTATTTATCAAAATCTGAATTTATCTCATTATTTTCTGAAATATACTCCTACCAAATCCGCATGGGTTATTTCCCCTTATTTATCAAAACATTTTCCCGAAGAAAAAAACAGTGCCGGAAAAAACTCCAAAAAAATCTTGAAAATCGTACAAAAATTCAAATTGTGCGATTTTTTTAAATTTTCCGCCTGAAAACTGAATTTTTTACCCAAAATCTTCAGATTTTTGCACGAAACCCAGTGCAGATCAGGATATCTTTGGGACTTCTCCCATTTACTTATATACAACCTCTGCAGAGTCTGAGATGCTAGATTTTCGGATTCTGACTTTTTCCATCCTCGGGGTATAATAAGAAAGAAATCAAGTTTTTGTTTCACTTAAAATTCAAATTTCAAACATTTTTCAAGTTTTTGGCATTCGGACTTTAATAAATAACCCCCCAAATCTCAAATCGTTACTTTTAAAAGTCAAAATTTCAAGATGAAAATGGTTACATTTGGGGGGCTATTTATTGCAGTTATTTATTGGATTCGAAATGCTAAAAACGTTTTTTACTATAAAATCAGAATTTTTTATTTGAAAAAAACCTAAAAATCTTCAAGATTTATTATACCCCGAGAATGTAAAAAGGTCAGAATATGAATATCCAGCATCTCAGACCTGCCCAGGTTGTAAATAAGTCAATGGGAAAGGTCCTTATCCTATTTGGAAGTTTCTGTGGTCTGGGCCGAAATAAGCCCAAAAATCTATTTCAGACTTTTCGGGCAAAAATCAGAAACATTCAGGCTTTTTGGAAAAAAGCCTGAAATATTTTTGAGATGAAATGCCAAAAGTTAAAGAATTTCAAATTCAAAACTCAAATTTTTGACTTTTTTAAAGTCACTGAGATTTATGATATGGTAGATCCCTGTAACTGCAAATGTGACCCAATTATGCTAAAACTATTCATATATTGTATGAATATAGATTATCTGATAATATATATTACTTTTTGTTTTTTCTTGACTTACTTGATCTAAATGTATTTGATCTAGGGAGAACTTTACATGACATGTACAATGGCATCATCTTGTATCTCTTAATACTTAATGCAGGTTTGGAAATAAATGAGGATATTCACCTGAAACTCCCAGAGAAGGTAGTAGAAGGATCAGCACGGGCGTATTTCTCTGTCATTGGTGAGTTATACGTTTCTAGATCTCAGCATTGTAACAGTCTGCATTATTCAGTGTACTAAGCTGCTACTCTGGCTACACAAACCAGCTGACTGTGCCATATCTATGAATTCTTCATTCATTTTTATAAATTGTATACAAATAACCAAGGGATACTGCTTTATTTACTGAAATACAGCTAAATTGATCTTCAAAGTGAAAGCAAAGAATTCAACCAAGGATCTCTTTGTACCTCTTTTTCAGGTGATATTCTAGGCACAGCCTTGCAGAACTTGGGGAACCTAGTTCAGATGCCATATGGTTGTGGAGAGCAGAATATGGTTCTCTTCACCCCAATTATCTACATCTCGGAATATCTGAACAAAACTAATCAGCTGACTCCAGAAATAAGATCAAAAACCCTCAGCTACATGAGCACCGGTAAGATAGATCTCAGCTACACTCTACGGCAGGGGTCCCCAATCTTTTTTATTCGTGAGCCTCATTCAGATTTAAAAAGAGTTGTGGAGCAACACAAGCATGAAAAAAGTTCCTGGGGGTGCAAAATATGGGCTGTGATTGGCTATTTGGTAGCCCCTATGAGGTCTGACAGCCTACAGGAGACTCTGTTTGGCAGTGCACCTCGTTTTTAAGCAACCAAAACTTGCCTCCAAGCCTTGAATTCAAAAATAAGCACCTGCTTAGAGGCCACTGGAAGCAACATCCAAGGGGTTGAAGAGCAACATATTGTTCACGAGCCACTGGTTGGGGATCACTGCTCTATGGAGTAGTTTTGCTAAGTGTCTCCTCTCAATATAGTTTCACTCTCTGTCTATTTCCATTTTATATTTTACTCCTCTTTGCCTTCTGCTCCAATGTGCTGACTAATGGCTTTCTGTGTATAAAGTTTTCTATTTCTAGCAAACCTAAACAATTGTTCAAGCTCAAGTTTTTGGCTGTTGCCTGATCAAGTAATGAGTAGCTTTTCCTTATTTATTTAAATGCAAATGTATGAATGTGGCATATTCTGTTGACCATTCTGTTCTTTTCAAATTCTCATAAATACAATTAATAAAATAAAGTTACCTATTCTCCTGTGTGACCTGTTATCTGATTTTTTTCAGGCTACCAAAAGCAACTTTCATACAAACACTATGACGGCTCCTACAGTGCATTTGGACAACAATATGGAGAGGGGAATACCTGGTATGAACCCAATCATGACATCACATACTGTACTTAAACCTAAAGTGGAAAATTGACTGTTCATAATTTAATGATTTTAGGCTGACTGCTTTCACAATGAAATCCTTTGCCAGAGCACAAGCTCATATTTATATTGAGGAGAAGCTGATCGCAGATGCTCTTACTTGGCTGTCAAACCATCAAAAAGAAAATGGCTGCTTCCGTAGTGTCGGCAGACTCTTCAATAACGCTATGAAGGTGAGTGGAAGTGAAAGGTAGACAACATGAGAGATCTTTAAGGTGCATGGTAAAGAAAGTAAAGTACATTTCTATCAAAACGTACCATAGAAGAGCCAATATAAGTTTACCCATGGCAGCTTACTGCTCTGATCTGATTTTCTGGACAGATTCAGCCAGATATCAATTGGGCAGGTTAGAAGATACAACCAAAGGAGGACTGCATCCAACTAATGATGGAGCTGTAGCTCAATATCTTTGCATAGACCTGTATTATGATCCAATTTTTGGCCAAATGATCAGATCAACCTGCTCTGGCATAGAATGTTGCTTAACCTACAAACGTAGCTACTTTAGGACCTCCATGTACAGATCCACCTGTCTTCTTCTTCCTCCAGTCCTTTACCAGAATGTGAAAGCACTTCTGCCTACACCTACTTCACCTACTATACCTACTTCTGTACTGACCCTATCAAAGGACAAAAACCTAAACATTTCTTTAATGCAAGATTTTGAAATACCTGTAGCAGTGGTACCCTACTCTTAGAAACGTGTTCACTTCAGATTCACTTCAAGGCCCTGCTTAACTTGGGGGAATTTCCTACAAAACTGCCAGGTTTAAAGTTTGTATTTCAGCTGGTTATGAAAGGGGAACAAAGAGGGCCTCTAGTGTAAGTGCTGATAACATTAACTAGAACTTACAGAGGTAAATGTGGCAGGCATTCTCAGATCTCCCATACACAACAATAATTCTCCTTGAAAGGAACTACCGTATATACTCGAGTATAAGCCGAGTTTTTCAGCCCCCAAAATATGCTGAAAAACTCTAACTCGGCTTATACTGTGGTCAAGCGCAAAAACGGTCGCCGGCGTCTAAGAATAGTCGCTGGCATCTAAGAATAGCCTGTGGCGCCTAAGAACAGTCTCCGGCGCCTAAGAATAGTCGCCGGCGTCCAAGAATAGTCTCCAAGAATATTCGCCAGCGTCCAAGAATGGTCGCCGGCATCCAAAAATGAGATGCCGGCACCTCCAATGGGAGCAGAAACCCTCAATTTTTTGATTGAAACTTACCAGAAGCTGCTGCATTTCTCACCCTAGGCTTATACTCGAGTCAATAAGCTTTCCCAGTTTTTGGAGGTAAAATTAGGTACTTCGACTTATACTCGGGACGGCTTATACTCGAGTATATACGGTATTCTATATTTCTGGAACCTTTAACATAGCATAGCCATCTGTCATTAATTAGCACCACCCAGCATCAATAGGTAGACAGAATTGACATGGGTGCTAAAATTTTCTCTACCTGACATAATGGTATATGGTTCCGACAACCTCATCTTTCAAGTGCTGCAAAGACTAAACACGGTTAAATGGGTATGTTATATTTATTTCTTATGTTCCCTGTAGGGTGGAGTGGATGATGAAGTCACGTTGGCTGCCTACATAACGATTGCTCTTCTGGAGTATCCCCTTCCGGTTTCAGTATGTACTCTACATAGAGGTTACAGTCCTGTCTTCTTTATTTAATAGTTGGAACATAAACACCTACTTGTTCAGTATCAAGTTTCTTATTTCAGAGGTTATGTACTGTAGGTAACAATTATTATGATGAGCAACACTCTCTTTCACACTCTCCATAGCACCCTACTGTCCGAAATTCTCTCTTCTGCCTGGAGACTGCACTGGGAGGCCAGAACAGCATCTACACTAAGGCCTTAATTGCTTATGCTTTCACTCTTGCTGGAAAGATGGACATTCGCCATCAGCTCCTACAGTCATTGAATGAACAGGCCATCAAGAAGGGTGAGTAAGAAGACACAAGGTGACACTGCTGGACTACAAAGACCCAGCTGTAACAGAGAGGTCACTGGAGGTACCATTAGGACAACTTTTTGTTAATCAACTTTCTAGGGGAAAAATCTATCCACTGAATTGTCTAAAAATGTCTTTCGTTGTGTCTCATTATTGTTAACTGGAAACCCATGATTAGTGGAGCCACCAATTACTCAGTAGCTGAAATCTAACTGCTATGACTGCCATAACCCTTGTGCAAAAAGTAAGAAGTTGCACAAATTGCCATATTTTTAAATCACAATTTAGCGTTTTTTCACAAAAAAAATTGAGAGAGCATTTTAAATACAATGCTAGGCTTTTGATCTTCAGTGACCCAGTATAGGCATTTGTAACTGGCATTTAAGTTGCAGTATGGAGGTCAGTAAATGTGGACATGGGAGTTTTATCATCAACTGAGTGTGATTTTGTGCATGCAAATTATAAATTGCAGTGGCCCCAGTACTAGAACAAAGTCTTGGAAAGTGCCAAATATAGTGGCTCATGTTTCCCTGAGATTGATAGGTACTCTGGTGAATAACAAAGTACAAGTATGGGACCTGTCATCCAGAATTCGTGGGATCTGGGGTTAAGGGATTTTTTGATAATTTGGATCCCCATACCTTAAATCTGCTAAAAAATATAATTTAAATGTGAATTAAACCAAATAGGATTGTTCTGCTTCCAAAAAGGGTTAATTATATCTCAGCTTGGATCAAGTATAAGCTTCAGTTTTATTATTACAGAGAAAAAAATGGAGTCTATGGGAGCTGGTCTTACCATAATTTGGAGCTTTCTGGTTTCCAGATGACGGATCCATACCTGTATTATAAGAACAAATAATAACATATTAATGTTTTGCTATACTCAACCTTTTAGATGGTACAGTCCACTGGCAGCGCCCAGAGACTTCTGATGATTCCGGCCTTTACAGGGACCCTTACAGTCGGGCCCCTTCAGCAGAAGTAGAGATGACTTCATATGTGCTACTAGCTCTATTGTCCAAACCTGATGTCTCAGATGAAGATTTGACCTTGGCTTCTCAGGTTGTCTCCTGGATCATTAAGCAGCAGAATCCTAGCGGTGGTTTCTCATCAACTCAGGTAGACTTGATTTTAGTCTTAATTATGTATGTAACTTTCATATGAATGTTGGTCTAGTCAACCATTTGCATTTGCTGTATTGGCTTCTCTAGGATACGGTTGTAGCACTCCAGGCTCTTGCCTTGTATGGCTCTCTCACTCTCAGCCATGATGCCACCCGAACTGTTTTACTCGCTCTGGACAAAACTCCAGTCGCTAAATTCAACGTGGAGGATTCAAACCGGTTGCTTCTCCAGCAAATCGCTCTGAAGGAAGTCCCTGGGGATTACACAGCCACAGTCAGTGGGTCAGGGTGTCTCTACCTTAAGGTGAGATTTCTCAAAAAAGAAAGGTCAATCCGACAGTACCATTGGCGCCTAGAGGTTTCAAATCATGTTATTTGATGTGAATACAGGTATGGGACCTTTTATCACAATATTTGGGACCTGGGGTTTTCCGAATAAGGGACATTTTAGTAATTTGGATCTCCAAGCGTACTTAAAATTAATGAAAACATTAAATAAGCCCAATAGGGGTGTTTTACCTCCAACAAGGATTAATTATATCTTAGTTCAAGGATCAAGTACAAACTACTGTTTTATTATTACAGAGAAATAAGGATACATTTCTAAAATATTGAATTATTTGATTAAAATTTAGTCTATAGAAGATGGCCTTCCTGTAATTTGGAGCTATCTGGATAATGGATCACATGCCTGTATTTGCTTAGATATTTCTCATTATAGTGCTGCCTCGAAGTTACACAATCATATCCTGACTCTTTACATTTATTACCCCATACACTGTCCTCAAATGGAATTGCTCAAAAATGTAAGGAAGATTTTTACAACTACCTCCAACTTCTAAAGTGCAATGATCAGACCTAAAATGTATTTACGGCAGATATGGGAAGGATGATATGCTTTTATGTTACAGACAACCCTGAGATATAACGTTCCCCACCCCAAAGAAGATGCCGCTTTCACCATCTTGCTAACCACGGAGCCTACAACCTGCGATCAGAAGTCCCTCAAATCATTTGCAATATTAGCCAATGTAAGGTGAGTGTGCTGAAATCCTAGAAATTGGACATCGGAAACTCCCTAGAGTGCAAAATCCAGCTAATAATAATAATTACGCTTTGTTATGCCTTTAATTTGGATGTAAGTAGTAAAGGTGCAACAAGTGCACATAGAATATCTCACACATCTATGCATATGGCAGGGGGTCGTTTGAATCAGCTGGGGCATTATCCTTAGACTATTATAGGATGGGAGCCCCTAGTAGTAATAAACAACTCATTCTGTGGCTATTGGGATACAGGGAGGCCCATTTATTAAAGGTCAGATTTTACTGGTACAGTATGGGACCTGATGTCCAGAATGCTTAGCACCTGGGATTTTCAAGATAACAGATCTTTCCGTAATTTGGATCTACATACCTTAAGTCTAATAATGTAAACATTAAATAAAGCCAATAGTCTGATTTTGCTTCCAATAAGGATTAATTATATCTTAATTGGGATCAAGTACAAGCTGCTGTTTAATTATTACACAGAAAAAGGAAATCATTTTTAAAAATTTGGTTTATTTATTTATAATGGAGTCTATGGGAGACAGCCTTTGCGTAATTCAGAACTTTATAGATTGCAGGTTTCCTGATAACAGATCTCGTATCTGTATTAGAGCTTTTTGAAACCATGATTAGACTCATTTTCTCTAAAACCATGAAAGCCATTAAAGTTATTAAAAAATACAAATATAAAAAGTACAAATGGAAAATAATGCTGAACAAGGCGCTAAAAAATATGAATACCTCTAAAAATTCACAACTACTGGCTAAAAATAAGTTCCAATAGGATCAGGGCAGGTCCCGTTGACTTCTTTAGGACCACATCTGGTTTTGAGATATTGTGAAGAGGACCTTTCAGATTTTTTTCCTTTCTTAGAATGCATACTCTGGTATCTGGCTCTACTTGATATCCATGTTTGGTTTTCTCTATTAACACAGATACAACCGAAATAACAATATATAATTATTTTCTTATAGTTATATTGGCAAGAGGGAAAACTCCAATATGGCTCTAATGGAAATAAAGATGCCATCAGGGTACATTCCTGTGAAGTCTTCTGTCAAAAAGGTACGCGCCATACATCTAGTTTGGTCTTGAAGATGTTGCAAGAGATTTGGATCATTGACCAATAATTCTTTTCTTTTAGCTGCCTCAGTTAAACAACTTAATTCAAAGAACGGAGACTCAGATCAATAAAGTCATTGTGTACTTTGAGTCGGTAAGTAGTGACTAGAAGGCGAGGGCACCTCTTGGACTAAGACAATGTAGGGTGGACATGCATGAGTCCACCCTACAGATATTTTTCTACCGATAAATAGAACACAAGAAGATAGGCGCTGAGGCAGGATTAACTGCTAAATCATCAGTGTTTATTTGCCAACACTACATGTTTCGAACCATAGAAGGCTCTTTGTCAAGTGACAAAGAGCCTTCTATGGTTCGAAACATGTAGTGTTGGCAAATAAACACTGATGATTTAGCAGTTAATCCTGCCTCAGCGCCTATCTTCTTGTGTTCTATTTATCGGTGGATCATTTACTTGCACCTACGGTGGAGGTGCCTCACAAGAAGACTGGGCAATACTATTTAAAGACTTTGCGGTATCCAGTCAACCCCTATTGCCGTGTGAGATATTTTTCTACATACACATGGTGGCTTGCTTGTATATATAAGAGCTGGGCAGTTGCATATTTCTATTATATTATACAGTTTGTTTAGTCAGAGAAAAAGTTCTATAAACCAAAATTTCCAGTAGTGGCAGTGATCCCTTACCAGTGGCTTGTGACTAACATGTTGCTCAGCAACCCTTTGGATGTTGCTCCCAGTGGCCTCAAAGCAGATGCTTATTATTTTAATTCTAGGCTTGGAGGCAAGATTTAGTTGCCTAAAAACCATGTGTTAACAAGCAAAGTTCCTGTAGGTTGCCAGTCTCATAGGTCTCCCAATAGCAAGCCAGGTCCCATATTTGGCACCCAGGAACTTTTTGCATGTTTATGTTGCTCTCAAACTTTTTTAAAAATCTGAATGTTGCTCACAGGAAAATAAAGGTTGTACGAATGTATTAACTTGCTCTAATTCTTCTTCTTAAAGCTCTCCAAGGACATTCAGAGTTTTAGTTTCTTGGTGGAGCAGGACATTCCCATCAGCAACCTCCAGCCAGCAACTGCTATCATCTATGATTACTATGAGAAAGGTAACTTCATCATACTCATGGATTTCAATAACTTAATCAAACAAATGAAGAATTGTTGTTATTATGTTCCCTTAAGTCAACTATCAATCTCTGGTGACTGCATAACAAGTGTTTTTCCAAAGTGTCCTTTCTTCTGTTTGGATCTTCAACTTACCATTTTGGCAATTATATCTAGCCATCTTGTTGACATTGGTCAACTTTTTTTCTATTTTCCCTCATAACGTTTTTGAGCATAACTGCCATTTCATTTCAATTAGTTCTGCTCATACAGTATGTTCAAAATAAGGCAGATTTGTTTAAAGGGGTGGTTCACCTTTGAGGTAACTGTTAGTATGACAATTTGCAATTGGTTTTAATTTTTTTATTATTTGTGATTTAATTCAGAAGCTCTCCAATTTGGTATTTCAGCAATCTGCTTGCTAGGGTCCAAATTCCCACAGGCTAGTGTGCAATAAAAATAGAAAGAATGGAAGCCAGGAGGTTCTTGCAATGAAAACAGAGTAACAGTTTATTTGTCCAAGACAAATGACCCACAGAGTTACTTACAATAATGGATCATATGAAATACAGGCAGATGAGACAGCTAGGAATGTGACTCCCATAAAGATGTCGTCAAGTAGTAAGGGAATCCCGTCAGGCAGATGTACCTGGAAGTGGTCCGGATCCCACCCAGTGGAGTGGTCAGGGAGAAGAAGTCTAAGCCGACACCCTATCCACTGTGGTCCCTTCACTAAAGGCAATCTAGGAGCCTTGGGAAGCCACTCCCTGCTACAGATCCTTGATGGAGCACAAAGCTGCTCTTTCTCTGTCTCCTCACTATCTCACTCTCCTAGAGAGTCTATAACAGATCGAATCCTGTCTCTAGCTAACCTCATTCACGGGGTTCCTACTTCCCGATCTCTTGCCCAGGAGGTGCTGGTCCCTCTTGGGCAAAAGGGCTTTACTGGGCCTTGGTGTACCCATGCTAAATGGGAACATCCAGATGGTTAGGACACCAGGAGCCAAAGAGGAAGATCCACCCCTTTCCAAGCACTAGATTAAAGTGTGGCCGGAATTGGTTATAACATCTCTTTGCCATTAACTGGGATAGGTGACAGTAAACTAGATACATGGGCTTTTGCCCAGCAACTAGGAAACGGAGGGTATGGATTTAAAGCCATAGGGGTATTTTAACCATATGGGTCCCTACACTATAATATACTAAAAGTTAACTTAAAGGTGAACCACCCCTTTAAATGACTGATTCAGCACTTGGTTCAGTAGAGACAATGTATTATGTATGCGCCAGCAATAAAGTCTCCAGCTGTATACTTGCTGTCACCTGTATCTGCTGTTTATTTTAAGGGAATGCTTATTTAGTATTATTTGAGAGAAAAGCGTTACTTTATCTTTATCCCTTTCAGATGATTTTGCTGTGACCAAGTACAACGCCCCCTGCAGTGCAAAAGGTAATGTATTATGGGGCTTATTTACTAGCATTGTCTTTGAATCAAACAATTCAGTTACCCATCAAACTTTTACTTCTAACTTGTATTAGACTGTATTTATTGTATTGAATTATATGTATTTATAAAGAAACAGGGTTACTGTTAGTTTAGTATAATTTAGACAGTGCCAATAAATACCCCTGGTTAAAAGCAAGTAACACCTGGAAATGAAAGTGTCCCAAAGGCATTAATACAGGGAGGCCCGTTTATTAACATTCCCATTGTGGTGGTTTTAGAAACCACAAATGAACTCACTTTCTCAAAAATCACAAACGCCATGTCAATTATTAAAAGTAGGGATGCACCAAATCCACTATTTTGGATTCGGCCGAACCCCCGAATCCTTCATGAAAGATTTGGTCGAATACCGAACCGAATCCAAACCCTAATTTTTTACTTCCTTGTTTTCTGACAAAAAGTCACGCAATTTCCATCCCGCCCCTAATTTGCATATTTCGGCCGGGCAGAAGGATTCGGCCGAATCTGAATCTGTTGAAAAAGTCCGAATCCCAAAACGAATCCTGGATTCAGTGCAATCCCTAATTAAAGGATCCAAATACAAAAAGATGCTAAACGGTGCACTAAAAAATACAATATTCATGCAAATCTCTACAAAATCGACGTTTCTGGACAATTACTAGCGAAAAGAAACCAGAAAACCACTAAAAGTCCAAATTGATTCAAAAAAAGATATGTGAATGCTAGTATATAGGACCCTTAGCCTTTAAAAGTTTGGGAGAATTGTGTTTCTTCTTTAAAATCTGTTTTGACAATGTAATTGCTATTGATGGGCAAATCTGACCCGTTTTGCCAAAAACTCTCAAAACCATGAAAAATTCACCAAATGCATTAAAATCTATGGGCGACAAATTTTTGGGCAACAATTTGGAGTCAAGGGTGCAAAAAAATTGACATTTTGCAAAACGTATAAAAACGTATATAGCTTGATTTTGGAAAATACACCTCCTATTGACCAGATTTTTGCACCTAACAAATCTCTATTAAATTCATTTTGGAAACTTTTAAACATCTCAAATCTCTGTAATTTAAATTTAATGTTGATAAATTATGCCATTTAAGATTTGGCTGAAAAATGGTAGGATTTAGCAAATAAAAATGAGTGAGTTTTTATGGTGCAGTTTTTTTTCTAAATTATAATGTTTACACTGCAAATAATTCACTCTACAATAAAAAAATGTCATTCCTGAAGCAGCAAGTGTATTTAGTTGTAATATTGGTGTGTAGATGCATCTCAGGTCATTTTGCCTGGTCATGTGCTTTCAGAAAGAGCCAGCACTTTAGAATGGAACTGCTTTCTGGCAGGCTGTTGTTTCTCCTACTCAATGTTACTGAATGTGTCCCAGTGGGACATGGATTTTTACTTTTGAGTGTTCATCTGTCTACCAGGGAGCTATTATCTGGTTACATTCTAATTGTTCTGCTGATGGGCTGCTGGGGGGAAAGGAAGGAACTTGCAGAGCACAAGGCAAATGACTGGCGGCAGCTGGGAAACTGACAATATGTCTAACCCCATGTCAGATTTGAAAACTAAATATTAAAAAAACTTGTTTGCTCTTTTGGAAAACAGGTTTCTGTGCAGAATTCTGCTGGAGAAGAACTATTAATTGATGCATTTTGAAAAAAAACATGTTTTTTCATGACAGTATTCCTAAATGATGGCAATCTTATTTTTGTCCTTATGTTGAACTTGGATTTAAACATGGTTTCCAAAAAAAGTAAAAACACTGTGTAAAGTTTCAATAACTGGAACTGAGAAATACGTTAAAAAAAGAAGTTGAGGCAGGGGCAACAGAAGACTGGAAAACGTGTGCCATGCTAAAAAGAGTGGATCCCTAAGAGATGGGAGGGTACACCCCACAATATTTTCTCTTATAATATTTGGGGAATTGAATTATCTATATAGAGAAAAGATCAGAGAAACCTCTGTACCCACGGGGCAAGATGTGATGCTCATCATGTTTGGGCCCTCACCTGCCTTTGCATTATAAACAGATCCTAATTCATAGTGGAAATCACTCAGGAACTCAGGGATACTCCCCAAATCCATTGTCTGTGAACTGCAGCCATAAATGCAAGTTCCAGCTCTACCACGCAAAGAAGAAGCCAGATATAAAGGGTTTAAATGATTTCTAAATAATTCAAAATGAATAATTTCTAAATATTTTGCGTCTTCTCTCCTTAGATGGTGGGAGCAATGAGTAACAATGAAGTTCTGCAAAGGAATAAAGAAGCTGCGTAATAACATGGACTCGAATATTTTTGATTGGGAGAGATCGTTGACTTATATTTTTATATAAACAAGACTGGCCCCTCTTCTTCCAGACTGCCATCAAGTTTATTTCTCAAATATTTCAGATAAATGAAATCTGTATGGAGGATATGAAGGCAGAGAACCCAGTACACCCGCCATTGTTTCAGTATGGGACAAAGCGTTTCATATATGGCTCTCCAAATGGCCACCTAAAAATGCATCATGGCTATAAAATGATTTTGATGTCTTGTAAGCAAGTAAATAGAAAACGCAACTGAACACAAGGGCAGACTGATAGTTTTAAAGACCCAATAAAAGTTTCTGCAACGTTTACCATGGAGTATTTCACCAAAAATAATTACAAAACATTTTCTATTCTACCAATGATAAAAGCACAGCCGTCTGCTTCTCAAACTGAATGTCGGCAATGTATTAATGCATGTAGATAATAAAACTCCAATCTTAAACCCATATTCATTAACCAAACAACCAGTTGGTAAGTGCAGTTGTGTGCAGCACTCACCAGTATCCAGTCTCTTTCTTTGAGCTTCTCAAGGAGAAGTCAATGGGTGGTCAGGGTGTGGTCAGCAATTTGCAATGTTTAGTGTTTATGAGGAATTTCATAGCTGCTTCCTTTGCTGTCTATGGTCATGGTGGAACAACAGGAGAAACAGATTGTACACCTGCTGGGGGTGGGAGACACAATGGTTGAGCAACTGCAAGGTTTTGGAAAGGTCCTACAATTATTTTGCTGTTGGTTTGGGTAAGTTCTATATGGAATACTTTTTAGCAGGGCCACCACCAGGCTGGTGAAGCCAGAAGTCCTGTCAAATTACAGTTCTGCAGGAACGTTTGAAGGTTTAGTTGCCCTTTAATAATGAAATATATGCTTGTGCTACATCATGGACATCACATGTGAGACTGTAAGCCTTCATTGACATTAAGGACCACACCATACGAATAGAAATTAGGGCCCTCTCTGGGCTTGGGCACAATTATTATGTGCCCTGGTAAGTGTGTGACTGGTAAGTGGGAGCAGTGTTGGACTGGCCCCCCCGGGATAACAGGAAAACACCCAGTGGGCCAATGTGACAGTGGGCTCTTGCATTCCCTATTTCTTTATGGGGAAAATATCTCTTACTCGCAGAGCCAGTTTTGCCCCTCTTTATATTCACTTACATAATTTAGGCCAGAATGTTTTACAGTTGGGATCAGAAACTGTCCCCAGGGGAGTAACAAGAATGCGCCAGGCCCCCCCACCAGAGAAACTTTCTGAGGGTATTCGCAATGTGTCCTGTTTCTTTTGAGCCCACTCGCTGGAGAAGGTGGTTGGTGCTGGAGAGCCTAAGGTGGAAGTAGGTCTTAGTAGGAGAAGATCTGTAAGAGTGAGAGTTAGGCTTAGGGTAGTTAGTAGGGCAGCCAAAGTCTCCAACAAGAAGGCCAAATGGGTTCGTACCCCACAGTGTGTGTACATAGTGGTTAACTCTTCCTCCATCCACAGCCATTGCCATTCTGAGAGTCCTGAGTAATTCCCACGGCTACTATAGCTCTGCTGGGAGTTGTGAGACTATTAAGGCTCAGTTATTTCTATTATATATTGTTCATTTGTGTCCACTGCTACTTTAGGCACCTTCTCTCCCAACTACACACAAATTATCTCTTAATATCACTTATTACAGCATAGTAATAGGGGTAGTTCACCTGTAAGTTAACTTTTAGTATGTCAGAATGACCAGTTGTAAGCAACTTTTTAATTGATCTTCATTATTTATTTTTTATAGTTTTTTTTTAAATTATTTACTTTTTTCTTCTGACTCTTCTGTCTCTTATTCAAATCAGTGCATGGTTTTGTAACCCAATCTAGACTGTTAGGCCTTGTCCGGCTACTAAACAGGCAGAGCACCAGCTACATTTGACCCTCTCTCCGCAGGAGGGGCCTTTGCTACAAACATAGAGAAAAAGAAGAAAAATTGATCAATGCACATTCCCTGGTCCCCTGTCATATAAGTAATCTATGCAGATGCATGTATTTACAAAGACAGGGGTTTTTTAGTTACAAAATTACGATCATAAGATTGATAAGCCACCATACCACATCAAGGTAAAACCCATATGGCGGTCCCTAACTATTTACCTCTGGTCATAATATCAAAAGCTAAAGCCTCCGGCATAAGAGCATTACCTGAAATAAAGGTCTCCCGACCTGGGCATTGGTTTTAATCATAGGGCTTAGTCCTCCCCCGCCATTAGCTTTAAAAGGGGAGAGATAACCTAGACCCCAGCATTGGTTCCATGAGACTAATCCTCCTCCACTTGCGGCTTTTAAGAGAGAGAGAAACAGCCCTGACCAACACCCATTTCCAAAGGCATTGTTCCACCATTTAAAGGGACGGGGTGTAGGGGTGCTACAACCACATGGAAGCCTGGCCTGCAGCATAGCTGTTGAACTTCCGAATAGAATAGATCGCTACAGTACAAAATGCAAAAAGGAAAGGTTGTGGGAGCACTCCATGGCTTAATAATGCTCCCACAATCTTTCCTTAGCAGAAATGAAGAATAGTCACGTGACCAAAGATGGGGGGTGTGCGGCCACAGTGAAGTTAGTGTAAGTGTCAGTGATGTGGTTGGGGAGAGGTGCTGGAATATTTGTGCACAAGCGCTTAAACAAAAGCAAAAGGTTTTAACTTCCCCTTTAACAAGAGACAACACCTAATGGATATAATGGATATAACTCATGCAGTACTGTATCCATCAATAATTAGAAAGTCACTCAAAGTTGAAGTTATATAGCATGCTTTCTAGCATATTGTCCTTTTTTAGAGAGGCAGGGAATCTATTCTCTGAAAGACACAAGCATTAGTGTAGGGGTGATAAATAGTTTCCCCATTTATATTACAATCCCCTAAAGTTTGGCCCCTTAGTTATACAGGAGCTAGGCTTATCTTCCTGGGTCAAAGCATGACCCCTAGAGGCTATAGTTTTGCCAGTAGGGGCAGTGTGGGCTCAGGGTTCATTTTGCCAGTCCCTTTACCTTGGCAGGCAGGAAGGGTTTGCAGGGAACCTAGACAAGGTTAGGTCTGGCTAGTGATAGGCTAATCACTTTCATAGGTCACACTAGGAGTGTTAGATAGACTGGGCTATTTATCTGAGCAGCAGAAGCTTCACCGAGGAGATTGAGTGGGACTAGGATACCAGGTACTAATTGCCCAGAAATAGGGACTAAGTGTGCCCAGGAGCGACAAATTAATGAAAAAAATGTTGATAGAAAGTCATTTAAAATGTTGTGCGAAAGATCTGGAAACTGTTCAAAATTCACAGAAGTTGAGATAGAGGTTTGTGAATATGGCAGGGAAATCTGACAAATCTCCGCTTTTATTTTCACTCAATATCAGCAATTTTTGTCAATTCCCTCCCACCCAAAGGTCTCTGACACTTATATTACAAAATTGCTCAGGTACGCACTCTGAGTTAATTCATTAATTCATTTTAATTTATTTTTCATTATTTCATTTTAATAAAATTTTCATGAATTCATTTGAATTAATTTTTTCACATTGAGTTTTCACATTGAGTTTAGATCCCCTTTAATGTCCTCAAGGGGTGCTGCGTCAGTGAGTTGAAAAACTGTCCTGGTAAGTTTAAGAGGCAAATTTCTGCTTTTCAAAGCTCTTTGCACAAGTGATGTGAACCCCCCGGTACCCCCTCCAGACTCAAAAATATGAGTGCCATGGGAGGGGGAGGACCTGAATGTCCTTTTTATTGCGTCACAATGAAATCCTTATTGAAGAGCTTGGCCTTATTCTGCACATAGTGATGGGTTCCATGAGTGCATAGCCCAGCCCACCCCACACCAAGCCCCACCCCAGATCCCGCCCCCCCTACACCACAGTTAAAAGACCACACAGACATCAGCGGTAAAAATGGTAAAAAAAACCTCACACAAGTTATATAAATCCATTGATGGTGAGAGCCCCCTTATAATTAAAAAAAACACTGGCACCAGGGCCCCCCAGAAATTTTATTTTAAAAAAACATTGACGACAGGGACCCCCGTTTGTGGCTTCTGTTTTTTTCACGACTTCAGGACTTCGGCAGTTGAGGGACGGCTTTGACGTTATCAAGGGGGTTATTTCGAAAAGTACAGCACAGCAGGGCCCCCTTTTCTGCCATGGCCTTGTACAGGAGTACCCCCTGTGCCCTCTGATAGCGGCCCTGACTATAACAACACTGTCTGTTAGTCACTTAGGGTTTGTGAGGCTCATTCACAATAGGTCTTAGATTTTATTTATTTTTATCTTGCAGAACTGGACCTCATAAACCTATTAATATGTTGTATCGGAAATCTTTTAGTCCCCATTAAATACAGCTATTGAGGCGTCAGTTTAGCATCCATTCTCCTGTTATATTCCAGAAATGATTTAAATTGTCCTTATAACCATCAAACTCATGCTGAATGTAAAAAACTTGCTCTTAAATGCATCTTAAACTAAGTGGCAGATTTAATTGAAAATTCTAATTTGAAATTTAAATATTCTATTTTTTTATGGTCAAAACTGTCAAATTCGACTAGGGAGTTATTCAAATTCGATTTGAATTTTTAAAAAAAATAGATTTTCAAGATTTCTCATACTCTGGCCCTTAAGGAACTCAAATTTGACTATTCACCACCTAAAACCTGCCAAATTGCTGTTTAAGTCAATGGGAGTTGTGATGAGCGAATTTGGGGCCTTACGCCAGCTTTGTTTCTCAAATTTTTTGCCGTTATGCGAATTTCACAAGCAATTCGCATAACAGCAAAACATTTGAGAAACAATGCCGGCATCTGTTTTTTGGACGCCAGCGAATTTTCGTCGCGGTTTTGCGAATTTATTTGTCGGCGGTAAATCGCGGGAATTTGCCGCAAATTCGCGTCTGGCAAATAAATTCACCCATCACTGAATGGGAGACATCCAGGGATCAATTTTGAGTTATTGCAGCCTTCCTGACATTTGAGGTTTTTTTCAGAGAAAAAAACTTTTTAAAGTTTTTTGAGTTTTTAAAATTCAAATCGAATTCGATTCCATTCATCCGAGTTTATTTATATTAAATTTGATATTTTTTAAATAAATTTTGATTGGTTGAATTTTCAAATATATGGGAGTTTTTAAAAACTCACATGAATTCTAATTGTTCAATTGTTATCTGAATGTGCGTCAAATGCAACATGTTGCGTCTAAGCAAACGCACTGCTGAGCCAATGGAGTAAAAACGCTACGCAGAATGCCCATCAGTACAACCGGGCTGAATATAAAGAGATCAATTAGCGAATGTGTTTATTGCCACGTTACCTGCATGAAAAACCCAGGGAGTTATAAACGGTGAGTAGTGATTTTTTTTTTTTGTCACATGACTCACTAAAACCTGTGTATTACAATAAAGAAAACACAAAATACGAGGATATTAGAAGTCACCTCGGAGTTCCATGACCTGAATAAAATGGTCATGGAACCCCTTGGTGACTAAAAATATCCTTATATTTTACTATAGGGGTATTTTATTCACTATATATATATATATTACAGTCCCATTTTACAGACCGAAAATGGTGTTTTATCTTATAGTCTGTTGGATGAATTGGTGCATAATTAGTATATGTGTGTGGCATTTGCATGTGATCATGTGATCACTCCCATAATGCACCTTGGCTGACATTGTGATGTCATAATGCACAAAGAAGTTTCCAGAACTTCCCAGACAAGCTTGTGTCATAGCTGAGCTGGTTAGACTGCAGAGCAGATCCCTGGTGACTGATCTGTACTAACGAGCTTTTTACATCTTTAATCTTATTTGTTTGATTATATCTGATTGCTGAGGGGCATCCTTGCTCAGCTCTGTATCTGTAAGTGAGAGAATTCTTTTTTATCATTCAAATATATAAAGGAAATAGGGGCTTAGCTTGGGAACTGTAGGCCTGTAAGTTTCAATATATATATATATATATACTGTATATATATTAGGGATGCATGGAATCCACTATTAATCCACTATTTTGGATTTGGCCGAACCCCCGAATCCTTCGCGAAAGATTCGGCCGAATACCGAATCCTAATTTGGATATGCAAATTAGGGGTGGGAAGCGGAAAACATTTTTTATTTCCTTGTTTTGTGTGAAAAAGTCACGCTATTTCCCTCCTGCCCCTAATTTGAAATGCAAATTAGGATTAAGATTCGGTTCGGCCGGGCAGAAGGATTCAGCCGAATCCGAATCCTGCTGAAAAAGGCCAAATCCTGTCCGAATCCTGAACCGAATCCTTGATTCGGTGCATTTATAATATATAAATCGATTGGACCAATATATATATTTATATATATATATATTACAGTTTCATTTTACAGACCGAAAATGGTGTTTTATCTTATAGTGTGTTGGATGAATTGGTGCATAATTAGTATATGTGTGTGGCATTTGCATGTGATCATGTGATCACTCCCATGATGCACCTTGGCTGACATTGTGATGACATAATGCACCTTGGCTGGCATTGTGATGTCATAATGGACAAAGAAGTTTCTAGAGCTTCCCAGACAAGCTTGTGTCATAGCTGAGCTGGTTAGACTGCAGAGCAGATCCCTGGAGACTGATCTGTACTAACGAGCTTTTTACATCTTTAATCTTATTTGTTTGATTATATCTGATTGCTGAGGGGCATCCTTGCTCAGCTCTGTATCTGTAAGTGAGAGAATTCTTATTTATCATTCAAATATATAAAGGAAATAGGGGCTTAGCTTAGGAACTGTAGGCCTGTAAGTTTCAATATATATATATATTAGGGATGCATGGAATACACTATTTTGGATTTGGCCGAACCCCCGAATCCTTCGCGAAAGATTCGGCCGAATACCGAATCCGAATCCTAATTTGGATATGCAAATTAGGGGTGGGAAGGGGAAAACATTTTTTACTTCCTTGTTTTGTGTGAAAAAGTCAAGCTATTTCCCTCCTGCCCCTAATTTGAAATGCAAATTAGGATTAAGATTCGGTTCTGCCGGGCAGAAGGATTCAGCCGAATCCGAATCCTGCTGAAAAAGGCTGAATCCTGGATTCGGTGCATTTATAATATATATATATATATATATATATATATATATATATATATATATATATATATATATATATATATATATATATATATTACAGTTTCATTTTACAGACCGAAAATCGTGTTTTATCCTATAGTCTGTTGGATAAATTGGTGCATAATTAGTATATGTGTGTGGCATTTGCATGTGATCACTCCCATGATGCACCTTGGCTGACATTGTGATGTCATAATGCACCTTGGCTGACATTGTGATGTCATAATGCACAGAGAAGTTTCTAGAACTTCCCAGACAAGCTTGTGTCATAGCTGAGCTGGTTAGACTGCAGAGCAGATCCCTGGTGACTGATCTGTACTAACGAGCTTTTTACATCTTTAATTTTATTCATTTGATTATATCTGATTGCTGAGGGGCATCCTTGCTCAGCTCTGTATCTGTAAGTGAGAGAATTCTTTTTTATCATTCAAATATATAAAGGAAATAGGGGCTTAGCTTGGGAACTGTAGGCCTGTAAGTTTCAATATATATATATATATACTGTATATATATTAGGGATGCATGGAATCCACTATTAATCCACTATTTTGGATTTGGCCGAACCCCCGAATCCTTCGCGAAAGATTCGGCCGAATACCGAATCCTAATTTGGATATGCAAATTAGGGGTGGGAAGCGGAAAACATTTTTTATTTCCTTGTTTTGTGTGAAAAAGTCAAGCTATTTCCCTCCTGCCCCTAATTTGAAATGCAAATTAGGATTAAGATTCGGTTCGGCCGGGCAGAAGGATTCAGCCGAATCCGAATCCTGCTGAAAAAGGCCAAATCCTGTCCGAATCCTGAACCGAATCCTTGATTCGGTGCATTTATAATATATAAATCGATTGGACCAATATATATATTTATATATATATATATTACAGTTTCATTTTACAGACCGAAAATGGTGTTTTATCTTATAGTGTGTTGGATGAATTGGTGCATAATTAGTATATGTGTGTGGCATTTGCATGTGATCACTCCCATGATGCACCTTGGCTGACATTGTGAGGTCATAATGCACCTTGGCAGACATTGTGATGTCATAATGCACAAAGAAGTTTCTAGAGCTTCCCAGACAAGCTTGTGTCATAGCTGAGCTGGTTAGACTGCAGAGCAGATCCCTGGAGACTGATCTGTACTAACGAGCTTTTTACATCTTTAATCTTATTCGTTTGATTATATCTGATTGCTGAGGGGCATCCTTGCTCAGCTCTGTATCTGTAAGTGAGAGAATTCTTATTTATCATTCAAATATATAAAGGAAATAGGGGCTTAGCTTGGGAACTGTAGGCCTGTAAGTTTCAATATATATATATATTACGGATGCACGGAATACACTATTTTGGATTTGGCCGAACCCCCGAATCCTTCGCGAAAGATTCGGCCGAATACCGAATCCGAATCCTAATTTGGATATGCAAATTAGGGGTGGGAAGGGGAAAACATTTTTTACTTCCTTGTTTTGTGTGAAAAAGTCTAGCTATTTCCCTCCTGCCCCTAATTTGAAATGCAAATTAGGATTAAGATTCGGTTCTGCCGGGCAGAAGGATTCAGCCGAATCCGAATCCTGCTGAAAAAGGCTGAATCCTGGATTCGGTGCATTTATAATATATATATATATATATATATATATATATATATATATATATATATATATATTACAGTTTCATTTTACAGACCGAAAATCGTGTTTTATCCTATAGTCTGTTGGATAAATTGGTGCATAATTAGTATATGTGTGTGACATTTGCATGTGATCACTCCCATGATGCACCTTGGCTGACATTGTGATGTCATAATGCACCTTGGCTGACATTGTGATGTCATAATGCACAGAGAAGTTTCTAGAACTTCCCAGACAAGCTTGTGTCATAGCTGAGCTGGTTAGACTGCAGAGCAGATCCCTGGAGACTGATCTGTACTAACGAGCTTTTTAAATCTTTAATCTTATTCATTTGATTACATCTGATTGCTGAGGGGCATCCTTGCTCAGCTCTGTATCTGTAAGTGAGAGAATTCTTTTTTATCATTCAAATATATAAAGGAAATAGGGGCTTAGCTTGGGAACTGTAGGCCTGTAAGTTTCAATATATATATATACTGTATATATATTAGGGATGCATGGAATCCACTATTAATCCACTATTTTGGATTTGGCCGAACCCCCGAATCCTTCGCGAAAGATTCGGCCGAATACCGAATCCTAATTTGGATATGCAAATTAGGGGTGGGAAGCGGAAAACATTTTTTATTTCCTTGTTTTGTGTGAAAAAGTCATGCTATTTCCCTCCTGCCCCTAATTTGAAATGCAAATTAGGATTAAGATTCGGTTCGGCCGGGCAGAAGGATTCAGCCGAATCCGAATCCTGCTGAAAAAGGCCAAATCCTGTCCGAATCCTGAACCGAATCCTTGATTCAGTGCATTTATAATATATAAATCGATTGGACCAATATATATATTTATATATATATATATTACAGTTTCATTTTACAGACCGAAAATGGTGTTTTATCTTATAGTGTGTTGGATGAATTGGTGCATAATTAGTATATGTGTGTTGCATTTGCATGTGATCATGTGATCATTCCCATGATGCACCTTGGCTGACATTGTGATGTCATAATGCACCTTGGCTGACATTGTGAGGTCATAATGCACCTTGGCAGACATTGTGATGTCATAATGCACAAAGAAGTTTCTAGAGCTTCCCAGACAAGCTTGTGTCATAGCTGAGCTGGTTAGACTGCAGAGCAGATCCCTGGAGACTGATCTGTACTAACGAGCTTTTTACATCTTTAATCTTATTCGTTTGATTATATCTGATTGCTGAGGGGCATCCTTGCTCAGCTCTGTATCTGTAAGTGAGAGAATTCTTTTTTATCATTCAAATATATAAAGGAAATAGGGGCTTAGCTTGGGAACTGTAGGCCTGTAAGTTTCAATATATATATATATTAGGGATGCACGGAATACACTATTTTGGATTTGGCCGAACCCCCGAATCCTTCGCGAAAGATTCGGCCGAATACCGAATCCGAATCCTAATTTGGATATGCAAATTAGGGGTGGGAAGGGGAAAACATTTTTTACTTCCTTGTTTTGTGTGAAAAAGTCAAGCTATTTCCCTCCTGCCCCTAATTTGAAATGCAAATTAGGATTAAGATTCGGTTCTGCCAGGCAGAAGGATTCAGCCGAATCCGAATCCTGCTGAAAAAGGCTGAATCCTGGATTCGGTGCATTTATAATATATATATATATATATATATATATATATATATATATATATATATATATTACAGTTTCATTTTACAGACCGAAAATCGTGTTTTATCCTATAGTCTGTTGGATAAATTGGTGCATAATTAGTATATGTGTGTGGCATTTGCATGTGATCACTCCCATGATGCACCTTGGCTGACATTGTGATGTCATAATGCACAAAGAAGTTTCTAGAACTTCCCAGACAAGCTTGTGTCATAGCTGAGCTGGTTAGACTGCAGAGCAGATCCCTGGTGACTGATCTGTACTAACGAGCTTTTAAAATCTTTAATTTTATTCGTTTGATTATATCTGATTGCTGAGGGGCATCCTTGCTCAGCTCTGTATCTGTAAGTGAGAGAATTCTTTTTTATCATTCAAATATATAAAGGAAATAGGGGCTTAGCTTGGGAACTGTAGGCCTGTAAGTTTCAATATATATATATACTGTATATTAGGGATGCATGGAATCCACTATTTTGGATTTGGCCGAACCCCCGAATCCTTTGTGAAAGATTCGGCCGAATAGCGAATCCAAATCCTAATTTGGATATGCAAATTAGGGGTGGGAAGGGGAAAACATTTTTTACTTCCTTGTTATGTGTGAAAAAGTCACGCTATTTCCCTGCTGCCCCTAATTTGAAATGCAAATTAGGATTAAGATTCGGTTCGGCCGGGCAGAAGGATTCGGCCGGGCAGAAGGATTCAGCCGAATCCTGGCCGAATCCCGAACCGAATCCCGAACCGAATCCTGGATTTGGTGCATTTATTATATATATATATATATATATATATATATATATATATATATATATATATATATATATATATATATATATATATATATATATATATATATATATATATATATATTACAGTTTCATTTTACAGACCGAAAATGGTGTTTTAGCTTATAGTCTGTTGGATGAATTGGTGCATAATTAGTATATGTGTGTGGCATTTGCATGTGATCACTCCCATGATGCACCTTGGCTGACATTGTGATGTCATAATGCACCTTGGCTGACATTGTGATGTCATAATGCACAGAGAAGTTTCTAGAACTTCCCAGACAAGCTTGTGTCATAGCTGAGCTGGTTAGACTGCAGAGCAGATCCCTGGAGACTGATCTGTACTAACGAGCTTTTAAAATCTTTAATTTTATTCATTTGATTATATCTGATTGCTGAGGGGCATCCTTGCTCAGCTCTGTATCTGTAAGTGAGAGAATTCTTTTTTATCATTCAAATATATAAAGGAAATAGGGGCTACAGACCCAAAATGGTGTTGGAGCTTATAGTCTGTTGGATGAATCCTACATAATTAGTTTGTGTGTGTGTGTCATTTGCATGTGATCAGGATATTAGATTGTAAGCTCCACTGAGGCAGGGTCCATGTCAATGGAGTATATTCTCTGTGATGCGCTGCAGATAAAAACATAATAATTCTATAGCAGTAACAGTTAACTCTGATTCCTTTCTATGTTCCCATAAATTCAAATAAAACTTTATATTTTGTATCATAGGAGCTGCAGCATGGGTGACCGACTCTGCAATGCATTTCGGAACATTTTCAAACAAAAGAATAAGGTAAGGCCAGAACTTGTTTCTCTGATATTCAATGGACTGAGACATAAGACTAAAGTCTGGTATTAACTGGGACATCACAATTGACATGAGTAAGCAATAATTATCACTGATGACCTCACTAAATACCGTTTATAAGAGGTTATGGGCACAATACATTATACATTTTGTCCTGGTGTTCCCAAATTCTAAGCAGATGTATATTGTGCCTTGGTTCTGCCTGTAAATAGTCAATGAGTCTGTCCCTTCTACAGTCCTGCACCAATCACTTGTTAATCACTTGTCAATCACTTATGTAACATTAACCCTCCAATGTTTAACCCTAGTTATTAACACACCAGGGGGCGCATTTACTATTGGTCGAATATCGAGGGTTAATTAAGCAAAATGGGGGTTCTACTGTAGTGACATGTGGGTTCTAGGTCTTCTTTTCCTAATGCCATTTTTAAAATCTCTTCCGCTACAGAAAAAGAAAGATAAACGTGTTAGTCCTACCCAAGAGACAGACATCGCACCTGCACCAGAAGTGAAAGAGGAAAAACCACAAGGTATTTAAGGAATCGGATGGTCCCATGCATATATTGTATAGAAGACAAGCTTATTACTATAGCCATGGGGAGAGAGCTGGGAGAACGTGTGACATCATATAATATTTACCAATAGGACAAATATCTCTAATGGGCGATTCTTACACCCCTCCCCCCACCCTGAGGAGCCTTTCTGGCTGCCGCCCCATATTTCTGGGGGTCCAGGGGAGTCCACTATGGTCTATGAAGCTAACGCAGAGTGAAACCATCAATTTGGCTTTAAAAATTACCCTGCCATTGGCAGTGCCCCTGATTTCTAAAACGTTTAGACTAACCTGTAGACTCTTTCCAGCTTTCAAATGGGGGTCACTGACCCCATCTAAAAAAAAACAAATACCCTGTAAGGCTACAAATGGGTTGTTATTGCTACTCCTCATTTTTCTATTCAGGCCTCTCTTATTCATAATACCTGTACAGTATCTTTTTCTAATGAATGTATGGTTGCTAGGATCATTTGGACCCTGGCAACCCGATTGCTAAAACTGGAGAGCTGCTGAATATAAATCTAAATAAGTCAACAACCTAATGAAAACCTAATGAAAACCTAATGCAAATTGTCTCAGAATATCCATCTCTACATCATGCTACAAGTTCATTTAAAGTTGAACAATCCCTTTAAAGGAGAACTAAACCCCCCAGTCCCCACTGCCCCCCTCCGCTGACTCCCCCTGTCTTACCCATGAATTCTGTCCCCTCTAGACAGGGTCAGACTGGACAATTGTGGGCCCACTGGGGTCCAACCTGTTCATGTGCAAATGCCACAGTGATGGCCTACATTTAGATATTTTTTATGGGCCAGCCAATGGAGGAGCAGGTCTGGGCCGGCGGTAGCCCACCGGGTTTTTTCTCGGTGTCCCGCTGGCCCAGTCCGACCCTGCCTCTAGAAATAGTGACCGCAAATACAGAGTGAGAGCAGTGGAGCTCACGGGCGCCATTTTCTTCTCTTCGGTAATCTTCTTGAAGTGAACGACATATTTTCGCATGCGCATTCGGAGCAATCTTCCGGTTCGCGCCAACTGCGCTTGCGACGAAAGAGACAGAAATTATCGAAGGGGAGGAAGAAGACACGAAGAATTAAGGATATTGTGATTTATTTATAGGCTCCAGGGCCGGAACTAGGGGTAGGCAGAGTAGGCACTGATAGTAGTTGTTTCTGTATCATCTAAATGTACAATCTTTATTTTACACAACAGAATCGAAGGTGAAGAAAGGAAAACTTCGATGCTTCTTTAAATGCATAAGGAACCTCTGTCGACAGAAGAAGAAGGTAAGGTGGAACACTCCATTGTAACATTAATGCAAGGCAGAATATCATGTCGCAGTTAAAAAAGGGCAAGATGATTTTAAAGTGATTTGCAAGGTCCCCTGTCTTATTGGGGGGACTTTAGTACTAATTATGCTACTGCCTTGACTTTTCCTTGAACAGAAATGTTCAGCATCATTTCCTAATCATTTTTTGTGTTTGTTATTTTTATTGACGGTTATTATCTCTTGTATTTCTATAGGAGAGTTCAGAAGCTGTGCAGGAAGTAAAAAACACAGAATGTGAACAAATCCAAGGGGAAGTGTTGATATGCGAGGAAATCGACATTCAGATCCTTAAAGGTAACGCTGTGTTTCCTTATGCACCCCCATTAATTGTTTTCTTTAGAAATCACGGGGCCCCGTACAGCAACATTTTCTGGGCCCCTAGTCCCCGCCCACCCCAGATCCTGCCAATCCCTCCAAAAAACCTTCATGGTCAGGGCCCCCCTGGTGGTCAGTTCCCCTATAAATTAAAAACAAACATTGGCAGCAGGGCCACCCATAAAAGTTTTAAAAAAAACATTGGTGGTCAATCCCCCCCTACCAGTTAAAAAAAACATAATTGGTGGTCTGGGCCCCACCTATAAGTTAAAAAAAACTATTGGTGCCATAAAAGTTTTTAAAAAATCATTGGTGGTCAGGGCCCCTCTATAAATTAAATAAAACAGTGATGCCAGGGCCCCCCATAAAAGTTTTTACAAAATCAGTGGTGGTCAGGGGCTCCATAGAATATTTTAAAAAATCATTGGTGGCCAGGGGTTCACGTGTAGAAGAAGCTTCACCCTCCTGACGCAATTCTACTGCTTTCTGACAGCAGTGGGGGCCTGGCTACAGAGTGAGTACAGCGGTTGGGCCCCCCCTAAGACCCAAAAATCACTGGGCCCAGGACAACTGTCCCCCTAGTCCCCCTTGATGGCGGCCCTGGTTTTCTTCCTCGGGTTCTTGAGGGAAAAGTATTGAAACCCCTGGTTAGTAATATTTTAATTGGAGGCCTTCCCAGCCCTGTGGGTCATCTGTTAGGTTAGTCATATATCTATCCGACATCTTGTTATTAAATCATTGTATTTGATCTTTGCAGGGTCTTCAGAAATTCCTCATGATCCTTCCCCAAATATTGAAAATACTCTGAATCCACAGAGTAAGAAGGATGAGGAAATTCCCTGTGATCCTTCCCTAAATATTGAAAATACTCTGAATCCACAGAGTAAGAAGGATGAGGAAATTCCCTGTGATCCTTCCCCAAATATTGAAAATCCACAGAGTGAGAAGGATAATGAAGAAAAGAAGCCTCTGAATGACATTTCCCTTAATAGGAGTATAAGGTAAGATACAACATCTTGGGGCAGATTTATCAAGGGTCCAAATAAAAATTACATTTTCGAATTGAATTTCAAATTTAAAAATGTCAATTTTCGAGTTTATTTTACTGTAATTTGACCAGGGAATAGTGAAAATTCTATTTCAGTTTTAAAAAAACAAAACGTAGAATTCGCATTTCAAAATTTATCATGTACTGACCTTTTAAGAATTTGGATTCCACTATTCCCCACTTTAAACGTGCCATGTTGCTGCTTTAGCATATGGGGGACGTCCTGTATATAAAATTCGGGGGGTTGTGGAAGCAGTGTTAAGGCTAAATTTAAGTATATTTAAGTATAATGGAAGTGCTACTTACAATGCACTTCCCTGGTCCCCTGTCTCATAAGTAGTTCAGTATAAATGCAAGTGCATGTGTTTTACACAACTCCTAGAATCAATTTGGAGTTGTTTGGAGACATCCTCAAAATCAAATTTTCGAGTTTGCGGGTCGATCCCATTCACCTGAAATTGAAAAATTCAATTTTTTTGATGCATGTACATGTAGAACAAAGGATAAACAGAAGAGCTAATTCTTTGTTGTTTTCTTCCAGCTGTCCTACAGGGATTAAGGCTTTCAAACCAAAATGTCTACTGCATGCGGGTTCTTTTGGAAAGGTGAGTTAACCTGTCCCCATAGATGATTCTCATGTTTCTGCACATATTCAGGAAAGACTGAAGCTTCTCTCTCTCTCTCTATCCAGATATATAAAGCCAAACATCGAGCAACAGGAACAATTGTTGCTATGAGGATTCTAAAACTGGACCGCATAACTTGCATGGAAGAAGAACGGTAGGTTAAAGTGGGAACTAACAATTATACAAAGCATTCTCTTACATTTGTCTCTTGTTCTGGATCCATAAATGAAATATACTGTACTCATGTGAATGTTACCATAAAGAGATAGTATACTGACCAACTATGGATCTAGAACACTATGTGGCACATTTACTAAGGGTCAAATATCGATGGTTAATAAACCCTCGAATTGGAAGGATTTATCGCAAATGCTACAATTGAAGTAAAAATAGTTCCATCGAACGGTATATTTAATCGATCGATCGAAGGATTTTTCTTCGATCAAAAAAGTCTTACAAAAGTGCTGGGGAAGGTCCCCATAGGCTAACATTGTACCTCGGTAGGTTTAAACTGCCAAAGTATGTAGTCGAAGTTTTTTATAAAGAGACAGTACTTCGACTATCAAATGGTCAAATAGTCGAACGATTTTTACTTTGAATCGTTCGAATCGAAGTCGAAGGTCGTAGTAGCCTATTCGATGGTCGATGGTCATTGGAATCCTTCACTCGAGCTTAGTAAATGTGCCCCTATGTGTGTTGTCACAATAAAACCTATTCTTCTTACATTGATTTTTTGTTCTATTTTTCAGGCTTTTCCTGGAGGAGGACATCCTTCAGATGGTGCAGAGAATGCAAAATACATTCCTTATTTCGTTCTTCTCCTCCTTTTCTACCAAAAATCACCTCTGCCTTGCCATGGAATACGCAGCAGGAGGTGACTTGGAATCCCATATAAGCCATGGCTGCATCTCGCTGGAAAGAACCAAGTAAGCACTAGTGGATTTCTGGGATGTACTTAAATTAGGGATGCACCAAATCCAGGATTCGGTTCGGGATTCGGCCAGGATTCGGCCTTTTTCAGCAGGATTCGGCCGAATCCTTCTACCGGGCCAAACTGAATCCGAATTCAAATTAGGAGCGGGGAGGGAAATTGCGTAACTTTTTGTCAGAGAACAAGGAAGTAAAAAATGTTTTCCCCTTCCCGTCCCTAATTTGCATATGCAAATTAGGGTTTGGATTCGGTTCGGTATTCGGCCGAATCTTTCACGAAGGATTCGGGGGTTCGGCCGAATCCAAAAAAGTGCATTCGGTGCATCCCTAACTTAAATACTTGTAAAAGTGTAGATAATATCCTAGTTCCATAGAGAGCCAAGGTTTGTTGAAGGCCTCGACTCAGCTATGGCTACAGATTGCTGATCATGTACATAAATAACAGAAACTGATATAAATGTTGTCTTTTTCCCAGATTTTATTCCGCCTGTATCGTCCTTGGCGTGAAGTTTTTACATGATAACAACATTGTTCATAGGTAAGTTGGGCATCATATGTGAGCCCATGATGTTACTCGTATATATCTGGTTTTAGTGATCTAAACGTTATCTTAAACCATTTTGTTTTTTATTTTAATGCAGAGATTTAAAGCCAAGGCACATACTTCTGGATGGCCAAGGTTATGCAAGAGTAGCAGGTTTTGGGCTGTGCAAAGAAGGTAAGCTTTCCATGTGTAATGATGTAGTATACAGGGAAATGCTAAGGATAAATGATCTTCTGCTAATTCTGAAATTTCTGATTGTGCTTTAGGAATTGGACATATGGACGAAATTCAGAGCCACCACGGAGCTTTGCATTATATGGCCCCAGAAATGATCAGAGAAGACTCTTATACCAGATCAGTAGACTGGTGGGCTCTTGGTGTGATTATTTACCAAATGCTTGTTGGCAAGGTAAGTGCCCAATAACAGACTGTATTAGGGAACACTTCATACTTTTTTCATATTATATACATATAAACAAATGCTGTTTTCTTTTTGTAGCTGCCTTTCAGTGGAAAGGATAGTACGGAAATAAAGGATAAAATCCTCAATGAAAGCCCAATATTTCCACCAGACCTGGATGACAATGCCAAGCTGATAATACTCAAAGTAAGTTGGGATCTTACAAACCGTTGCTTCACTCGTTAATCAGTTGGATACTGTCCACTTGATTCGTTGATGGGATGAATGAGTAGATCTTAAAGAGGGTGGTTTGGCCACTGTTGCCTTCAGGTTGACTGGTGCCCCCCACCTATGTATTTGTTTTGAGTAAAACCGGTTATCATATTATACATGTATGGTTTTAACTATAACTTAATCTTTTTTGTAGCTTTTACGCAAAGAAGCCAAATATCGCCTTGGGTCTAGAGAAGAAGATGCCCAAGAAGTCATGGAAAGTCCTTTATTCAGGGTATGTTAATATTTTACATGTCTTTAATTGGAGCCTTTGATAGACGAGTCATTGCAGATAATGATATTCGTTAATTATATCACTGGACCAATATCATTTAGTTACCATTAATGTAGATAATGACAGCAGTAAATAATGAAATATGTATTTTGCTTACAGGGATTAGACTGGAGTGCATTACTGAAAAAAGAAATCCAGCCCCCATTCACTTCCCAAAACAGTATGTCAGTCCAACTTGGGAAGCAAAAGCTTTACTTGCCATCCTCAGACATCCCAAGTCAACTGTTAGATAGCATCCCAAAGCCAATAAAAGAATCTGTGGAGCCAAAGAGCAAGAAGGAAGAGCCACAGATTGAAGAGGACATTGCTCCGAAGGTTCCATCTAAGGATAAGGATCTAACGAGTTCTGAGGACACTTATGAGAGTTCAATGGAGTTCACTGATCAGAGCGAGACTTCTTATGAGCCAGAATCGGTAAGATTTGGTTTTATGTGGGTTTATTGGGTATAGTAAATAAATGCAATAAAAGAGATTAATATTAGAATGATAAGACTCATAGGACATAGCATCCCTTATCTGGATACTGTATATGGTAGATTATACTTCACTGTATATCATTATCCTCAGTGAGACTTTTATCTGAATTAATGGTGTTCCATTTCCTTCTCTAGATTGAAAGCCTTTTCTATGATACTTTGGACGAGATTGATACAGCACTAAACCATGTAAAGGTGGACACAAGGTATGATTTTGGGGTTCATAGTTTGATGCTGAGGTTTTTATGGCTGTTTATAGTTATTGTGGTTGCCTGAGACCTTAATGATAAAGCCTCCTATAATTTGTGTGTATGTAGACTTGGGCTGGATTTCTGCTTCGTACACGTAAACTGTCCTCAGGCAATGAAGGTCCGAGCGTAACACAAGGGCATAAACAGGTCACCATAGGGTTCATGGAGAAAATATTTATCTCTTTTTTTCTTTGCTTTCAGTAATCAGACAACTATTGCTGATTTCAAACTACAACATGAACTTGGTTCTGGTGCTTTTGGAAAGGTGAGTTACTCAGTCCCTGGATATGACAGAAATAACAGTGAGATATTATAATAAACTCATTATAATGGAGGTCTCTCTCTCATTCCAGGTATATCGAGCGGAACACAGACAAACAAGGAGGATCGTTGCCATCAAGACTCAACAAAAGAGCACAGTTACTACCTTAGCTCAATATAGAAGGTGAGGGAGATGGGGGAAATAACTACCAAAAATGATCAGGGTCTGAAACTTATCTGACTCAGAAGCTGATCTGATTCCGTTTTTCATTTACTTTCCAGTTACCCTTAGTTTAATATTTACATTTTTATTACATTCTCTCATAAAAGGCCATTGTTTTGAAAACTATGGGACTGATTTATTCAAATTCAAGATTTTAAATTTTTACAAATCTGCCTCCCTGTGATTTGGGGAGATTCTCATAGAATCATGATTATGCCCCTTATTAATTATTAATATAGGGATCTATGATAGACAGAGTAGACTTAGCTCATCATAACTAACCAGCAAATATCTCTCTTTGGTCAAAACCAAAAACTGATGAGAATTTCTGATGGTTTTATTTTGCAGTATTCTCCTGGAGCAGCGCATCCTTCTGATGGCAAAGAAATTGCAGAATCCTTTCCTTGTAGGATTATTTGCCTCTTTTTCAACTGAAAATCACATCTGCTTTGCTATGGACTATGCAGAAGATGGAGACTTGGCGTCAAAGTTGAGCCATGGTGCCATATCTGTGAAGAGAACTCTGTAAGTACCATCAAGCTTTTATATGTGGGGTCACACAGGTGATAGGTGTGTAGTAGACATATAAAATCCAAAACGTCTTCATTCTGCCTCTATATATGCAAAAAATGAATATATTTACCGATGAGAGGTGCTTCAAGTTGGCTCCACTGCAAATAAGAGCTTTCGTAATAAGCGCACAAAAATAGGAACAAAGGGACACTCAATTTAATGCTTCTACAAAAACTCCAGGTTTTTCCTTTTATTTAAGGTGAGATTCCAGCAAACGTTTCAGAGCCACTTGATGAAGGGGCTTGGCCCTGAAACGCTTGCTGGGATCTGTCCTTAAATAAAAGGAAAAACCTGGAGTTTTTGCAGAAGCATTGAATTGAGTGTCCCTTTGTTCCTATTTTAGTAAGTGTAGTAGACATAACAAATAATAAAGGCTTGGGCAGGTCTTGGCCTAACAATGGCTAAAGGTTGTTACCCGTACAAATAAGTTAAGAATTAAAAAAGAGAAGATAGGAACCCGTGATATAGCTTGTGGTTTGGAACCCATAGCAGGGTCTGACTAGGTCAGTGTATATAAATTTGTAGAAACCGAAAGAAAAAAGATACCCCGTATATTCCCTAATTGAGGTTTAGATATAAACCTCAATTAATATTTTCAGGTAGACCAATTCATTAGATCATAATAAATTCCCTAATGTCATTACATCAATAACCACCGCCTTAATTAATATACTGATGCTAAACAGAGGTATTAATATTCCTTATTGAATAAGGTGAATAAAGTGCTTAGTGCATTGTATATAATATTTAATTATGAATAAATTCAAATCTAGAAGAAATTTATAACTGACAGGAATTAATTGATTATTAAAAAGACCAAAAAGTGCACAGTGCTTCTAGTAAATAGAAAAAACTTGTTCTACCCCCCACAAGTTCATATAAGGTTGGAAAAAGTGCTATGTGCTTCTTAAGTTAAATTGATTGACTTAGACCTAATCCATTAAAGCAATTGATAAACTACAAAAAATAATTACACTTGAATTAATAGGGCTTGAATTCATTAGAAAATAGGTTAGAAAAGGAAATTATAGACGGTGGAGCTGTCCCAAAAGAAACCAACTCAATTATTTGCTAATTTTGGGACACCACAAAGTAAAGACAGTCAAAGTAAACCGGACTGTGGTCACAATACTATTTTACACTAACTTCAGAAAGAGCTATCTATGCGATAAGTATCTTAGTGCCTAATACAAATAAGTTCTCAGTTGTGCATGTATAAAAGAATTGATATGAGTTTTCTCTTTTTGATCCTTGCAGCTTTTATTCCTCCTGCATTGTCCTAGGGCTGAAGTTCTTACACGATAACAAGGTTGTTCATAGGTGAGTAAACAGTTTTCCTTAAGCGGGTCATAAATACAAAGATCCGATCGTTCGAATCCTCGACCGATTGGACTTCCCCATCTCCCGAGCTGCCACTAACCATTCCGATCAAATAAAGTAGTAAAAGAACAGACCAGCCCCTGACAGCAATCGTACGAAAGTTAAGTCCGACAAAAGCTGGTGACAGTCTCCCACTGAAAATCATACGATCGGCAATACACGCAGACAAATTATCAACAGAAATCGTTTAACCTGTCCGATCGACCAAACGACCGATATCCATGGGACGAAAAAAATGTCGGGACTCCACACATGGTCCGAAAATCGTACGAATCCTCAATCGGATCTTTGCGTCTACGGCCAGCTTTAGTCCTACAAGTGAAATATATCATAATAGGGCAGGATAACATTGTCTTAAAAAATTTCTGTTCTTTTAACACAGAGATTTAAAGCCCCAAAACATTCTTCTGGACAGCCGAGGATATGCAAAACTAGCAGACTTCGGCCTGAGTATAGAAGGTAAGATTCCTGTGTATAATGGCATTGGACTTATGGGACCATATTATTATGTTCATAATCTGCTTTGGCAATATACTTCAAGATATGGTTGGCACTTTCCCAGGGTTCCACAGTAAAGTGGCCCCACCTAATGAATAATGCCAAAGTATATTATCCTGCATTATTAGTGTAATTATTACATCTATTTATAATAATCTGAATAATCGTCAACATGCAGATAAACATTTGGGAATGAGATCCCGTCCCTCAGATTCTTTGGTCTACACCAACATTTGGAGATGGTATGGCTCACTTTTCACAAAAGATTAGGTTAAAGGGGAGGTAAAGTTGATCTGCACTGATAGAACCAAATCATAGGATGGCAGCATTTGCCCACCGGATATACACCTTACTTTTCATACTGCATATATACCCCTGAATATGCATATTGGCAAGATTGCCTAGATCTATCCATGGCATAATGAAGGATAGGTCCCTAGTCATTTAGATCTGAGCTTCCATCCTTCCAGCTACTTATGTCCCCGGTCACCACCTAGTTTAGCTTTCTTATCCACTAGCATTACTGTGCCTCTTTATGTGGGCTTTGGGCATCTTTATACTAGCTAAACAACCTCATTCATTCAACTGATCTTCTACTAATTCAAGTTGTTCTGATTGTGTTGAAGGAATTGGCCACATGGACACGTTCCAGAGCCGCTGCGGAACTTTAACTTATATGGCACCAGAAATGTTCACAGAGAAAAACTTCACCAGTTTAGTGGACTGGTGGGCTTTTGGAGTGATCCTGTACCAAATGGCTGTCGGCAGGGTAAGTGCCCATTCATAAACTCAATCAGGGAATTTCTGTTTCTAAAAATCGTATTCCATTATGGCTGCCATTTTATCTTGTGTTTTTAATACAAATTCTGTTTTCTGTTTGTAGTTACCTTTCATGGGAAATACAAGAATACTCCTAGAGGTTGAAATCGTAACCGCAGAGCCAAAATTTCCTCCAGGCATGAATTGGTGTGTCCAGTGTGCAATAATTAAAGTAAGTACCTGCTGGGGTAACCAGAATCTTGCATGAGCCTGTAGGTGTCTGTAAGTCACCCCTACACATACATGGGAGGAATCAGATGATCCCAGTATGCTTTATGCTTCTTTACATGGTACTTTTTTTTCTTTATAGCTCCTGAAGAAAGACATCAAATATCGCCTTGGAGCTGAACAAGATGCCGAAGAAATAATGAAAAGTCCTTTATTCTGGGTATGTTGACACTTTACTACTCTTAAATGGCAACCGTTAATAGAAGGGTCTTCCATGAGATTTCATTCAATCTTTAGGCAGTTTCACTGGGCAGATATCAGTTCGAATTGGATTGAATCTGTATATGTTAAATAACAAACAGAACTAATAATGCATTTCTACTGTGTTACAGGGAGTAGACTGGGACGCACTTCTGAGACAAGAAATACAGCCTCCATTCACTCCTCAGATAAGAACGGCGGATGTACAGGAGGAATCAAGCCTTTGTCTATCAGGTGTTTCTACCTCAGTGGCCCTTCTGAATGATTACCCAAAGGCATTAAACCAATTGAATTGCCCCGCTCTTTCATCTGGACAACTCTGAGGCGGAAACAAATACTTCTACTTTATTATAATTTTATATATTTTGTAAATAACAAAATTGTATTTTTATATATATATTTTGTAAATAACATAATTATATTTTTATATATATTTTGTAAATAACATAATTACATCTGTATATATATTTTATAAAAAACATAATTATGTTTTTATATAATTTGTAAAAAGCATAATTATATTTTTATATATATTTTGTATGTAACAATTATATTTTTATATATATTTTGTAAATAACATAATTATATTGTTATATATATTTTGTAATTTTAGATAAATAAACTAATAAAATTGACATACAGTGTAGCTAATCATTTATGTATGCATGAGTGTGTGCGTTTACCAATATCCTTAGAGCAGGGCTCCCCAACCTATTTTATCCGTGAGCCACATTCAACTGTAAAAAGAGTTGGGGAGCAACACTAGCATGAAAAAGCCAAATAAGGGCTGTGATTGGCTATTTGGTAGCCCCTATGTGGTCTGGCAGCCTACAAGAGGCTCTACTTTGCACTTTACTTAGTTTTTATTCAATTCAAGCTTCCAAGCCTGGAATGAGGACACTGAGAGCAACATCCAAGAGGTTGGAGAGCAACATGTTACTCACGAGCTACTGGTTGGGGATCACTGGCTTAGAGGGACCAAAATACTGGATACATGAGCTGAATATGTTTGCTGACTGTGTTACAAATAAGCAGTGGGTAGTTTCCTAATGTTCACAGACACACAATAGGATGTACATATTTCAGCTTTTAGTCCATCAGAGCTTAAATCACACACAGGGAAATATTTACTGTGCTTCCCAGTTGGCTCTGCTAATTATATGGGGGGCTGAGAGTTTATCATATTTAGAAGCTAAGGAGTAAAGCTGGCCATAGACATGCAGATATTCTCGTGTATGACGAATGATCATTCATTGCAATCTATGGACCTCAGGCTAACCATTCATATTAAATAACGTAGTAAAAATAACAGATCGACATGTTTTGGCCAATAATTGACAGACAGCAATTGTACAAAAGTTATATATGACAAATAGAAGTGACAGTCACCCATTGATATGGTCAGATAGGCAATACATGCAGAGATATTATCGTTAGCCGAAAGAAATTTTCTATCTGTCCCATCAACTTAACGACTGATCACCACTGTACGAAAAATATCAGAACTATCCACACACTGTCTGAAAATCGCACAAACCTTTGAATCGTAGAACTTTAAGTTACTCTGATGGAAGGTCTGAGGAGCCAGTTAGGTCTCTTGGCGAGAAGGTAGAAGTGATATATGTGGGCAAAAGGTATTTAAGGGGATAGGACTGAGCTTTGAAGAGCAAGAAAGCAGTATATCAATGGCATTAGGTATTAAATAAACTTGGGTTTTGGGGAATCAGAAGTTTTTAAGTTATAGCCCCATAAAGTTGTTCATGAAAATGTGATGCTGTAAAGGTCAATCTCCCACCAGCAATTACCATATTACAGAGCAGCCCTTTGACTGACAGATGGAGCTGGCATGACAGTTCTGCATGAAAATAAACATAGAGGTGTATTTTTGTGTTGCACAATGGGCGTGCATTTGAGGTGTAAGGGAGAAATGTGTACCGTGTAGACTGTATTAATGAAAAGCAAAGAGCAAGGATTTGGGCCTCCTGCTAACTTAGGCCTCGGATCTATTACACCCCATTGCACATATGTTGAGTACTTTGAACAGGAAGGAAGGGGGATCATCACCATAACCCTTATCTCACCAGCTACATTCTCCAACTTGGCACCAAACATTAGATTAGGCGCAATGGAGACCCATTTAGCAACATTCTCATATTAGTGGTTGTAGAAATCATGAATAAACCCATTTATTCGTAAACCATGAATGTCATGTCATTTAATAAAAGAGTATGAACAATGCTTTAGAAATCTCCAAAAAATGTGACATTTTCAGACAATTATTAGTGAAAACAATTCTGAAATTCTGAATGGCTAAAAGAAGGTCCAATAGGATCTGCACAACTCCAATTACCTTCTCTTGAATCTCGACTGCTCTTACATGACAAATATATGTATTAGAATTTGTGTGGTTTTCATAGTTAATAACTCTCTAATTTTTCTTTGAAAACTTTTTAAAAACCCTGAATTTTTGGAAAAATGTTTTTGATTCCTGAAAAAAAAAAGTTAGAATCTTAGTAAATAGGGATTCAGGCTCTTGTTACTGGCAATAAGATTCAAGAGAAAGCTCCCCTATCTCAAACTGAAGTGTATCTAATGCCTTGTGACAAGAAGAGTTTAGAAGCTGTCAGGTGGTGATGGATCGGGTTAGGACTTTGAAAAAGGTTCTGTCTCCATAAAACATTCCATAAAATAGCTACAAACATAATGATGTGCACTCAAACCAGTTGCTACTTCTCTTTTCTATAGTATTGTAGGGAATTAGTGCAAAACCACTGCACTTATCCCTGTAAGGGCTCAGGCATAGAGCCTTTGTCTGTGTGCTGTAAGCTGTAACTTAGCAACCAGCTGTTCAGTGATCTCAATGCAGCAGGAAGTGACACAGCAGCTAGTGAGTGGCTGGCAGGAAGAGGAAGTCACAGATACTGGCAGAAGAGCAAAACCGGGCAGAGAGAACCACATGGTGGACAGAGAGAGAGACCAGAGAGCTTAGAGGTTTCACCAAAAGCATTCATTTGGATCAGGCTGGCACAGAGAAGCCAGATAATGTGCCTGGTGGGACAGAGAGTGTGAAAGTAATACAGACTGGAGAAACCAGGAGGAAATTCCTATCTGAGCATCCAAAGGGGCTGGTAGTCGCACTGTATGTCTGAATGTGCTGGACTTGCCTGAAGACAAACTGTAAAGCATCCAAAGAGGATTTCCCTAAATAAGCGTTTGAAGATACAAAGACTGTTTTGTGGAAGGACATTAAAGGACTTTGCCTTCTTTAGTTAGATAGATAGTTAGCACAAGGAAGTTAGTTGGTGATGGCCTGGTTAAAAGTGCTACAGTATTTGTACTAGTTGGCCATTTAATTTTAAATAAACAGTTATTCAGTTTAACAAATACTGTGTGTGTTTTATTACTGTATTCCTAGTGGGGCCACCCGTAGGTGCATTCCCGGATCCCACTAGGTGGAGGCACTGCACTAGTAAGTACCAGGTACCCAATCTCTCCCAATACCACTGCGGTGTCACTCAGGTTTGTCCAGTGCCATCAGGTAAGAGACACACGTGGAGTGTAACACAGACAAAGGGGTGTCGAAAGAGTTACAGCCCCATGAAGAGAGAGAATTTCAGACAAGATTTGATAAGAAGAAAGAAAAGAAAGTTCCATGTTAAGGAGGGAAATGGTTGTTACAGTGACAGATCTTACTTACAATTGTCTGGAAATTTATGGTGCAGGTTTGAGAATTCTGTTTGGCGAGGACCACAATGGCCTGTTGAGGCTGTCCTCTCCTTAAGGACCCAGGGGCAGATCAGATCAGCAGAACATTGTTGGGCAAATATGGTAAAGATCTTCTCATGTGTTGCTGATCCAGAAACTGGTCCTACTGCCCTTTAGATGGCAGAAAGGATTTGTTCCCTCTCAGACACAAATAGGAGATGGGCTTTTGCCTTTCACTGCATCAACTATATAAGGTTGGACTTGACCTATAGTATGTGTGTTTTTGTGCTAGCAGAAGGAATACTAGGAAAAAAACCCATTGTTACACCTAAAATGTGCATTTTCATGGAATACCCTATAGGTATAGGGGGCCAATAAGGCCCGAAATAAAAGCAACTTCAATATATATTGGTAAAAGAGGGATATATTGGGGGTCCTAAAATTAATTTGCTGTGGGGCCCAGGATCATCTAGTTATGCCTGGTTGTTGCCTGGAGTCACCTCTTCACATCAATATTAATGTATATAAATCATAACTATCCCGATTCTGTGAATAAACACAAATCTGCGAGTATTTGAGATTTCCTTTGCAAAAATGACAAACCACCCCAAACCTTCATAGGAAGCCAACACAAATACAAGGCCTCCATGTCAACAAACCAACCCAACCATATTCCAACTCCAAGTTTTTTTTTGTAGAGTTTAAAGCCTTTAGCCTCATCCCACGTTTCCCAAACCTGTTCCTTCACTGGAGCTTTTCCAATTTCTGTCTTTCCAGGTCACCATGGGACTCACAGAGGCTGCACTAGTTACCTGCTGATTGCACCCAGCCTCTATTATCTTCCTCAGATGCTGAGTCTCAAAAATGTCCTCTAATGTACTTGTAAAGAGTAATCATGTCCCGTCACAAATGCCTTTTTTTCCAAAGAAAACAGCCCCAACCGTGACAATCTAACCTAATAATTTGTCTTCCCTCCCTCTAACCAGTTAAGTTGCACTTAGTCTCTGCACTCTCTCCAGCTCATTTATATCCCTCTTAAGGACTGGAGTCCAAAATTGCCCCCCATACTCCAGATGAGGCCTCACCAGGGACCTATTGTCAGGGAGCCGGGAGCCCCCTCTGGGGAGAAGTCCGGATCTAGGAGGAAGCCCCTCAGGAAGGATCAGGATCGTGGTATCCAGGGATAAGCAGAAAGGGTAAACGAGTTCAGGCAGTAAGTCACAAGGCAGGCAGAATATAATCAAAGTCCAAAGTCCAGGCAGGGGGTCAGCAATTAGAGATCAACAGGAATAACCACAGGGATAATAGGAACAGGCCACAGGAAACCCAGGAATCAATGCAGGAACAAGATCCTATACTTGGGCGCATTCTAGCATCAGAACTGGCTTTTTATTTGAATTTTGGCGCCTTAGTGACGTCATTGACGTCCTTGCGCCGATGTCGGCGCACTGACGTCATCGCGCCGGCGCCGCTTACCCACGTGGCGGCCATGGGCGCCGCCATTTTGGGAGCGACGCCGGCGGAAGAGGACGCGCCGCCCGGAGCTCCTGGGTTTGCTCCGGGCGGCGATCGTGACAGTACCCCCCCCCTCACGGGGGGCCTCCGGACCACCAGGGCTTGGCTTCTGGGGAAATTTGGAGTGGAACTCCCTCACCAGACGAGGAGCATGGACATCAGAGCATCCTTCCCAGGAGCATTCTTCAGGACCAAAGCCTTTCCACTTGATGAGGTACTGAAGGGACCCTCTGGAGACTCTGGAGTCAAGGATTTTCTCCACCTCGTACTCGAGTTGACCCTCCACAGAGATGGCAGGAGGAGGAGACTGACCGCCAGAGAACCGGTTGGTGATGGCGGGTTTCACCAGAGACACGTGGAACACGTTGGGGATTCTCATCTCTGGTGGAAGCTGGAGTCTGACAGCCACAGGGTTGATTATCTCCAAGATGGGAAATGGTCCCACGAATTTTGGACCCAACTTGGGAGAAGGGATCTTCAACCGGATATTCCTGGAAGAGAGCCAGACATTATCACCCACCTTGTAGAGAGGAGAGGATCTTCGACGACGATCCGCGAAAGTCTTATGAACAAGAGCGCTCTTCTCTAGGTTCAACTTGGTAGCAGCCCAAATAGCAGACATATGGGCTGCGGCATCGTCAGCAGCCGGGACGTCAGATAGCACAAAGTCTTGGGGAAAAGCTTGAGGATGCTGACCATATACCGACATGAACGGAGACCTTCCTGTAGATGAATGACAAGCATTATTATGAGCGAATTCCGCCCATGGGAGGAGATCAGACCAGTCATCCTGGCAGAGGGATACGTGGTTCCTCAGGAACTGTTCCAGGGCTTGGTTGACACGTTCAGCTGCCCCATTCGTCTGCGGGTGGTATGCAGATGAAAACTGAAGAACAATTCCCAGGTCTTTGCATAAGGAACGCCAGAACTTGGCAGTAAACTGGGTGCCTCTATCGGAGACGATCTCCACCGGGAAACCATGCAGGCGGAAGATGTACTGGATAAATAGCTGGGACAACTCCACCGCAGAGGGCAACTTCTTCAGAGGGATGAAATGGGCCATTTTGGAGAAGCGATCAATGACAACCCAGATCACAGTGTTCCCACAGGAGGGAGGAAGTTCGACAATGAAATCCATGGACAGGTGGGTCCAAGGACGGGAAGGAACTGGCAAAGGCAGTAGTAACCCACTGGGGCGGGAGTGACTTGACTTGGACGTGGCACAAACATTACAAGCAGCAACAAAGTCCTTCACATCCTTGCGGATATCAGGCCACCAGACCAGGCGTCGTAAGAGTTCAAGAGTCTTAGCTGGGCCAGGGTGTCCGGCCTGCCTGGAGCAATGGGTCTGTTGCAGGATAGGCAGACGCAGCTCAGGAGGAACAAATGCCATCCCAATGGGAGTATCTGAAGGAGCAGAAGACTGACCAGCCAGGATTTGGTCGGCAAACTGTGGATACAGGGAGGCAATAATCTTGACTGAAGGGATGATTGGCTCTTGTCTTTCAGGAGAACGGTCCACCGGAGTGAAGCTACGAGACAAGGCATCGGCCTTCCGATTCTTGGAGCCTGGGCGATAAGTCAAGATAAAATTAAATCGAGAGAAGAAGAGAGCCCACCTTGCCTGTCTGGGGTTTAACCTCTTGAGGGACTGGATGAACTCGAGATTCTTATGGTCGGTGTAAATCTGAACAGGTATCAGAGAACCCTCCAAGAGGTGACGCCACTCTTCAAGGGCAAGTTTAACAGCCAAGAGTTCTCGGTTCCCGACATCGTAGTTCTGTTCTGCGGACGAGAACTTCTTGGAGAAATAAGCACAGGGGTGCAACTTCCCATCAGCGGGATGTCTCTGAGACAAGATGGCTCCGGCTCCGACTTCAGAAGCATCAACTTCGATGCAGAAGGGTAGTTCAGGATTGGGGTGTCGGAGGACAGAAGCGGATGTGAAGGCCTCTTTCAAGGACTGAAAAGCTTCAATGGCAGATGGGGGCCACAAGCTGGGTTTACCCCCTTTCCGGATGAGGGCCAGGATAGGTGCAATACGGGAAGAGAACCCCCGGATAAACTGTCGATAATAATTAGCAAATCCGATGAATCTCTGGATTGCCTTGGTACTCAGTGGGAGAGGCCACTCCTGGATGGCCGACACTTTCACGGGGTCCATCTCAAATCCCTCTGGAGAGATAATGTACCCTAGGAAGGGGATCTTGGATACCTCGAAGACACACTTCTCCAACTTGGCGAAGAGAGAGTTCTTCCTCAGACGAGAGAGTACCTCCTTCACCTGGGAGCGATGACTTTCAAGGTCCTTGGAGAAGATCAGGATGTCGTCCAAATATACTACTACGAACCTTCCTAGGAGATCTCGGAACACATCATTAACAAACTCCTGGAAGACGGCAGGGGCATTGCATAGGCCGAAGGGCATAACGAGATATTCATAGTGCCCGTCACGAGTGTTGAAAGCCGTCTTCCATTCGTCACCCTCACGGATGCGAATGAGGTTGTACGCCCCCCGGAGATCCAACTTAGAGAAAATCTTTGCCCCCTTCAGCTGGTCGAAGAGCTCTGCAATCAAGGGCAATGGGTACCTGTTTTTTACAGTGATTTTATTCAGGCCCCGGTAGTCTATACATGGCCGAAGGCCTCCGTCCTTCTTCTCCACGAAGAAGAACCCAGCCCCTGCAGGAGAGTTAGAAGGGCGGATAAACCCCCGCTGGAGATTTTCTTGGATGTATTCCTTCATTGCGGTAGTCTCTGCAGGAGAGAGAGGGTAAGTGCGACCTCTAGGGGGCATGGCTCCTGGCAGGAGTTCGACAGGACAGTCGTAGGAACGATGTGGAGGAAGGAATTCCGCAGACTTTTTACAGAACACATCGGAGAATTCCTTATAACAGGAGGGAAGAGATTTTAACTCGGTTGAGGAGATAGTTACCTTCTTGAGGGGTTTTGCAGGAAGGCAATGCTGTTGGCAGAATGGGCTCCAACGAGAAACCTGCCCTGCGGACCAGTCTATGGTGGGATTGTGCAGGCGCAGCCAGGGGAGACCCAAAACAACTGGAACAGCGGGACAAGAGATAATAAGAAACGAAAGTCTCTCTCTATGCAGGGTCCCAACCTGCACGGGTAGTTCGCCAGTGGTCATCGTGATTACAGACTCCAGGGGTTTATCATCTATGGCGACGATCCGCATGGGAGAAGGCAAAGGGAATAAGGGAATTCCCATGTGCTTAGCAAAGAGAGCGTCTATGAAGTTACCCCCAGCACCGGAATCAATGAAAGCATTCCCGGAGATGGTCTTATCAGTCAGACGAATCTGGAAGGGAAGGAGAAACCTGTGTGAGTTTTCTAGGGTCTTCTCCTGAGACTTATCACGAGACTTTTGAGTAGTGCCCCCTACATGAGTTACCATAGACATACCTCGGGGTACAAAACTCTTAGCCTTTGCAGGACAGGCATTGGCGAAGTGGGAATGTCCGCCACAATACAGACACAGGCCTGACATCCGTCTACGGAGTCTCTCTTGTTCAGTGAGGCGAGTTCTTCCCACTTGCATGGGTTCCTCCTGGAGAGAAATGAATGCTCGGTCAGGCGGGGTGACGGGAGCCTGCAGGAGAGGCCTCTGGAAGCGGGGTGCCAATATGGGTTGAAACTTCCTGACACGATCTCTCAGGCTTTGATGCTCTCTCAGAAGAGTGTCCACCTTGACTGCTAAGGCGATGAGGTCCTCCAGTTGCGTGGGTAATTCACGGGAGACCAGGTCATCTTTGATGCGGAGGGAGAGACCATTATAAAATGCAGTATGGTATGCGTCGTTGTTCCAACGAGTCTCAGCAGCAAGTGTACGAAATTCGATAGCATACTCTGCTACACTGCGACTCCCTTGGCGGATTTGGAACAGACGGGAAGCAGCGGATGTCACCCGGCCGGGAGCATCGAAGACGATCCGGAATTCTTTGAGAAATGCTTCTGCGTCATCCATCAGTGGGGACTGCTTCTCCCAGTGTGGAGATGCCCACTCGAGAGCCTTCCCTGCCAGACGAGTAATCACGAACCCCACCTTGGCACGTTCAGAGTCAAATTCAGTGGGGTGCAGGGCAAAGCGAATCTGGCACTGATTCACGAATCCTCGACAGGCTTGAGGATCGCCATTGTAGAGAGGCGGAGCAGGAATATGTGGACCAGAAGTGGAGGGGTGGGTAGCCATGGCAGCAGCCGCTTGCGGAGGAGATGCCGGCAGGAGGGGCGCTGGTGTCAACAAGGAGAGCTTTTCCAGGATCGCCTCCAGCGTGTGTCCCACGTAATTCTGCCGAGCTTCATATGCCTCCATGCGGGAATGCAGGCCCCGAAAGGCCCTGCCGAAATCTGGCTGAGCTTCCTCAGTGGGATCCATGGCCCAAGTATAATGTCAGGGAGCCGGGAGCCCCCTCTGGGGAGAAGTCCGGATCTAGGAGGAAGCCCCTCAGGAAGGATCAGGATCGTGGTATCCAGGGATAAGCAGAAAGGGTAAACGAGTTCAGGCAGTAAGTCACAAGGCAGGCAGAATATAATCAAAGTCCAAAGTCCAGGCAGGGGGTCAGCAATTAGAGATCAACAGGAATAACAACAGGGATAATAGGAACAGGCCACAGGAAACCCAGGAATCAATGCAGGAACAAGATCCTATACTTGGGCGCATTCTAGCATCAGAACTGGCTTTTTATTTGAATTTTGGCGCCTTAGTGACGTCATTGACGTCCTTGCGCCGACGTTGGCGCACTGACGTCATCGCGCCGGCGCCGCTTACCCACGTGGCGGCCATGGGCGCCGCCATTTTGGGAGCGACGCCGGCGGAAGAGGACGCGCCGCCCGGAGCTCCTGGGTTTGCTCCGGGCGGCGATCGTGACACCTATAAAGAGACATAATTATGTTTTCATCCCTTGAGTTAATTTCCTTTTATACAAGACAGAACTGTATTTGCTTTAGTAGCCACAGAATGACACTGCCCAGAATTAGACAACTAGACATCCCTCTTTTGGCCTCTCTCTTTGGACTCCACCCACTTTCCCATGTGCGTTCACTGAATTTTCAGGATAATCAAACTAAAGCAGTGGGGTCAACATTTGCTTAAAGTCTGGCAGGGGGTATTAACACCACATTTAACTGAGAGCTGTGAATGCTGACACTACAAGCACATTATGCCATACAGGGGAAAAGATTCTGGCACATAAAGTACATTATATGCAGAGACCATGGGGTACTCAAAAGACATAGAAAGAAGCAGTAGGTACTGGTCTCCCAAGAACATAATATAGAGAAGTTCAGGCACCACAAGCACTATAAAGAACATTATATAGTCAGAAGCAGACGGCATTGGCCAACCAAATACAAACATAGAGAGCAATGGGCAATGGCACATGAGCAGTATAATATAGAGAATACTGGCAGGTCAAGCACAATATACAATAAAACAAAGTGGGTATAAGAACAAGAATACATTATATAGTAAGAATCACTGAGCACAGGTACTCCAAGCCTTTTATAAGGAGGAAAATTCTGGGGGGGGCATGTACCCCCTGGTGCTCCCGGTTCTGACACCTATATCAAAGGAGACCATGTTCTGATCACTATTTCCTAAATGATCCCCCCATGCAAATACTAGAGATGAGTTTATTATTATTCTTTATTACCAGGTCCAAAAGCGAGTCATTCCTAGTAGGTTCTTCAACTACCTGAAATCAAAAGCTGCCATTTAGCATATTTACAAACCTGACTTGGCCTCCCCGTTACACCACTCAGTGTCTGGATAATTGAACTCCCCTATAATGACAACTTGCTCTATTTGTGAAGCCGCCTCCATTTATAATAGTAGCTGGACTTCATTCTCCTCACTTATATGGAGTGGTTTATTACATAGACCAATGATAATTTTTTTTTTAAACTTTAGTCCAGAAATATCTACCAAAGGTATTCCATCCCCTCCAAGGCCCAGACTTGTGGAAAGGTTTGGAAGCTCTAGAGCTGCTCATGAGATGCTAATGAGGGCTGAGGTGCTAATCAGGGCTGAGGTGCTAATGAGGGCTGAGGTGCTAATGAGGGTTGAGGTGCTAATGAGGGCTGAGGTGCTAATGAGGGCTGCTATTGATGAAAGGGGTGGGGACAGGGGTGACGAACAGCAACGGGCATAGGGGCACCCAGTATGTAAATCCAGCCCTCCCCGGTGCCATCCATGATTATTTCTTTAGAACATGGCTTTAATTCAAGCTTTACATAAAGACATATTACTTCAACCCTTTTAATCCTCCTGCCTCATAAAAAGGGTGTAACTATTTAAATTCACATCCCTGGTTACATTGATGCTTCTGTATCTTCTGGATCCTTTTCTAACTTTTCAATAATTTTCTGAGTTCTCTGACTCAACTGCACATGTGCCAATGGCTGAAGTATCGACGCTCATGTCATAAAAATTCAAAATTGTCCTAACACGGGGCCCCTGAGTTACTCTGCAAATTTAGGTCAGTGTTGCCCGATGGGGCATGTATTATTTTTAACCACTATGGGGGGAGAAATAGGGAGGGGGCAGTGGAGAAGGGAATGGGACTTTTAGCCGTGGGGGGGGTTAGTTCTCCTTTAAGTTCAACTTTTAGTCCAGTTGAGACCTGTCTACCTTAGATGATCCAGAAAAAGGTGAGACCTCTCCATTTGTAGCCATCTCCACTCCAGTTTAAATAAAATTGGTTGCTGATTCTTGACTACTGAACTCTTCCTACCTAAAAACTTTATTGCTGTGATTATTTTGAGACTCTCGTACAAACACACTGATGGATCTTACAGTGCAGTTGGATTTGTGCATACGGGGCATATGGAGAGGGCAATACCTGGTATGAACACTAGAGTGAACTGTAGGCCAAGATGAAATTAGACATTGCAATGTAATGGAAAACCAAGGGATATGAAAATTGCATTCAAAATTGTTATTTAATCAGATTCCTCTTCTTCACAAAAAAATGTCAAGCTTTACAATCAGAGCCACTTGCTCTCTTAAAAAAACAATAATTGGACACTAGAGAGCAACATTTTTAAAATTTGAGGTTGCATGTAAGCAAATTGTTCTCAACATTTTAAAACATGCATCTAATTTTTTTATAAGACTTACAGAACTGAGTTGTATAAACATGTAAAGTAAACATACTAGTGATTTAGAAAAAAGTATCAATATGAAAAGAACCCTTGCTCATGATAAATCACATTGTTTGTCAACTTGAATTTTTCAATTCAGATATTAAATCAATAAAGTAAGTACCAATTTTGGTTGCAGCATTCAGTGTCAGGAAGTGGCTACAAAGGCTAATACATATTAACATGAAGGGACAGATTCCAATGATGCCAATACAAATCGGCTTATGTATTAATGACTAATGGTTAAAGCACACAATTAATAAGGCTTACAGTTTTTGGCACCAATATATAAATAATCAAGGAAGAATCATTGTCTCCTGGATCATAAAGCTACAGAATCATAGTGGTGGCTTCTCTGCAACTCAGGTAGATTGTCCTACCTTGTCTATTTCAGACTCAGATTTTATCTTGCTTACCATATTAATCATTGCTCTGCCTGGCTTTAGTAAGACTTGTGGCACTTCAGGCTCTTGTTCTCTATGGGTCTCTCACACTCAGCCATGATGCCTGGAGAACTGTTTCACTCTCCTTGGACAAAACTCCAATCACAGAGTTCAATGTAGGGGATTCCAACCGACTGCTTCTCCAACATATTGCCCTGAAAGAGGTCCCAGGAGATTATTTAGCTACAAACAGTGGGGCAAATTTAAGGGTGAAGTGGCTAATGCCAGCGTGATGTCATTTTGCCACTTTGCCGATTTACTAACGGGTGCTAGCGTAAATACTCTAGCGCTACTTCACACCCTAATGCCAGATGAAGTTGCGCTATGGTGAAGGGACGTAACTACGCTAATTCACTAACTTACGCATTTTACTGAACGTTACCTCTTGCTCCAGACTTGCCTTCACCATCTCAGACCAGGCGAAGTGCAATAGGGTAAATAGGACTTGCTTCAAAAAAAGTTGACATTTTTTCTAAGTACCAAAAAAACGCTGGCGTCTTTTACTTTTTTTATGGGTGATTGGCTGAAAAAGAGTGTACATTTTTTTCCTTCCCCCTACATTTCCTAACATGTGGCACATAAACTATACAGTGGGCACATGTATAGGGCAAAATAACAACTCTATTTTATTTTATGAAGGTTTCCCGGGCTTGTGTAGTGTAATGTATTTGCTGCTACATATACGTCCTTTGTACTTTAACTTGCCACCATTTGCTAATTAGGCATCGCTAGTGTAACTTCGCTTTGCTTGACGAATTATCGCTAGCGCAACTTTGCTTTACTTTATCTTTTGCCTCCCTGGGCGCAACTTCAGATTTTAGTGAATTTGAGCAGCCCTGGCAAAACTACACCTGGCGAAGTGCGGCGAAGCCATCGCTAGCGCATTTTCGGCCAATAGTGAATGAGGTCATAATGTACTTTGAGTCGGTGAGTGTTGCGCTTGCAAATAAAGGCTTGTCCTTTAGGAAAGAGAAGTCATACTGGGAAATTTTGCCCCTGGATTACAATAAATAAATTCCACTAGATGTACAAACTCGCATCTTATAGCGTTACAGAGCTGTGGGTCATTATGGTTGTATAGCTCTTTATTTGTATGTTTAAATGGTTTGGTAGGTCACTAATAAAGCGAAGAAAATTAGTCCAGCACCCACTGTTTCATGAATAAAACAGCCTTTATTGCACCAAGGGCATTACAATGCCCTTGGTGCAATAAAGGCAGTTTTATTCATGAAACAGTGGGTGCTGGACTAATTTTCTTCGCTAATACTGCCAGTGGAAGGTGGCCACTGGAGAACGTGCACCCAGTCGAAGAAGTGAGTTGTAGTTGTGCTGACTACTAATCTGCTAAGGTCACTAATAAAGAACATGAATCACCCGTTATCAACAGGTGCAAAAAACGGTATTTTTATTTCAAATTAGCACCACAAATTTTGTTGACTCTCCTTAAAATATGTCTTCTGGTGAATGTTTTCTTTTTGCATCTCTTACAGATAATTTGGCCATCACCAAATACAATGCCCCCTGCAGTGTAAAACGTACGACATTGTATTTCTTTCTGTTAATGGGTTTTATTGACAGCGACCTATAGCTCTAACTGTAAAATCTATGCTGTATTAAGTTTGTCTGTCCTTAAAGGGGAACTAAAGTCTAAAATAGAATAATGCTAGAAATGCTATATTTTGTGTACTAAACATAAACATGAATTTAATGCACCAGAAGCCTAATTAAACAAATGATTTATGCTTTCAAAGTTGGCCGCAGGGGGCTGTCATTTTGTAACTTTGTTATACATCTTTGCAAGACCAAGACCCTACACATGCTCAGGGTGGTCTGGGTTTCTGTTGGGAGGCTAAACTTAGAGATCATCATAAATTATTAAAAAAGCACAAGTCAAATAATATCTGCCATAGAAGCCGATACAGCAAGACTGATTAATAATCAGAATATATAGACTGCACTGGGTCTGAGGATACAAATCTCTACTCACTATATATATTACAGTCCCATTTTACAGACCGAAAATGGTGTTTTATCTTATAGTCTGTTGGATGAATTGGTGCATAATTAGTATATGTGTGTGGCATTTGCATGTGATCATGTGATCATTCCCATGATGCACCTTGGCTGACATTGTGATGTCATAATGCACCTTGGCTGACGTAATGATGTCATAATGCACCTTGGCTGACATTGTGATGTCATAATGCACCTTGGCTGACATTGTGATGTCATAATGGACAAAGAAGTTTCTAGAACTTCCCAGACAAGCTTGTGTCATAGCTGAGCTGGTTAGACTGCAGAGCAGATCCCTGGAGACTGATCTGTACTAACGAGCTTTTTAAATCTTTAATTTTATTCGTTTGATTATATCTGATTGCTGAGGGGCATCCTTGCTCAGCTCTGTATCTGTAAGTGAGAGAATTCTTTTTTATAATTCAAATATATAAAGGAAATAGGGGCTTAGCTTGGGAACTGTAGGCCTGTAAGTTTCAATATATATATATATATTAGGGATGCACGGAATCCACTATTTTGGATTTGGCCGAACCCCCGAATGCTTCGCGAAAGATTCGGCCGAATACCGAATACGAATCCTAATTTGCATATGTAAATTAGGGGTAGGAAGGGGAAAACTTTTTTTAATTCCTTGTTTTATGTCAAAAAGTCAAGCTATTTCCCTCCTGCCCCTAATTTGAAATGTAAATTAGGATTAAGATTCGGTTCAGACAGGCAGAAGGATTCAGCCGAATACGTATCCTGCTGAAAAAGGCCGAATTCTGGCTGAATCCTAAACCGAATCCTGGATTCCGTGCATTTATAATACATATATATATATATAGTGAATAAAGTACCCCTTTTGTAAAATATAAGGATATTATTAGTTACCGAGGAGTTTCATGACCATATAAAAACACGAGGCCGAAGGCCTTTATACAGGTCATGGAACTCCGAGGTAACTTCTAATATCCTCATATTTTACAACTGGGGGTACTTTATTTATTATAATACACAAATTTTAGTGAGTCATGTGACAGAAATGACATCACTACTCACCGTTTATAACTGATGACATCACTACTCACCGTTTATAAGGATATAATTTACAGGATATTCATGGCTTTTGTGTATTATATACATATATATTACAGTTGCATTTTACAGATGGAAAATGGTGTTTTAGCTTATAGTCTATTGGATGAATTGTTGCATAATTAGTATGTGTGTGGCATTTGCATGTGATCACTCCCATGATGCACCCAGGCTGACATTGTGATGTCATAATGCACCTTGGCAGACATTGTGATGTCATAATGCACCTTGGCAGACATTGTGATGTCATAATGCACCTTGGCTCACATTGTGATGTCATAATGCACCTTGGCTGACATTGTGATGTCATAATGCACAAAGAAGTTTCTAGAACTTCCCAGACAAGCTTGTGTCATAGCTGAGCTGGTTAGACTGCAGAGCAGATCCCTGGTGACTGATCTGTACTAACGAGCTTTTTACATCTTTACTCTTTATTCGTTTGATTATATCTGATTGCTGAGGGGCATCCTTGCTCAGCTCTGTATCTGTAAGTGAGAGAATTCTTTTTTATCATTCAAATATATAAAGGAAATAGGGGCTTAGCTTGGGAACTGTAGGCCTGTAAGTTTCAATATATATATATTAGGGATGCATGGAATCCACTATTTTGGATTTGGCCAAACCCCTGAATCCTTCGCGAAAGATTCGAGCGAATACCGAATCCGAATCCTAATTTGTATATGTAAATTAGGGGTGGGAAGGGGAAACATTTTTTACATACTTGTTTTGTGTCAAAAAATCAAGATAATTCCCTCCTGCCTCTAATTTGAAATGCAAATTAGGATTAAAATTCGGTTCAGACAGGCAGAAGGATTCAGCCAAATCCGAATCCTGCTGAAAAAGGCCGAATCCTAGCCGAATCCTGAACCGAATCCTGGATTCCGTGCATTTATAATATATATATATATTACAGTTGCATTTTACAGACGGAAAATGGTGTTTTATCTTATAGTCTGTTGGATGAATTGGTGCATAATTAGTATATGTGTGTGGCATTTGCATGTGATCATGTGATCACTCCCATGATGCACCTTGGCTGACATTGTGATGTCATAATGCACCTTGGCTGACATTGTGATGTCATAATGCACAAAGAAGTTTCTAGAACTTCCCAGACAAGCTTGTGTCATAGCTGAGCTGGTTAGACTGCAGAGCAGATCCCTGGTGACTGATCTGTACTAACGAGCTTTTTACATCTTTAATCTTTATTCGTTTGATTATATCTGATTGCTGAGGGGCATCCTTGCTCAGCTCTGTATCTGTAAGTGAGAGAATTCTTTTTTATCATTCAAATATATAAAGGAAATAGGGGCTTAGCTTGGGAACTGTAGGCCTGTAAGTTTCAATATAAATATAATACATAAAAGCCAAGAATATCCTGTAAATGATATCCTTATAAATGGTGAGTTCTGATGTCATTTCTGTCACATGACTCATTGAAATTTGTGTATTATAATAAATAAAGTACCCCAGTTGTAAAATATGAGGATATTAGAAGTTACCTCGGAGTTCCATGACCTGCATAAAAACACTCGGCCTTCGGATTTGTGTTTTTATATGGTCATGAAACTCCTCGGTAACTTATAATATCCTTATATTTTACAAAAGGGGGTACTTTATTCACTATATATAATACAGTTGCGTTTTACAGACCGAAAATGGTGTTTAGCTTATAGTCTATTGGATGAATCGGTGCATAATTAGTATATGTGTGTGCGTTTGCATGTGATCAGGTGATTAGGAACGTGCATCAAATGCAACATGTTACGTCTAAACAAACCACTGCTGAACCAATAGAGTAAAAACACTATGCAGAATGCCCATGAGTACAACTGGGCAGAATATAAAGTAACCAATTAGCGAATGCGTTTATTTCCACGTTTCATGCATAATAAAACCCAGGGAAACAGCCCTTAGGCACCCGATTGCTTGATTCCAACTACAAATGGTCTTTTTCCTACAGATCATATTTTTGTTAATTGAACCCGTTTGCCCTAGTTTGTGAAATTTTGTCGTTAGATAATATTCAGGATATTAATATTATCATAATTGAATTAGTTTTATGGGAAGTAAATGGATAAACCAATTCAGGCTGAATTTTGCAAGCACTCCCATGATGTACCTTGGCTGACATTATGATTTTCATAATGCACCTTGGCTGACATTGTGATGTCATAATGCACCTTGGCTGACATTGTGATGTCATAATGCACCTTGGCTGACATTGTGATGTCATAATGCACAAAGAAGTTTCTAGAACTTCCCAGACAAGCTTGTGTCATAGCTGAGCTGGTTAGACTGCAGAGCAGATCCCTGGTGACTGATCTGTACTAACGAGCTTTTTACATCTTTAATCTTTATTTGTTTGATTATATCTGATTGCTGAGGGGCATCCTTGCTCAGCTCTGTATCTGTAAGTGAGAGAATTCTTTTTTATCATTCAAATATATAAAGGAAATAGGGGCTACAGACCCAAAATGGTGTTGGAGCTTATAGTCTGTTGGATGAATCCTGCATAATTAGTATGTGTGTGTGTCATTTGCATGTGATCAGGATATTAGATTGTAAGCTCCACTGAGGCAGGGTCCATGTCAATGGAGTATATTCTCTGTGATGCGCTGCAGATAAAAACATAATAATTCTATAGCAGTAACAGTTAACCCTGATTCCTTTCTATGTTCCCATAAACTCAAATAAAAATTTATATTTTGTATCATAGGAGCTGCAGCATGGGTGACCGACTCTGCAATGCATTTCGGAAAATTTTCAAACACAAGAATAAGGTAAGGCCAGAACTTTTTTCTCTGATATTCAATGGACTGAGACATAAGACTAAAGTCTGGTATTAACTGGGACATCATAATTGACATGAGTAAGCAATAATTATCACTGATGACCTCACTAAATACCGTTTATAAGAGGTTATGGGTACAATACATTATACATTTTGTGCTGGTGTTCCCAAATTCTAAGCAGATGTATATTGTGCCTTGGTTCTGCCTGTAAATGGTCAATGAGTCTGTCCCTTATACAGTCCTGCACCAATCACTTATTAATCACTTGTCAATCACTTATGTAACATTAACCCTGCAATGTTTAACCCTAGTTATTAACACACCAGGGGGCACATTTACTATTGGTCGAATATCGAGGGTTAATTAAGCAAAATGGGGGTTCTACTGTAGTGACATGTGGGTTCTAGGTCTTCTTTTCCTAATGCCATTTTTAAAATCTCTTCCGCTACAGAAAAAGAAAGATAAACGTGTTAGTCCTACCCAAGAGACAGACATCGCACCTGCACCAGAAGTGAAAGAGGAAAAACCACAAGGTATTTAAGGAATCGGATGGTCCCATGCATATATTGTATAGAAGACAAGCTTATTACTATAGCCATGGGGAGAGAGCTGGGAGAACGTGTGACATCATATAATATTTACCAATAGGACAAATATCTCTAATGGGCGATTCTTACGCCCCTCCCCCCCACCCTGAGGAGGCTTTCTGGCTGCTGCCCCATATTTCTGGGGGTCCAGGGGAGTCCACTATGGTCTATGAAGCTAACGCAGAGCGAAACCATCAATTTGGCTTTAAAAATTACCCTGCCATTGGCAGTGCCCCTGATTTCTAAAACCTTTAGACTAACCTGTAGACTCTTTCCAGCTTTCAAATGGGGGTCACTGACCCCATCTAAAAAAAAACAAATACCCTGTAAGGCTACAAATGGGTTGTTATTGCTACTTTTTACTCCTCATTTTTCTATTCAGGCCTCTCTTATTCATAATACCTGTACAGTATCTTTTTCTAATGAATGTATGGTTGCTAGGATCATTAGGACCCTGGCAACCCGATTGCTAAAACTGGAGAGCTGCTGAATATAAATCTAAATAAGTCAACAACCTAATGAAAACCTAATGAAAACCTAATGCAAATTGTCTCAGAATATCCATCTCTACATCATGCTACAAGTTCATTTAAAGTTGAACAATCCCTTTAAAGGAGAACTAAACCCCCCAGTCCCCACTGCCCCCCTCCGCTGACTCCCCCTGTCTTACCCATGAATTCTGTCCCCTCTAGACAGGGTCAGACTGGACAATTGTGGGCCCACTGGGGTCCAACCTGTTCATGTGCAAATGCCACAGTGATGGCCTACATTTAGATATTTTTTATGGGCCAGCCAATGGAGGAGCGGGTCTGGGCCGGCGGTGGCCCACCGGGTTTTTTCTCGGTGTCCCGCTGGCCCAGTCCGACCCTGCCTCTAGAAATAGTGACCGCAAATACAGAGTGAGAGCAGTGGAGCTCACGGGCGCCATCTTCTTCTCTTCGGTAATCTTCTTGAAGTGAACGACATATTTTCGCATGCGCATTCGGAGCAATCTTCCGGTTCGCGCCAACTGCGCTTGCGACGAAAGAGACAGAAATTATCGAAGGGGAGGAAGAAGACACGAAGAATTAAGGATCTAATCCTCTTAATAATTTATAGGCTTCAGGGCCGGAACTAGGGGTAGGCAGAGTAGGCACTGATAGTAGTTGTTTCTGTATCATCTAAATGTACAATCTTTATTTTACACAACAGAATCGAAGGTGAAGAAAGGAAAACTTCGATGCTTCTTTAAATGCATAAGGAACCTCTGTCGACAGAAGAAGAAGGTAAGGTGGAACACTCCATTGTAACATTAATGCAAGGCAGAATATCATGTTGCAGTTAAAAAAGGGCAAGATGATTTTAAAGTGATTTGCAAGGTCCCCTGTCTTATTGGGGGGACTTTAGTACTAATTATGCTACTGCCTTGACTTTTACATGAACAGAAATGTTCAGCATCATTTCCTAATCATTTTTTGTGTTTGTTATTTTTATTGACGGTTATTATCTCTTGTATTTCTATAGGAGAGTTCAGAAGCTGTGCAGGAAGTAAAAAACACAGAATGTGAACAAATCCAAGGGGAAGTGTTGATATGCGAGGAAATCGACATTCAGATCCTTAAAGGTAACGCTGTGTTTCCTTATGCACCCCCATTAATTGTTTTCTTTAGAAATCACGGGGCCCCGTACAGCAACATTTTCTGGGCCCCTAGTCCCCGCCCACCCCAGATCCTGCCAATCCCTCCAAAAAACCTTCATGGTCAGGGCCCCCCTGGTGGTCAGTCCCCCTATAAATTAAAAACAAACATTGGCAGCAGGGCCACCCATAAAAGTTTTAAAAAAAACATTGGTGGTCAATCCCCCCCTACCAGTTAAAAAAAACATAATTGGTGGTCTGGGCCCCACCTATAAGTTAAAAAAAACTATTGGTGCCATAAAAGTTTTTAAAAAATCATTGGTGGTCAGGGCCCTCCTATAAATTAAATAAAACAGTGATGCCAGGGCCCCCCATAAAAGTTTTTACAAAATCAGTGGTGGTCAGGGGCCCCATAGAATATTTTAAAAAATCATTGGTGGCCAGGGGTTCACGTGTAGAAGAAGCTTCACCCTCCTGACGCAATTCTACTGCTTTCTGACAGCAGTGGGGGCCTGGCTACAGAGTGAGTACAGCGGCTGGGCCCCCCCTAAGACCCAAAAATCACCGGGCCCAGGACAACTGTCCCCCTAGTCCCCCTTGATGGCGGCCCTGGTTTTCTTCCTCGGGTTCTTGAGGGAAAAGTATTGAAACCCCTGGTTAGTAATATTTTAATTGGAGGCCGTCCCAGCCCTGTGGGTCATCTGTTAGGTTAGTCATATATCTATCCGACATCTTGTTATTAAATCATTGTATTTGATCTTTGCAGGGTCTTCAGAAATTCCTCGTGATCCTTCCCCAAATATTGAAAATACTCTGAATCCACAGAGTAAGATGGATGAGGAAATTCCCTGTGATCCTTCCCCAAATATTGAAAAGCCACAGAGTGAGAAGGATAATGAAGAAAAGAAGCCTCTGAATGACATTTCCCTTAATAGGAGTATAAGGTAAGATACAACATCTTGGGGCAGATTTATCAAGGGTCCAAATAAAAATTACATTTTCGAATTGAATTTCAAATTTAAAAATGTCAATTTTCGAGTTTATTTTACTGTAATTTGACCAGGGAATAGTGAAAATTCTATTTCAGTTTTAAAAAAACAAAACGTAGAATTCGCATTTCAAAATTTATCATGTACTGACCTTTTAAGAATTTGGATTCCACTATTCCCCACTTTAAACGTGCCATGTTGCTGCTTTAGCATATGGGGGACGTCCTGTATATAAAGTTCGGGGGGTTGTGGAAGCACTGTTAAGGCTAAATTTAAGTATATTTAAGTATAATGGAAGTGCTACTTACAATGCACTTCCCTGGTCCCCTGTCTCATAAGTAGTTCAGTATAAATGCAAGTGCATGTGTTTTACACAACTCCTAGAATCAATTTGGAGTTGTTTGGAGACATCCTCAAAATCAAATTTTCAAGTTTGCGGGTCGATCCCATTCACCTGAAATTGAAAAATTCAATTTTTTTGATGCATGTACATGTAGAACAAAGGATAAACAGAAGAGCTAATTCTTTGTTGTTTTCTTCCAGCTGTCCTACAGGGATTAAGGCTTTCAAACCAAAATGTCTACTGCATGCGGGTTCTTTTGGAAAGGTGAGTTAACCTGTCCCCATAGATGATTCTCATGTTTCTGCACATATTCAGGAAAGACTGAAGCTTCTCTCTCTCTCTCTATCCAGATATATAAAGCCAAACATCGAGCAACAGGAACAATTGTTGCTATGAGGATTCTAAAACTGGACCGCATAACTTGCATGGAAGAAGAACGGTAGGTTAAAGTGGGAACTAACAATTATACAAAGCATTCTCTTACATTTGTCTCTTGTTCTGGATCCATAAATGAAATATACTGTACTCATGTGAATGTTATCATAAAGAGATAGTATACTGACCAACTATGGATCTAGAACACTATGGGGCACATTTACTAAGGGTCAAATATCGATGGTTAATAAACCCTCGAATTGGAAGGATTTATCGCAAATGCTACAATTGAAGTAAAAATAGTTCCATCGAACGGTATATTTAATCGATCGATCGAAGGATTTTTCTTCGATCAAAAAAGTCTTACAAAAGTGCTGGGGAAGGTCCCCATAGGCTAACATTGTACCTCGGTAGGTTTAAACTGCCGAAGTATGTAGTCAAAGTTTTTTATAAAGAGACAGTACTTCGACTATCAAATGGTCAAATAGTCGAACGATTTTTACTTCGAAACGTTCAAATCAAAGTCGAAGGTCGTAGTAGCCTATTCGATGGTCGATGGTCATTGGAATCCTTCACTCGAGCTTAGTAAATGTGCCCCTATGTGTGTTGTCACAATAAAACCTATTCTTCTTACATTGATTTTTTGTTCTATTTTTCAGGCTTTTCCTGGAGGAGGACATCCTTCAGATGGTGCAGAGAATGCAAAATACATTCCTTATTTCGTTCTTCTCCTCCTTTTCTACCAAAAATCACCTCTGCCTTGCCATGGAATACGCAGCAGGAGGTGACTTGGAATCCCATATAAGCCATGGCTGCATCTCGCTGGAAAGAACCAAGTAAGCACTAGTGGATTTCTGGGATGTACTTAAATTAGGGATGCACCAAATCCAGGATTCGGTTCGGGATTCGGCCAGGATTCGGCCTTTTTCAGCAGGATTCGGCCGAATCCTTCTACCGGGCCAAACTGAATCCGAATTCAAATTAGGAGCGGGGAGGGAAATTGCGTAACTTTTTGTCAGAGAACAAGGAAGTAAAAAATGTTTTCCCCTTCCCGTCCCTAATTTGCATATGCAAATTAGGGTTCGGATTCGGTTCGGTATTCGGCCGAATCTTTCACGAAGGATTCGGGGGTTCGGCCGAATCCAAAAAAGTGCATTCGGTGCATCCCTAACTTAAATACTTGTAAAAGTGTAGATAATATCCTAGTTCCATAGAGAGCCAAGGCTTGGTGAAGGCCTCGACTCAGCTATGGCTACAGATTGCTGATCATGTACATAAATAACAGAAACTGATATAAATGTTGTCTTTTTCCCAGATTTTATTCCGCCTGTATCGTCCTTGGCGTGAAGTTTTTACATGATAACAACATTGTTCATAGGTAAGTTGGGCATCATATGTGAGCCCATGATGTTACTCGTATATATCTGGTTTTAGTGATCTAAACGTTATCTTAAACCATTTTGTTTTTTATTTTAATGCAGAGATTTAAAGCCAAGGCACATACTTCTGGATGGCCAAGGTTATGCAAGAGTAGCAGGTTTTGGGCTGTGCAAAGAAGGTAAGCTTTCCATGTGTAATGATGTAGTATACAAGGGAAATGCTAAGGATAAATGAGCTTCTGCTAATTCTGAAATTTCTGATTGTGCTTTAGGAATTGGACATATGGACGAAATTCAGAGCCACCACGGAGCTTTGCATTATATGGCCCCAGAAATGATCAGAGAAGACTCTTATACCAGATCAGTAGACTGGTGGGCTCTTGGTGTGATTATTTACCAAATGCTTGTTGGCAAGGTAAGTGCCCAAAAAAAGACTGTAATAGGGAACACTTCATACTTTTTTCATATTATATACATATAAACAAATGCTGTTTTCTTTTTGTAGCTGCCTTTCACTGGAAACGATAGTACGGAAATAAAGGATAAAATCCTCAATGAAAGCCCAATATTTCCACCAGACCTGGATGACAATGCCAAGCTGATAATACTCAAAGTAAGTTGGGATCTTACAAACCGTTGCTTCACTCGTTAATCAGTTGGATACTGTTCACTTGATTCATTGATGGGATGAATGAGTAGATCTTAAAGAGGGTGGTTTGGCAACTGTTGCCTTCAGGTTGACTGGTGCCCCCCACCTATGTATTTGTTTTGAGTAAAACCGGTTATCATATTATACATGTATGGTTTTAACTATAACTTAATCTTTTTTGTAGCTTTTACGCAAAGAAGCCAAATATCGCCTTGGGTCTAGAGAAGAAGATGCCCAAGAAGTCATGGAAAGTCCTTTATTCAGGGTATGTTAATATTTTACATGTCTTTAATTGGAGCCTTTGATAGACGAGTCATTGCAGATAATGATAATAGTTAATTATATCACTGGACCAATATCATTTAGTTACCATTAAGGTAGATAATGACAGCAGTAAATAATGAAATATGTATTTTGCTTACAGGGATTAGACTGGAGTGCATTACTGAAAAAAGAAATCCAGCCCCCATCCACTTCCCAAAACAGTATGTCAGTCCAACTTGGGAAGCAAAAGCTTTACTTGCCATCCTCAGACATCCCAAGTCAACTGTTAGATAGCATCCCAAAGCCAATAAAAGAATCTGTGGAGCCAAAGAGCAAGAAGGAAGAGCCACAGATTGAAGAGGACATTGCTCCCAAGGTTCCATCTAAGGATAAGGATCTAACGAGTTCTGAGGACACTTATGAGAGTTCAATGGAGTTCACTGATCAGAGCGAGACTTCTTATGAGCCAGAATCGGTAAGATTTGGTTTTATGTGGGTTTATTGGGTATAGTAAATAAATGCAATAAAAGAGATTAATATTAGAATGATAAGACTCATAGGACATAGCATCCCTTATATGGATACTGTATATGGTAGATTATACTTCACTGTATATCATTATCCTCAGTGAGACTTTTATCTGAATTAATGGTGTTCCATTTCCTTCTCTAGATTGAAAGCCTTTTCTATGATACTTTGGACGAGATTGATACAGCACTAAACCATGTAAAGGTGGACACAAGGTATGATTTTGGGGTTCATAGTTTGATGCTGAGGTTTTTATGGCTGTTTATAGTTATTGTGGTTGCCTGAGACCTTAATGATAAAGCCTCCTATAATTTGTGTGTATGTAGACTTGGGCTGGATTTCTGCTTCATACACGTAAACTGTCCTCAGGCAATGAAGGTCCGAGCGTAACACAAGGGCATAAACAGGTCACCATAGGGTTCATGGAGAAAATATTTATCTCTTTTTTTCTTTGCTTTCAGTAATCAGACAACTATTGCTGATTTCAAACTACAACATGAACTTGGTTCTGGTGCTTTTGGAAAGGTGAGTTACTCAGTCCCTGGATATGACAGAAATAACAGTGAGATATTATAATAAACTCATTATAATGGAGGTCTCCTCTCATTCCAGGTATATCGAGCGGAACACAGACAAACAAGGAGGATCGTTGCCATCAAGACTCAACAAAAGAGCACAGTTACTACCTTGGCTCAATATAGAAGGTGAGGGAGATGGGGGAAATAACTACCAAAAATGATCAGGGTCTGAAACTTATCTGACTCAGAAGCTGATCTGATTCCGTTTTTCATTTACTTTCCAGTTACCCTTAGTTTAATATTTATATTTTTATTACATTCTCTCATAAAAGGCCATTGTTTTGAAAACTATGGGACTGATTTATTCAAATTCAAGATTTTAAATTTTTACAAATCTGCCTCCCTGTGATTTGGGGAGATTCTCATAGAATCATGATTATGCCCCTTATTAATTATTAATATAGGGATCTATGATAGACAGAGTAGACTTAGCTCATCATAACTAACCAGCAAATATCTCTCTTTGGTCAAAACCAAAAACTTATGAGAATTTTTGATGGTTTTATTTTGCAGTATTCTCCTGGAGCAGCGCATCCTTCTGATGGCAAAGAAATTGCAGAATCCTTTCCTTGTAGGATTATTTGCCTCCTTTTCAACTGAAAATCACATCTGCTTTGCTATGGACTATGCAGAAGATGGAGACTTGGCGTCAAAGCTGAGCCATGGTGCCATATCTATGAAGAGAACTCTGTAAGTACCATCAAGCTTTTATATGTGGGGTCACACAGGTGATAGGTGTGTAGTAGACATATAAAATCCAAAACGTCTTCATTCTGCCTCTATGTATGCAAAAAATGAATATATTTACCGATGAGAGGTGCTTCAAGTTGGCTCCACTGCAAATAAGAGTTTTCGTAATAAGCGCACAAAAATAGGAACAAAGGGACACTCAATTTAATGCTTCTACAAAAACTCCAGGTTTTTCCTTTTATTTAAGGTGAGATTCCAGCAAACGTTTCAGAGCCACTTGATGAAGGGGCTTGGCCCTGAAACGTTTGCTGGGATCTGTCCTTAAATAAAAGGAAAAACCTGGAGTTTTTGTAGAAGCATTGAATTGAGTGTCCCTTTGTTCCTATTGTAGTAAGTGTAGTAGACATAACAAATAATAAAGGCTTGGGCAGGTCTTGGCCTAACAATGGCTAAAGGTTGTTACCCGTACAAATAAGTTAAGAATTAAAAAAGAGAAGATAGGAACCCGTGATATACAGTAGCTTGTGGTTTGGAACCTATAGCAGGGTCTGACTAGGTCAGTGTATATAAATTTGTAGAAACCGAAAGAAAAAAGATACCCCGTATATTCCCTAATTGAGGTTTAGATATAAACCTCAATTAATATTTTCAGGTAGACCAATTCATTAGATCATAATAAATTCCCTAATGTCATTACATCAATAACCACCGCCTTAATTAATATACTGATGCTAAACAGAGGTATTAATATTCCTTATTGAATAAGGTGAATAAAGTGCTTAGTGCGTTGTATATAATATTTAATTATGAATAAATTCAAATCTAGAAGAAATTTATAACTGACAGGAATTAATTGATTATTAAAAAGACCAAAAAGTGCACAGTGCTTCTAGTAAATAGAAAAAACTTGTTCTACCCCCCACAAGTTCATATAAGGTTGGAAAAAGTGCTTCTTAAGTTAAATCGATTGACTTAGACCTAATCCATTAAAGCAATTGATAAACTACAAAAAATAATTACACTTGAATTAATAGGGCTTGAATTCATTAGAAAATAGGTTAGAAAAGGAAATTATAGACGGTGGAGCTGTCCCAAAAGAAACCAACTCAATTATTTGCTAATTTTGGGACACCACAAAGTAAAGACAGTCAAAGTAAACCGGACTGTGGTCACAATACTATTTTACACTAACTTCAGAAAGAGCTATCTATGCGATAAGTATCTTCGTGCCTAATACAAATAAGTTCTCAGTTGTGCATGTATAAAAGAATTGATATGAGTTTTCTCTTTTTGATCCTTGCAGCTTTTATTCCTCCTGCATTGTCCTAGGGCTGAAGTTCTTACACGATAACAAGGTTGTTCATAGGTGAGTAAACAGTTTTCCTTAAGCGGGTCATAAATGCAAAGATCCGATCGTTCGAATCCTCGACCGATTGGACTTCCCCATCTCCCGAGCTGCCACTAACCATTCCGATCAAATAAAGTAGTAAAAGAACAGACCAGCCCCTGACAGCAATCGTACGAAAGTTAAGTCCGACAAAAGCTGGTGACAGTCTCCCACTGAAAATCATACGATCGTCGATCGGCAATACACGCAGACAAATTATCGACAGAAATCGTTTAACCTGTCCGATCGACCAAACGACCGATATCCATGGGACGAAAAAAATGTCGGGACTCCACACATGGTCCGAAAATCGTACGAATCCTCAATCGGATCTTTGCGTCTACGGCCAGCTTTAGTCCTACAAGTGAAATGTATCATAATAGGGCAGGATAACATTGTCTTAAAAAATTTCTGTTCTTTTAACACAGAGATTTAAAGCCCCAAAACATTCTTCTGGACAGCCGAGGATATGCAAAACTAGCAGACTTCGGCCTGAGTATAGAAGGTAAGATTCCTGTGTATAATGGCATTGGACTTATGGGACCATATTATTATGTTCATAATCTGCTTTGGCAATATACTTCAAGATATGGTTGGCACTTTCCCAGGGTTCCACAGTAAAGTGGCCCCACCTAATGAATAATGCCAAAGTATATTATCCTGCATTATTAGTGTAATTATTACATCTATTTATAATAATCTGAATAATCGTCAACATGCAGATAAACATTTGGGAATGAGATCCCGTCCCTCAGATTCTTTGGTCTACACCAACATTTGGAGATGGCATGGCTCACTTTTCACAAAAGATTAGGTTAAAGGGGAGGTAAAGTTGATCTGCACTGATAGAACCAAATCATAGGATGGCAGCATTTGCCCACCGGATATACACCTTACTTTTCATACTGCATATATACCCCTGAATATGCATATTGGCAAGATTGCCTAGATCTATCCATGGCATAATGAAGGATAGGTCCCTAGTCATTTAGATCTGAGCTTCCATCCTTCCAGCTACTTATGTCCCCGGTCACCACCTAGTTTAGCTTTCTTATCCACTAGCATTACTGTGCCTCTTTATGTGGGCTTTGGGCATCATTATACTAGCTAAACAACCTCATTCATTCAACTGATCTTCTACTAATTCAAGTTGTTCTGATTGTGTTGAAGGAATTGGCCACATGGACACGTTCCAGAGCCGCTGCGGAACTTTAACTTATATGGCACCAGAAATGTTCACAGAGAAAAGCTTCACCAGTTTAGTGGACTGGTGGGCTTTTGGAGTGATCCTGTACCAAATGGCTGTCGGCAGGGTAAGTGCCCATTCATAAACTCAATCAGGGAATTTCTGTTTCTAAAAATCGTATTCCATTATGGCTGCCATTTTATCTCGTGTTTTTAATACAAATTCTGTTTTCTGTTTGTAGTTACCTTTCATGGGAAATACAAGAATACTCCTAGAGGTTGAAATCGTAACCGCAGAGCCAAAATTTCCTCCAGGCATGAATTGGTATGTCCAGTGTGCAATAATTAAAGTAAGTACCTGCTGGGGTAACCAGAATCTTGCATGAGCCTGTAGGTGTCTGTAAGTCACCCCTACACATACATGGGAGGAATCAGATGATCCCAGTATGCTTTATGCTTCTTTACATGGTACTTTTTTTTCTTTATAGCTCCTGAAGAAAGACATCAAATATCGCCTTGGAGCTGAACAAGATGCCGAAGAAATAATGAAAAGTCCTTTATTCTGGGTATGTTTACACTTTACTACTCTTAAATGGCAACCGTTAATAGAAGGGTCTTCCATGAGATTTCATTCAATCTTTAGGCAGTTTCACTGGGCAGATATCAGTTCGAATCGGATTGAATCTGTATATGTTAAATAACAAACAGAACTAATAATGCATTTCTACTGTGTTACAGGTAGTAGACTGGGACGCACTTCTGAGACAAGAAATACAGCCTCCATTCACTCCTCAGATAAGAACGGCGGATGTACAGGAGGAATCAAGCCTTTGTCTATCAGGTGTTTCTACCTCAGTGGCCCTTCTGAATGATTACCCAAAGGCATTAAACCAATTGAATTGCCCCGCTCTTTCATCTGGATAACTCTGAGGCGGAAACAAATACTTCTACTTTATTATAATTTTATATATTTTGTAAATAACAAAATTGTATTTTTATATATATATTTTGTAAATAACATAATTATATTTTTATATATATTTTGTAAATAACATAATTACATCTGTATATATATTTTATAAAAAACATAATTATGTTTTTATATAATTTGTAAAAAGCATAATTATATTTTTATATATATTTTGTATGTAACAATTATATTTTTATATATATTTTGTAAATAACATAATTATATTGTTATATATATTTTGTAATTTTAGATAAATAAACTAATAAAATTGACATACAGTGTAGCTAATCATTTATGTATGCATGAGTGTGTGCGTTTACCAATATCCTTAGAGCAGGGCTCCCCAACCTATTTTATCCGTGAGCCACATTCAACTGTAAAAAGAGTTGGGGAGCAACACTAGCATGAAAAAGCCAAATAAGGGCTGTGATTGGCTATTTGGTAGCCCCTATGTGGTCTGGCAGCCTACAAGAGGCTCTACTTTGCACTTTACTTAGTTTTTATTCAATTCAAGCTTCCAAGCCTGGAATGAGGACACTGAGAGCAACATCCAAGAGGTTGGAGAGCAACATGTTACTCACGAGCTACTGGTTGGGGATCACTGGCTTAGAGGGACCAAAATACTGGATACATGAGCTGAATATGTTTGCTGACTGTGTTACAAATAAGCAGTGGGTAGTTTCCTAATGTTCACAGACACACAATAGGATGTACATATTTCAGCTTTTAGTCCATCAGAGCTTAAATCACACACAGGGAAATATTTACTGTGCTTCCCAGTTGGCTCTGCTAATTATATGGGGGGCTGAGAGTTTATCATATTTACAAGCTAAGGAGTAAAGCTGGCCATAGACATGCAGATATTCTCGTGTATGACGAATGATCATTCATTGCAATCTATGGACCTCAGACTAACCATTCATATTAAATAACGTAGTAAAAATAACAGATCGACATGTTTTGGCCAATAATTGACAGACAGCAATTGTACAAAAGTTATATATGACAAATAGAAGTGACAGTCACCCATTGATATGGTCAGATAGGCAATACATGCAGAGATATTATCGTTAGCCGAAAGAAATTTTCTATCTGTCCCATCAACTTAACGACTGATCACCACTGTACGAAAAATATCAGAACTATCCACACACTGTCTGAAAATCGCACAAACCTTTGAATCGTAGAACTTTAAGTTACTCTGATGGAAGGTCTGAGGAGCCAGTTAGGTCTCTTGGCGAGAAGGTAGAAGTGATATATGTGGGCAAAAGGTATTTAAGGGGATAGGAGTGAGCTTTGAAGAGCAAGAAAGCAGTATATCAATGGCATTAGGTATTAAATAAACTTGGGTTTTGGGGAATCAGAAGTTTTTAAGTTATAGCCCCATAAAGTTGTTCATGAAAATGTGATGCTGTAAAGGTCAATCTCCCACCAGCAATTACCATATTACAGAGCAGCCCTTTGACTGACAGATGGAGCTGGCATGACAGTTCTGCATGAAAATAAACATAGAGGTGTATTTTTGTGTTGCACAATGGGCGTGCATTTGAGGTGTAAGGGAGAAATGTGTACCGTGTAGACTGTATTAATGAAAAGCAAAGAGCAAGGATTTGGGCCTCCTGCTAACTTAGGCCTCGGATCTATTACACCCCATTGCACATATGTTGAGTACTTTGAACAGGAAGGAAGAGGGATCATCACCATAACCCTTATCTCACCAGCTACATTCTCCAACTTGGCACCAAACATTAGATTAGGCGCAATGGAGACCCATTTAGCAACATTCTCATATTAGTGGTTGTAGAAATCATGAATAAACCCATTTATTCGTAAACCATGAATGTCATGTCATTTAATAAAAGAGTATGAACAATGCTTTAGAAATCTCCAAAAAATGTGACATTTTCAGACAATTATTAGTGAAAACAATTCTGAAATTCTGAATGGCTAAAAGAAGGTCCAATAGGATCAGCACAACTCCAATTACCTTCTCTTGAATCTCGACTGCTCTTACATGACAAATATATGTATTAGAATTTTTGTGGTTTTCATAGTTAATAACTCTCTAATTTTTCTCTGAAAACTTTTTAAAAACCCTGAATTTTTGGAAAAATGTTTTTGATTCCTGAAAATAAAAAAGTTAGAATCTTAGTAAATAGGGATTCAGGCTCTTGTTACTGGCAATAAGATCCAAGAGAAAGCTCCCCTATCTCAAACTGAAGTGTATTTAATGCCTTGTGACAAGAAGAGTTTAGAAGCTGTCAGGTGGGGATGGATCGGGGTAGGACTTTGAAAAAGATTCTGTCTCCATAAAACATTCCATAAAATAGCTACAAACATAATGATGTGCACTCAAACCAGTTGCTACTTCTCTCTGCTATAGTATTGTAGGGAATTAGTGCAAAACCACTGCACTTATACCTGTAAGGGCTCAGGCATAGAGCCTGTGTCTGTCTGCTGTAAGCTGTAACTTAGCAACCAGCTGTTCAGTGATATCAGTGCAGCAGGAAGTGACACAGCAGTTAGTGAGTGGCTGGCAGGAAGAGGAAGTCACAGATACTGGCAGAAGAGCAAAACCGGGCAGAGAGAACCACATGGTGGACAGAGAGAGAGACCAGAGAGCTGAGAGGTTTCACCAAAAGCATTAATTTGGATCAGGCTGGCACAGAGAAGCCAGATAATGTGCCTGGTGGGACAGAGAGTGTGAAAGGAATACAGACTGGAGAAACCAGGAGGAAATTCCATCCGTAGGGGCTGGTAGTCCCACTGTATGTGTGAATGTGGTGGACTTGCCTGAAGACAAACTGTAAAGCATCCAAAGAGGATTTCCCTAAATAAGCGTTTGAAGTTACAAAGACTGTTTTGTGGAAGGACATTAAAGGACTTTGCCTTCGTTAGTTAGATAGATAGCACAAGGAAGTTAGTTGGTGATGCCCTGGTTAAGAGTGCTATTTGTACTAGTTGGCCATTTAATTTTAAATAAACAGTTATTCAATTTAACAAATACTGTGTGTGTTTTATTACTGTATTCCTAGTGGGGCCACCCGTAGGTGCATTCCCGGATCCCACTAGGTGGAGGCACTGCACTAGTTAGTACCAGGTACCCAGTCTCTCCCAATACCACTGCGGAGTCACTCAGGTTTGTCCAGTGCCATGAGGTAAGAGACACAAGTGGAGTGTAACACAGACAAAGGGGTGTCGAAAGAGTTACAGCCCCATGAAGAGAGAGAATTTCAGACAAGATTTGATAAGAAGAAAGAAAAGAAAGGAGGTTCCATGTTAAGGAGGGAAATGGTTGTTACAGTGACAGATCTTACTTACAATTGTCTGGAAATCTATGGTGCAGGTTTGAGAATTCTGTTTGGTGAGGACCACAATGGCCTGTTGAGGCTGTCCTCTCCTTAAGGACCCAGGGGCAAATTGTCAGGGAGCCGAGAGATCCCTCCAGGGAGGTAGTCAGGATCGAGGAGGAAGCCCTCTCGAGGGAGCAAAGTCGCAGTGTCCAAAGGGTTAATCCAAAGAGTAGTCTGAATCCAGGCAAGAGTTCAGGGGCAGGCATATAACAGCAAAGTCCAAAGTCCAGGCAGGGGTCAAGATAAGAAATCAGGAACAGGATTAGCAAAACAGCTCACAAGAAACCCAGGAAACACTTAGGAAATGTTTTCCTATACTTGGGCGCCATTCTGGTGTCTAGATGGTGTTTTTATTTTGAATTTGGCGCCATAGTGACGTCATTGGCGTCCTTGCGCCGTCGTCGGCGCGCTGACGTCATCGTGCCGGCGCCGCTACCCACGTGGCGGCCATGGGCGCCGCCATTTTGGGGAGGAAGCGCCGCCCGGAGCTCCAGGACCTGCTCCGGGTGGCGATCGTGACAGTACCCCCCCCTCACGGGGGACCTCTGGACCACCAGGACTTGGCTTCTGGGGAAATTTAGAGTGGAAATCCCTCACAAGACGAGGAGCATGCACATCAAAGTGTCCTTCCCAGGAGCATTCTTCAGGGCCAAAGCCCTTCCACTTGATGAGGTACTGAAGAGAGCCTCTGGAGATTCTGGAGTCAAGAATCTTTTCCACCTCATATTCTTGTTGACCATCCACAGAAATAGTAGGAGGGGGAGACTGGTTCACAGAAAAGCGATTGGAGGTAGTGGGTTTCAGCAAAGAGACATGAAACACGTTGGGAATTCGCACCTCAGGGGGAAGCTGAAGTCTGACAGCCACAGGATTGATCACCTCCGAGATGGAGAATGGACCCACAAACTTCGGACCCAACTTAGGAGATGGCACCTTCAACCGAATGTTCCTGGAAGACAACCAGACTTTATCACCAACCTGTAGGGAGGAGAGGGTCTACGTCTACAATCTGCAAACGTTTTGTGAACCAGAGCGCTCTTCTCTAAGTTCGACTTGGTTGCAGCCCAAATAGCAGACATGTGGGCTGCATGGTCATCAGCAGCCGGGACGTCAGACAACACAAAGTCCTGGGGAAAGGCTTGAGGATGCTGACCATACACCGTCATGAACGGAGACCTTCCAGTAGAAGCGTGGCATGCATTGTTATGGGCAAATTCCGCCCAAGGGAGGAGATCAGACCAGTCATCTTGACAAAGGGAGACGTGGTTCCTCAAGAACTGTTCCAGAGTTGATTTACTCGTTCAGCTGCTCCATTAGTCTGGGGATGATAAGCAGAGGAGAACTGGAGAGAAATACACAGACCTTTGCACAGGGAACACCAAAACTTTGCTGTAAACTGAGAACCTCTGTCGGAGACAACTTCCACAGGGAAACCATGCAAGCGGAAAACATACTGGATGAAGAGCTGAGACAACTCCACAGCAGAGGGAAGCTTCCTCAGGGGAATGAAATGGGCCATCTTGCTAAAGCGGTCAATCACAACCCAGATCACCGTGTTCCCACAAGAGGGAGGAAGCTCAACTATGAAGTCCATTGCTAAATGAGTCCATGGACGAGAGGGGATAGGCAAAGGTTGCAATAACCCACTGGGACGGGAATGGCTAGGCTTGGATGTGGCACAAACGGTACAAGCAGCAACAAAGTCTTTGACATCTTTTCGGATAGTCGGCCACCAGACTAAACGTCGAAGGAGTTCAAGAGTCTTTTCAGGACCAGGATGCCCTGCTTGCTTGGAACAGTGGGTCTGTTGAAGAATGGGCAGACGTAACTCGGAGGGAACAAACGCCATCCCAATGGGGGTATCAGGAGGAGCAGAAAATTGACCAGCCAGAATTTGATCAGCGTATTGAGGGTACAAGGAAGCGATGATCTTGACAGGAGGAATAATAGGCTCTTGTCTTTCAGGAGTATGATCCACCGGAGTGAAACTTCAAGACAGAGCATCGGCTTTCCGATTCTTGGAGCCAGGGCGAAAAGTCAAGACAAAGTTGAAGCGGGAGAAGAACAGGGCCCACCTGGCCTGACGAGGATTCAGTCTCTTGAGAGAATGTATGAACTCCAAGTTCTTATGATCAGTATAAATCATGACCGGAATTGAAGATCCCTCTAGGAGGTGACGCCACTCTTCGAGAGCAAGTTTGACTGCCAGAAGTTCTCGATTCCCTACATCGTAATTCTGTTCTGCAGGAGAAAACTTTCTGGAGAAAAAGGCACAGGGGTGCAGTTTCCCATCGGCAGAATGTCTCTGGGATAGAATAGCCCCAGCACCTACTTCAGATGCATCCACCTCAATGCAAAAGGGTAACTTAGGATCCGGATGACGGAGGACTGGGGCAGAAGAAAATGCGTCTTTTAGGGACTGAAAAGCTTCTACGGCAACTGGAGGCCAGGACCTGGGATTACCCCCTTTTTGGATGAGTGTAAGGATAGGTGCAATACGGGAAGGAAATTGCCGGTAGTAGTTGGCAAATCCGATGAACCTTTGAATAGCCTTGGTGCTCAAGGGAAGGGGCCACTCTTGGATTGCTGACACTTTAACGGGATCCATCTCGAAACCTTCGGGGGAGATGATATAACCCAAGAAAGGAATCTTAGACACCTCAAAGACACATTTCTCCAACTTGGCGAAGAGAGAGTTCTTCCTCAAACGAGAGAGTACTTCCTTCACCTGGGAGCGATGAGATTCAAGGTCTTTCGAGAAGATCAGGATGTCATCCAGGTACACGACCACAGACTTTCCCAAGAGATCCCGGAAGATGTCATTTACGAGCTCCTGAAAGACAGCGGGAGCATTACAGAGGCCAAAGGGCATCACAAGATATTCATAGTGCCCATCCCGAGTGTTGAATGCCGTCTTCCATTCGTCCCCTTCACGGATACGGATGAGGTTGTACGCCCCACGGAGATCTAATTTAGTGAAAATCTTAGCCCCTTTCAATTGGTCAAAGAGTTCAGCAATCAGAGGCAAGGGGTACCAGTTTTTAACAGTGATCTTATTAAGGCCCCGGTAGTCAATGCAAGGACATAGGCCTCCATCCTTCTTTTCCACGAAGAAGAAACCTGCCCCGGCAGGAGAAGTAGAGGGGCGGATAAACCCTCACTGGAGATTTTCCTGAATATAGTCTTTCATAGCGAAAGTCTCAGCCGGAGAGAGAGGATAGGTGCGACGCCTAGGGGGCATGGTTCCTGGCAGGAAATCGAGAGAACAATCGTATGGTCGATGTGGAGGAAGGAATTCTGCGGATTTCTTACAGAATACATCAGAGAATTCCCTGTAGAGGGAGGGTAGAGTCTTCAGATCAGACATAGAGATATTCACCCTCTGGAGGGATTCAGCAGGAAGACAGTGCTGTTGGCAAATTTGGCTCCAACGGGAAATCTGTCCTGCGGACCAATCAATGGTGGGATTATGCAGGCGCAGCCAAGGGAGACCAAAAACAACAGGAACGGATGGGCAGGAAATAATTAGGAACGATAGTCTTTCTTTATGCAGCGTCCCAACCTGCACAGGCAATTCCCCAGTCGTCTTAGAGATAAATTCAGCCTCCAGGGGTCTGTCGTCAATGGCAGTGACACGAAGTGGAGTGGACAATGGGAATAAGGGAACTTTCATGTGTTTGGCGAAAAGAGAGTCCATGAAGTTCCCAGCAGCTCCAGAGTTAATGAAAGCTGAGCCAACAATAGTCTTAGTGGCTAGGCGAATCTGTAAAGGAAGGAGAAACCTGTGAGTGTTCTCCTGAGACTTCGGAGAAGTGCCCCCTACATGAGTTACCCTAGATATACCTCGGGGAACAGAATTCGTGGGCTTCAGCGGACAAGAGTTCGCAAAATGAGACTGTCCGCCACAATACAGATATAAGCCAGCCTTTCGTCTACGGAGTCTTTCTTGTTCGGAGAGACGAGCCCTTCCAACTTGCATCGGTTCCTCTGGAGGAGAAGGAGAAGCTTGAGTAGCTGGAGTATGCAAGAGAGGTCTCTGGAAGCGAGGTGCCAACAAGGGTTTTACAACGCTCCCTCTCTACTTGATGCTCTCTGAGACGAGTGTCCACCTTAATGGATAGTGCAATCAGATCTTCCAGAAGATCAGGGAACTCCCTGGAGACAAGATCATCTTTAATGCTAATAGACAAACCTTGATAGAATACGGCCTTATAGGCATCGTCATTCCAGGAAGTCTTAGCCATCAAAGTTTTAAAGTCAATAGCATAGTCACTGACACTGCGGTTTCCCTGCCGGAGTTGTAGAAGACGAGATGGAGCATTAGTGACCCGACCCGGGGCATCAAACACAGTACGAAATGCTTGAAGAAAAGCCTTGGCATCAAAAGTCAGTGGAGAATTCTTCTCCCAAAGCGATGTTGCCCACTCAAGCGGTTTGCCCACCAAACGAGACATCACATAGCCCACCTTGGAACGTTCATTGGGGAAGTGCGAGGGTTGAAACTCGAACTGGATCTGGCACTGTGTAGCGAAACCTCTGCAGGCCTGTGAGTCCCCACTGAAGCGAGGAGGTGGCAGAATATGAGGCTCACCAGACGAGAAACCTGTGGTAGACGAGACGACCGTCACGGGAGGATTTACAGCAGCTTGGGAAGCAGAAGGCGCTGGAGGCACTCGAGAGAGAAGGGTATCGAGTGCCTGCCCTATGCGGTACTGCTGGGCTTCATATTCCTCCATGCGGGATGCCAGTCCGCAGAGCGCTCGTCCGACATCAGGCGTAGCTTCCTCAGTAGGATCCATGGCCCAAGTATAATGTCAGGGAGCCGGGAGATCCCTCCAGGGAGGTAGTCAGGATCGAGGAGGAAGCCCTCTTGAGGGAGCAAGGTCGCAGTGTCCAAAGGGTTAATCCAAAGAGTAGTAAGAATCCAGGCAAGAGTTCAGGGGCAGGCAGATAACAGCAAAGTCCAAAGTCCAGGCAGGGGTCAAGATAAGAAATCAGGAACAGGATTAGCAAAACAGCTCACAAGAAACCCAGGAAACACTTAGGAAATGTTTTCCTATACTTGGGCGCCATTCTGGCATCTAGATGGTGTTTTTATTTTGAATTTGGCGCCATAGTGACGTCATTGGCGTCCTTGCGCCGATGCCGGCGCGCTGACGTCATCGTGCCGGCGCCGCTACCCACGTGGCGGCCATGGGCGCCGCCATTTTGGGAGCGACGCCGGCAAGGGAGCACGCGCCGCCCGGAGCTCCAGGACCTGCTCCGGGCGGCGATCGTGACACAGATCAGATCAGCAGAACATTGTTGGGCAAATATGGTAAAGATCTGCTCATGTGTTGCTGATCCAGAAACTGGTCCTACTGCCCTTTAGATGGCAGAAAGGATTTGTTCCCTCTCAGAGACAAATAGGGAGATGGGCTTTTGCCTTTCACTGCATCAACTATATAAGGTTGGACTTGACCTATAGTATGTGTGTTTTTTTGTGCTAGCAGAAGGAATACTAGGAAGAAAACCCAGTGTTACACCTAAAATGTGCATTTTCATGGAATACCCTATAGGTATAGGGGGCCAATAAGGCCCTAAATAAAAGCAACTTCAATATATATTGGTAAAAGTGGGATATATCAGGGGCCCTAAAATTAATTTGCCTGGAGTCACCTCTTCACATCAATATTAATTTATATAAATAATAACTATCCCGATTCTGTGAATAAACACAAATCTGCGAGTATTTGAGATTTCCTGTGCGAAATGACAAACCACCCCAAACCTTCATAGGAAGCCAACACAAATACAAGGCCTTCATGTCAACAAACCAGCCCAACCATATTCCAACTCCAAGTTTTTTTTGTAGAGTTTTAGCCTTTAGCCTCATCCCAAGTTTCTCAAACCTGTTCCTTCACTGGAGCTTTTCCAATTTCTGTCTTTCCAGGTCACCATGGGACATCACTCACAGAGACTGCACTAGTTACCTGCTGATTGCACCCAGCCTCTATTATCTTCCTCACATGCTGAGTCTCAAAAATGTCCTCTAATGTACTTGTAAAGAGTAATCATGTCCCCTCACAAATGCCTTTTTTTCCAAAGAAAACATCCCCAACCTTGACAGTCTAACCTAATAATTTAAGTCTTCCCTCCCTCTAACCAGTTTAGTTGCACTTAGTCTCTGCACTCTCTCCAGCTCATTTATATCCCTCTTAAGGACTGGAGTCCAAAACTGCCCCCATACTCCAGATGAGGCCTCACCAGGGACCTATAAAGAGACAGAATTATGTTTTCATCCCTTGAGTTAATGCCCTTTTTTATACAAGACAGAACTTTATTTGCTTTAGTAGCCACAGAATGACACTGCCCAGAATTAGACAACTAGACATCCCTCTTTTGGTCTCTCTCTTTGGACTCCACCCACTTTCCCATGTGCGTTCACTGAATTTTCAGGTTTATCAAAGTATAGCAGTGGGGTCAACATTTGCTTAAAGTCTGGCAGGGGGTATTAACACCACATGTACAATTTTAACTGAGAGCTGTGAATGCTGACACTACAAGCACATTATGCCATACGGGGAAAAGATTCTGGCACATAAAGTACATTATATGCAGAGACCATGGGGTACTCAAAAGACATAGAAAGAAGCAGTAGGTACTGGTCTCCCAAGAACATAATATAGAGAAGTTCAGGCACCACAAGCACTATAAAGAACATATTATAGTCAGAAGCAGACGGCATTGGCCAACCAAATATAAACATAGAGAGCAATGGGCAATGGCACATGAGCAGTATAATATAGAGAATACTGGCAGGTCAAGCACAATATACAATAAAACAAAGTGGGTATAAGAACAAGAATACATTATATAGTAAGAATCACTGAGCACAGGTACTCCAAGCCATTTATAAGGAGGAAAATTCTGGGGGGGGCATGGACCCCCCTGGTGCTCCCGGTTCTGACACCTATATCAAAGGAGACCATGTTCTGATCACTATTTCCTAAATGATCCCCCCATGCAAATACTAGAGATGAGTTTATTATTATTCTTTATTACCAGGTCCAAAAGAGAGTCATTCCTAGTAGGTTCTTCAACTACCTGAAATCAAAAGCTGCCATTTAGCATATTTACAAACCTGACTTGGCCTCCCCGTTACGCCACTCAGTGTCTGGATAATTGAACTCCCCTATAATGACAACTTGCTCTATTTGTGAAGCCCCCTCCATTTATAATAGTAGCTGGACTTCATTCTCCTCACTTATATGGAGTGGTTTATTACATAGACCAATGATAATTTTTTTTTTAAACTTTAGTCCAGAAATATCTACCAAAGGTATTCCATCCCCTCCAAGGCCCAGACTTGTGGAAAGGTTTGGAAGCTCTAGAGCTGCTCATGAGATGCTAATGAGGGCTGAGGTGCTAATCAGGGCTGAGGTGCTAATGAGGGCTGCTATTGATGAAAGGGGTGGGGACAGGGGTGACGAACAGCAACGGGCATAGGGGCACCCAGTATGTAAATCCAGCCCTCCCCGGTGCCATCCATGATTATTTCTTTAGAACATGGCTTTAATTCAAGCTTTACATAAAGACATATTACTTCAACCCTTTTAATCCTCCTGCCTCATAAAAAGGGTGTAACTATTTAAATTCACATCCCTGGTTACATTGATGCTTCTGTATCTTCTGGATCCTCTTCTAACTTTTCAATAATTTTCTGAGCTCTCTGACTCAACTGCACATGCGCCAATGGCTGAAGTATCGACGCTCATGTCATAAAAATTCAAAATTGTCCTAACACGCGGCCCCTGAGTTACTCTGCAAATTTAGGTCAGTGTTGCCCGATGGGGCATGTATTATTTTTAACCACTATGGGGGGAGAAATAGGGAGGGGGCAGTGGAGAAGGGAATGGGACTTTTAGCCGTGGGGGGGGTTAGTTCTCCTTTAAGTTCAACTTTTAGTCCAGTTGAGACCTGTCTACCTTAGATGATCCAGAAAAAGGTGAGACCTCTCCATTTGTAGCCATCTCCACTCCAGTTTAAATAAAATTGGTTGCTGATTCTTGACTACTGAACTCTTCCTACCTAAAAACTTTATTGCTGTGATTATTTTGAGACTCTCGTACAAACACACTGATGGATCTTACAGTGCAGTTGGATTTGTGCATACGGGGCATATGGAGAGGGCAATACCTGGTATGAACACTAGAGTGAACTGTAGGCCAAGATGAAATTAGACATTGCAATGTAATGGAAAACCAAGGGATATGAAAATTGCATTCAAAATTGTTATTTAATCAGATTCCTCTTCTTCACAAAAAAATGTCAAGCTTTACAATCAGAGCCACTTGCTCTCTTAAAAAAACAATAATTGGACACTAGAGAGCAACATTTTTAAAATTTGAGGTTGCATGTAAGCAAATTGTTCTCAACATTTTAAAACATGCATCTAATTTTTTTATAAGACTTACAGAACTGAGTTGTATAAACATGTAAAGTAAACATACTAGTGATTTAGAAAAAAGTATCAATATGAAAAGAACCCTTGCTCATGTTAAATCACATTTTTTGTCAACTTGAATTTTTCAATTCAGATATTAAATCAATAAAGTAAGTACCAATTTTGGTTGCAGCATTCAGTGTCAGGAAGTGGCTACAAAGGCTAATACATATTAACATGAAGGGACAGATTCCAATGATGCCAATACAAATCGGCTTATGTATTAATGACTAATGGTTAAAGCACACAATTAATAAGGCTTACAGTTTTTGGCACCAATATATAAATAATCAAGGAAGAATCATTGTCTCCTGGATCATAAAGCTACAGAATCATAGTGGTGGCTTCTCTGCAACTCAGGTAGATTGTCCTACCTTGTCTATTTCAGACTCAGATTTTATCTTGCTTACCATATTCATCATTGCTCTGCCTGGCTTCTGTAAGACTTGTGGCACTTCAGGCTCTTGTTCTCTATGGGTCTCTCACACTCAGCCATGATGCCTGGAGAACTGTTTCACTCTCCTTGGACAAAACTCCAATCACAGAGTTCAATGTAGGGGATTCCAACCGACTGCTTCTCCAACATATTGCCCTGAAAGAGGTCCCAGGAGATTATTTAGCTACAAACAGTGGGGCAAATTTAAGGGTGAAGTGGCTAATGCCAGCGTGACGTCATTTTGCCACTTTGCTGATTTACTAACGGGTGCTAGCGTAAATACTCTAGCGCTACTTCACATCCTAATGCCAGATGAAGTTGCGCTATGGTGAAGGGACGTAACTACGCTAATTCACTAACTTACGCATTTTACTGAACGTTACCTCTTGCTCCAGACTTGCCTTCACCATCTCAGACCAGGCGAAGTGCAATAGGGTAAATAGGACTTGCTTCAAAAAAAGTTGACATTTTTTCTAAGTACCAAAAAAACGCTGGCGTCTTTTACTTTTTTTATGGGTGATTGGCTGAAAAAGAGTGTACATTTTTTTCCTTCCCCCTACATTTCCTAACATGTGGCACATAAACTATACAGTGGGCACATGTAAAGGGCAATATAACAACTCTATTTTATTTTATGAAGGTTTCCCGGGCTTGTGTAGTGTAATGTATTTGCTGCTACATATACGTCCATTGTACTTTAACTTGGCACCATTTGCTAATTAGGCATCGCTAGTGTAACTTCGCTTTGCTTGACGAATTATCGCTAGCGCAACTTTGCTTTACTTTATCTTTTGCCTCCCTGGGTGCAACTTCAGATTTTAGTGAATTTGAGCAGCCCTGGCAAAACTACACCTGGCGAAGTGCGGCGAAGCCAACGCTAGCGCATTTTCGGCCAATAGTGAATGAGGTCATAATGTACTTTGAGTCGGTGAGTGTTGCGCTTGCAAATAAAGGCTTGTCCTTTAGGAAAGAGAAGTCATACTGGGAAATTTTGCCCCTGGATTACAATAAATAAATTCCACTAGATGTACAAACTCGCATCTTATAGCGTTACAGAGCTGTGGGTCATTATGGTTGTATAGCTCTTTATTTGTATGTTTAAATGGTTTGGTAGGTCACTAATAAAGAACATGAATCACCCGTTATCAACAGGTGCAAAAAACTGTATTTTTATTTCAAATTAGCACCACAAATTTTGTTGACTCTCCTTAAAATATGTCTTCTGGTGAATCTTTTGTTTTTGCATCTCTTACAGATAATTTGGCCATCACCAAATACAATGCCCCCTGCAGTGTAAAAGGTACGACATTGTATTTCTTTCTGTTAATGGGTTTTATTGACAGCGACCTATAGCTCTAACTGTAAAGTCTAAGCTGTATTAAGTTTGTCTGTCCTTAAAGGGGAACTAAAGTCTAAAATAGAATAATGCTAGAAATGCTATATTTTGTGTACTAAATATAAACATGAACTTAATGCACCAGAAGCCTAATTAAACAAATGATTTTTGCTTTCAAAGTTGGCCGCAGGGGGCTGTCATTTTGTAACTTTGTTAAACATCTTTGCAAGACCAAGACCCTACACATGCTCAGTGTGGTCTGGGTTTCTGTTGGGAGGCTAAACTTAGAGATCATCATAAATTATTAAAAAAGCACAAGTCAAATAATATCTGCCATAGAAGCCGATACAGCAAGACTGATTAATAATCAGAAGAAACAGACTGCACTGGGTCTGAGGATACAAATCTCTACTCACTATATATATTACAGTCCCATTTTACAGACCGAAAATGGTGTTTTATCTTATAGTGTGTTGGATGAATTGGTGCATAATTAGTATATGTGTGTGGCATTTGCATGTGATCACTCCCATGATGCACCTTGGCTGACATTGTGATGTCATAATGCACCTTGGCTGACATTGTGATGTCATAATGCACCTTGGCTGACATTGTGATGTCATAATGGACAAAGAAGTTTCTAGACCTTCCCAGACAAGCTTGTGTCATAGCTGAGCTGGTTAGACTGCAGAGCAGATCCCTGGTGACTGATCTGTACTAACGAGCTTTTTACATCTTTAATCTTATTCATTTGATTACATCTGATTGCTGAGGGGCATCCTTGCTCAGCTCTGTATCTGTAAGTGAGAGAATTCTTTTTTATCATTGAAATATATAAAGGAAATAGGGGCTTAGCTTGGGAACTGTAGGCCTGTAAGTTTCAATATATATATATATATATATATTAGGGATGCACGGAATCCACTATTTTGGATTTGGCCGAACCCTGAATCCTTCGCGAAAGATTCGGCCGAATACCGAATCCGAATCCTAATTTGCATATGCAAATTAGGGATGGGAAGGGGAAAACTTTTTTTTACTTCCTTGTTTTGTGTCAAAAAGTCACGCTATTTCCCTCCTGCCCCTAATTTGAAATGTAAATTAGGATTAAGATTCGGTTCAGACAGGCAGAAGGATTCAGCCGAATACGAATCCTGCTGAAAAAGGCCGAATCCTGGCTGAATCCCGAACCGAATCCTGGATTCCGTACATTTGTAATACATATATATATATATACACATATATATTACAGTTGCATTTTACAGACGGAAAATGGTGTTTTAGCTTTTAGTCTATGTCATAATGCACCTTGGCAGACATTGTGATGTCATAATGCACCTTGGCAGACATTGTGATGTCATAATGCACATTGGCTCACATTGTGATGTCATAATGCACCTTGGCAGGCATTGTGATGTCATAATGCACAAAGAAGTTTCTAGAGCTTCCCAGACAAGCTTATGTCATAGCTGAGCTGGTTAGACTGCAGAGCAGATCCCTGGTGACTGATCTGTACTAACGAGCTTTTTACATCTTTAATCTTTATTCGTTTGATTATATCTGATTGCTGAGGGGCATCCTTGCTCAGCTCTGTATCTGTAAGTGAGAGAATTCTTTTTTATCATTCAAATATATAAAGGAAATAGGGGCTTAGCTTGGGAACTGTAGGCCTGTAAGTTTCAATATATATATATATATAGTGTATATATATTAGGGATGCATGGAATCCACTATTAATCCACTATTTTGGATTTGGCCGAACCCCCGAATCCTTCGCGAAAGATTCGGCCGAATACCAAATCCTAATTTGGATATGCAAATTAGGGGTGGGAAGGGGAAAACATTTTTTATTTCCTTGTTTTATGTGAAAAAGTCACGCTATTTCCCTCCTGCCCCTAATTTGAAATGCAAATTAGGATTAAGATTCGGTTTGGCCGGGCAGAAGGATTCAGCCAAATCCGAATCCTGCTGAAAAAGGCCGAATCGGCCGAATCCTGAACCGAATCCTGGATTTGGTGCATTTATAATATATATATAGATATATATATCTATATATATATTACAGTTTCATTTTACAGACCGAAAATGGTGTTTTAGCTTATAGTCTGTTGGATGAATTGGTGCATAATTAGTATATGTGTGTGGCATTTGCATGTGATCATGTGATCACTCCCATGATGCACCTTGGCTGACATCGTGATGTCATAATGCACAAAGAAGTTTCTAGAACTTCCCAGACAAGCTTGTGTCATAGCTGAGCTGGTTAGACTGCAGAGCAGATCCCTGGTGACTGATCTGTACTAACGAGCTTTTAAAATCTTTAATTTTATTCGTTTGATTATATCTGATTGCTGAGGGGCATCCTTGCTCAGCTCTGTATCTGTAAGTGAGAGAATTCTTTTTTATCATTCAAATATATAAAGGAAATAGGGGCTTAGCTTGGGAACTGTAGGCCTGTAAGTTTCAATATATATTTATATTAGGGATGCACGGAATCCACTATTTTGGATTTGGCCGAACCCCCGAATCCTTCGCGAAAGATTCGGCCGAATAGCAAATCCCAATCCTAATTTGCATATGCAAATTAGGGGTGGGAAGGGGAAAACATTTTTTACTTCCTTGTTTTGTGTGAAAAAGTCAAGCTATTTCCCTCCTGCCCCTAATTTGAAATGCAAATTAGGATTAAGATTCGGTTCTGCCGGGCAGAAGGATTCAGCCGAATCCTGGCCGAATCCCGAACCGAATCCCGAACCGAATCCTGGATTTGGTGCATTTATTATATATATATATATATATATATATATATATATATATATATATACATATATATATTACAGTTTCATTTTACAGACCAAAAATGGTGTTTTAGCTTATAGTCTGTTGGATGAATTGGTGCATAATTAGTATATGTGTGTGGCATTTGCATGTGATCACTCCCATGATGCACCTTGGCTGACATTGTGATGTCATAATGCACCTTGGCTGACATTGTGATGTCATAATGCACAAAGAAGTTTCTAGAGCTTCCCAGACAAGCTTGTGTCATAGCTGAGCTGGTTAGACTGCAGAGCAGATCCCTGGAGACTGATCTGTACTAACGAGCTTTTTAAATCTTTAATCTTTATTCGTTTGATTACATCTGATTGCTGAGGGGCATCCTTGCTCAGCTCTGTATCTGTAAGTGAGAGAATTCTTTTTTATCATTCAAATATATAAAGGAAATAGGGGCTTAGCTTGGGAACTGTAGGCCTGTAAGTTTCAATATATATATATACTGTATATATATTAGGGATGCATGGAATGCACTATTTTGGATTTGGCCGAACCCCCGAATCCTTCGCAAAAGATTCGGCCGAATACCGAATCCGAATCCTAATTTGGATATGCAAATTAGGGGTGGGAAGGGGAAAACATTTTTTACTTCCTTGTTTTGTGTGAAAAAGTCAAGCTATTTCCCTGCTGCCCCTAATTTGAAATGCAAATTAGGATTAAGATTCGGTTCGGCCGGGCAGAAGGATTCAGCCGAATCCGAATCCTGCTGAAAAAGGCCGAATCCTGGCCGAATCCTGAACCGAATCCTGGATTCGGTGCATTTATAATATATATATAGATATATATATATATTACAGTTTCATTTTACAGACCGAAAATGGTGATTTAGCTTATAGTCTGTTGGATGAATTGGTGCATAATTAGTATATGTGTGTGGCATTTGCATGTGATCATGTGATCACTCCCATGATGCACCTTGGCAGACATTGTGATGTCATAATGCACAAAGAAGTTTCTAGAACTTCCCAGACAAGCTTGTGTCATAGCTGAGCTGGTTAGACTGCAGAGCAGATCCCTGGTGACTGATCTGTACTAACGAGCTTTTTACATCTTTAATCTTATTCGTTTGATTATATCTGATTGCTGAGGGGCATCCTTGCTCAGCTCTGTATCTGTAAGTGAGAGAATTCTTTTTTATCATTCAAATATATAAAGGAAATAGGGGCTACAGACCCAAAATGGTGTTGGAGCTTATAGTCTGTTGGATGAATCCTACATAATTAGTTTGTGTGTGTGTCATTTGCATGTGATCAGGATATTAGATTGTAAGCTCCACTGAGGCAGGGTCCATGTCAATGGAGTATATTCTCTGTGATGCGCTGCAGATAAAAACATAATAATTCTATAGCAGTAACAGTTAACCCTGATTCCTTTCTATGTTCCCATAAACTCAAATAAAAATTTATATTTTGTATCATAGGAGCTGCAGCATGGGTGACCGACTCTGCAATGCATTTCGGAACATTTTCAAACAGAAGAACAAGGTAAGGCCAGAACTTGTTTCTCTGATATTCAATGGACTGAGACATAAGACTAAAGTCTGGTATTAACTGGGACATCACAATTGACATGAGTAAGCAATAATTATCACTGATGACCTCACTAAATACAGTTTATAAGAGGTTATGGGTACAATACATTATACATTTTGTCCTGGTGTTCCCAAATTCTAAGCAGATGTATATTGTGCCTTGGTTCTGCCTGTAAATAGTCAATGAGTCTGTCCCTTATACAGTCCTGCACCAATCACTTATTAATCACTTGTCAATCACTTATGTAACATTAACCCTGCAATGTTTAACCCTAGTTATTAACACACCAGGGGGAGCATTTACTATTGGTCGAATATCGAGGGTTAATGAAGCAAAATGGGGGTTCTACTGTAGTGACATGTGGGTTCTAGGTCTTCTTTTCCTAATGCCATTTTTAAAATCTCTTCCGCTACAGAAAAAGAAAGATAAACGTGTTAGTCCTACCCAAGAGACAGACATCGCACCTGCACCAGAAGTGAAAGAGGAAAAACCACAAGGTATTTAAGGAATCGGATGGTCCCATGCATATATTGTATAGAAGACAAGCTTATTACTATAGCCATGGGGAGAGAGCTGGGAGAACGTGTGACATCATATAATATTTACCAATAGGACAAATATCTCTAATGGGCGATTCTTACGCCCCTCCCCCCACCCTGAGGAGGCTTTCTGGCTGCTGCCCCATATTTCTGGGGGTCCAGGGGAGTCCACTATGGTCTATGAAGCTAACGCAGAGCGAAACCATCAATTTGGCTTTACAAATTACCCTGCCATTGGCAGTGCCCCTGATTTCTAAAACTTTTAGACTAACCTGTAGACGCTTTCCAGCTTTCAAATGGGGGTCACTGACCCCATCTAAAAAAAAACAAATGCCCTGTAAGGCTACAAATGGGTTGTTATTGCTACTTTTTATTCCTCATTTTTCTATTCCGGCCTCTCTTATTCATAATACCTGTACAGTATCTTTTTCAAATGAATGCATGGTTGCTAGGATCATTTGGACCCTAGCAACCAGATCGCTAAAATAAAAATCTGAATGAAAATCTAAATAAGTCAACAACCTAATGAAAACCTAATCCAAATTGTCTCAGAATATCCCTCTCTACATCATGCTACAAGTTCATTTAAAGGTGAACAATCCCTTTAAAGGAGAACTAAACCCCCCAGTCCCCACTGGCCCCCCTCCGCTGCCTCCCCCCTGTCTTACCCATGAATTCTGTCCACTCTAGACAGGGTCAGACTGGACAATTGTGGGCCCACTGGGGTCCAACCTGTTCATGTGCAAATGCCACAGTGATGGCCTACATTTAGATATTTTTTATGGGCCAGCCAATCGATGAGCAGGTCTGGGCCAGCGGTGGCCCACCGGGTTTTTTCTCGGTGTCCTGCTTGCCCAGTCCGACCCTACCTCTAGAAATAGTGACCGCACATACAGAGTGAGAGCAGTGGAGCTCACGGGCGCCATCTTCTTCACTTCGGTAATTTTCTTGAAGTGAGCGACATATTTTCGCATGCGCATTCGGAGCAATCTTCCGGTTCGCGACAACTGCGCATGCGACAAAAGAGACAGAAATTGCCGAAGGGGAGGAAGAAGACACGAAGAATTAAGGATCTAATCCTCTTAATAATTTATAGGCTCCAGGGCCGGAACTAGGGGTAGGCAGAGTAGGCACTGATAGTAGTTGTTTCTGTATCATCTAAATGTACAATCTTTATTTTACACAACAGAATCGAAGGTGAAGAAAGGAAAACTTCGATGCTTCTTTAAATGCATAAGGAACCTCTGTCGACAGAAGAAGAAGGTAAGGTGGAACACTCCATTGTAACATTAATGCAAGGCAGAATATCATGTCGCAGTTAAAAAAGGGCAAGATGATTTTAAAGTGATTTGCAAGGTCCCCTGTCTTATTGGGGGGACTTTAGTACTAATTATGCTACTGCCTTGACTTTTCCTTGAACAGAAATGTTCAGCATCATTTCCTAATCATTTTTTGTGTTTGTTTTTTTTAATGACGGTTATTATCTCTTGTATTTCTATAGGAGAGTTCAGAAGCTGTGCAGGAAGAAAAAATCACAGAATGTGAACAAATCCAAGGGGAAGTGTTGATATGCGAGGAAATCGACATTCAGATCCTTAAAGGTAACGCTGTGTTTCCTTATGCACCCCCATTAATTGTTTTCTTTAGATATCATGGGGCCCCATACAGCAAAATCTTCTGGGCCCCTAGTCCCCGCCCACCCCAGATCCTGCCCATCCCTCCAAAAAACATTCATGGTCAGGGCCCCCCTGGTGGTCAGTCCCCCTATAAATTAAAAACAAACATTGGCAGCAGGGCCACCCATAAAAGTTTTAAAAAAAACATTGGTGGTCAGACCCCCCTACCAGTTAAAAAAAAATAATTGGTGGTCTGGGCCCCACCTATAAGTTAAAAAAAACTATTGGTGCCATAAAAGTTTTTAAAAAATCATTGGTAGTCAGGGCCCCTCCATAAATGAAAAAAAACAGTGATGCCAGGCCCCCCATAAAAGTTTTTACAAAAACAGTGGTGGTCAGGGGCCCCATAGAATATTTTAAAAAATCATTGGTGGCCAGGGGTTCACGTGTAGAAGAAGCTTCACCCTCCTGACGCAATTCTACTGCTTTCTGACAGCAGTGGGGGCCTGGCTACAGAGTGAGTACAGCGGCTGGGCCCCCCCTAAGACCCTAAAATCACCGGGCCCAGGACAACTGTCCCCCTAGTCCCCCTTGATGGCGGCCCTGGTTTTCTTCCTCGGGTTCTTGAGGGAAAAGTATTGAAACCCCTGGTTAGTAATATTTTAATAGGAGGCCTTCCCAGCCCTGTGGGTCATCTGTTAGGTTAGTCATATATCTATCCGACATCTTGTTATTAAATCATTGTATTTGATCTTTGCAGGGTCTTCAGAAATTCCCCGTGATCCTTCCCCAAATATTGAAAATACTCTGAATCCACAGAGTAAGATGGATGAGGAAATTCCCTGTGATCCTTCCCTAAATATTGAAAATACTCTGAATCCACAGAGTGAGAAGGATGAGGAAATTCCCTGTGATCCTTCACCAAATATTGAAAATCCACAGAGTGAGAAGGATAATGAAGAAAAGAAGCCACAGAATGACATTTCCCTTAATAGGAGTATAAGGTAAGATACAACATCTTGGGGCAGATTTATCAAGGGTCCAAATAAAAATTACATTTTCGAATTGAATTTCAAATTTAAAAATGTCAATTTTCGAGTTTATTTTACTGTAATTTGACCAGGGAATAGTGAAAATTCTATTTCAGTTTTAAAAAAACAAAACGTAGAATTCGCATTTCAAAATTTATCATGTACTGACCTTTTAAGAATTTGGATTCCACTATTCGCCACCTTAAACCTGCCATGTTGCTGCTTTAGCATATGGGGGACGTCCTGTATATAAAATTCGGGGGGTTGTGGAAGCAGTGTTAAGGCTAAATTTAAGTATATTTAAGTATAATGGAAGTGCTACTTACAATGCACTTCCCTGGTCCCCTGTCTCATAAGTAGTTCAGTATAAATGCAAGTGCATGTGTTTTACACAACTCCTAGAATCAATTTGGAGTTGTTTGGAGACATCCTCAAAATCAAATTTTGAACTTGATTTGAGTTTGCAGGTCGATCCCATTCACCTGAAATTGAAAAATTCTATTTTTTTGATGCATGTACATGTAGAACAAAGGATAAACAGAAGAGCTAATTCTTTGTTGTTTTCTTCCAGCTCTCCTACAGGGATTAAGGCTTTCAAACCAAAATGTCTACTGCATGCGGGTTCTTTTGGAAAGGTGAGTTAACCTGTCCCCATAGATGATTCTCATGTTTCTGCACATATTCAGGAAAGACTGAAGCTTCTCTCTCTCTCTCTATCCAGATATATAAAGCCAAACATCGAGCAACAGGAACAATTGTTGCTATGAGGATTCTAAAACTGGACCGCATAACTTGCATGGAAGAAGAACGGTAGGTTAAAGTGGGAACTAACAATTATACAAAGCATTCTCTTACATTTGTCTCTTGTTCTGGATCCATAAATGAAATATACTGTACTCATGTGAATGTTACCATAAAGAGATAGTATACTGACCAACTATGGATCTAGAACACTATGTGGCACATTTACTAAGGGTCAAATATCGATGGTTAATAAACCCTCGAATTGGAAGGATTTAGCGCAAATGCTACAATTGAAGTAAAAATAGTTCCATCGAACGGTATATTTAATCGATCGATCGAAGGATTTTTCTTCGATCAAAAAAGTCTTACAAAAGTGCTGGGGAAGGTCCCTATAGGCTAACATTGTACCTCGGTAGGTTTAAACTGCCAAAGTATATAGTCGAAGTTTTTTATAAAGAGACAGTACTTCGACTATCAAATGGTCAAATAGTCGAACGATTTTTACTTCGAAACGTTCGAATCGAAGTCGAAGGTCGTAGTAGCCTATTCGATGGTCAATGGTCATTGGAATCCTTCACTCGAGCTTAGTAAATGTGCCCCTATGTGTGTTGTCACAATAAAACCTATTCTTCTTACATTGATTTTTTGTTCTATTTTTCAGGCTTTTCCTGGAGGAGGACATCCTTCAGATGGTGCAGAGAATGCAAAATACATTCCTTATTTCGTTCTTCTCCTCCTTTTCTACCAAAAATCACCTCTGCCTTGCCATGGAATACGCAGCAGGAGGTGACTTGGAATCCCATATAAGCCATGGCTGCATCTCGCTGGAAAGAACCAAGTAAGCACTAGTGGATTTCTGGGATGTACTTAAATTAGGGATGCACCAAATCCAGGATTCGGTTCGGGATTCGGCCAGGATTCGGCCTTTTTCAGCAGGATTCGGCCGAATCCTTCTACCGGGCCAAACTGAATCCGAATTCAAATTAGGAGCGGGGAGGGAAATTGCGTAACTTTTTGTCAGAGAACAAGGAAGTAAAAAATGTTTTCCCCTTCCCGTCCCTAATTTGCATATGCAAATTAGGGTTCGGATTCGGTTCGGTATTCGGCCGAATCTTTCACGAAGGATTCGGGGGTTCGGCCGAATCCAAAAAAGTGCATTCGGTGCATCCCTAACTTAAATACTTGTAAAAGTGTAGATAATATCCTAGTTCCATAGAGAGCCAAGGCTTGGTGAAGGCCTCGACTCAGCTATGGCTACAGATTGCTGATCATGTACATAAATAACAGAAACTGATATAAATGTTGTCTTTTTCCCAGATTTTATTCCGCCTGTATCGTCCTTGGCGTGAAGTTTTTACATGATAACAACATTGTTCATAGGTAAGTTGGGCATCATATGTGAGCCCATGATGTTACTCGTATATATCTGGTTTTAGTGATCTAAACGTTATCTTAAACCATTTTGTTTTTTATTTTAATGCAGAGATTTAAAGCCAAGGCACATACTTCTGGATGGCCAAGGTTATGCAAGAGTAGCAGGTTTTGGGCTGTGCAAAGAAGGTAAGCTTTCCATGTGTAATGATGTAGTATACAAGGGAAATGCTAAGGATAAATGATCTTCTGCTAATTCTGAAATTTCTGATTGTGCTTTAGGAATTGGACATATGGACGAAATTCAGAGCCATCACGGAGCTTTGCATTATATGGCCCCAGAAATGATCAGAGAAGACTCTTATACCAGATCAGTAGACTGGTGGGCTCTTGGTGTGATTATTTACCAAATGCTTGTTGGCAAGGTAAGTGCCCAATAACAGACTGTATTAGGGAACACTTCATACTTTTTTCATATTATATACATATAAACAAATGCTGTTTTCTTTTTGTAGCTGCCTTTCACTGGAAACGATAGTACGGAAATAAAGGATAAAATCCTCAATGAAAGCCCAATATTTCCACCAGACCTGGATGACAATGCCAAGCTGATAATACTCAAAGTAAGTTGGGATCTTACAAACCGTTGCTTCACTCGTTAATCAGTTGGATACTGTCCACTTGATTCGTTGATGGGATGAATGCAGTGGCGTAACTAGATGTTACTGGGCCCCACAGCAAATTCATTTTAGGGCCCCAAACATATCTAGAGGTTGTCCTGTTTTACCAAAATGTATTGCAATTGTATGAATTTGAGCCTCATGGGGCCCCCTATACCTCCTGGGCCCCCTGCAGCCGCAGGGTCTGCTTCCTCTGTAGTTACGCCCCTGGATGAATGAGTAGATCTTAAAGAGGGTGGTTTGGCAACTGTTGCCTTCAGGTTGACTGGTGCCCCCCACCTATGTATTTGTTTTGAGTAAAACCGGTTATCATATTATACATGTATGGTTTTAACTATAACTTAATCTTTTTTGTAGCTTTTACGCAAAGAAGCCAAATATCGCCTTGGGTCTAGAGAAGAAGATGCCCAAGAAGTCATGGAAAGTCCTTTATTCAGGGTATGTTAATATTTTACATGTCTTTAATTGGAGCCTTTGATAGACGAGTCATTGCAGATAATGATAATAGTTAATTATATCACTGGACCAATATCATTTAGTTACCATTAATGTAGATAATGACAGCAGTAAATAATGAAATATGTATTTTGCTTACAGGGATTAGACTGGAATGCATTACTGAAAAAAGAAATCCAGCCCCCATTCACTTCCCAAAACAGTATGTCAGTCCAACTTGGGAAGCAAAAGCTTTACTTGCCATCCTCAGACATCCCAAGTCAACTGTTAGATAGCATCCCAAAGCCAATAAAAGAATCTGTGGAGCCAAAGAGCAAGAAGGAAGAGCCACAGATTGAAGAGGACATTGCTCCCAAGGTTCCAGCTAAGGATAAGGATCTAACGAGTTCTGAGGACACTTATGAGAGTTCAATGGAGTTCACTGATCAGAGCGAGACTTCTTATGAGCCAGAATCGGTAAGATTTGGTTTTATGTGGGTTTATTGGGTATAGTAAATAAATGCAATAAAAGAGATTAATATTAGAATGATAGGACTCATAGGACATAGCATCCCTTATATGGATACTGTATATGGTAGATTATACTTCACTGTATATCATTATCCTCAGTGAGACTTTTATCTGAATTAATGGTGTTCCATTTCCTTCTCTAGATTGAAAGCCTTTTCTATGATACTTTGGACGAGATTGATACAGCACTAAACCATGTAAAGGTGGACACAAGGTATGATTTTGGGGTTCATAGTTTGATGCTGAGGTTTTTATGGCTGTTTATAGTTATTGTGGTTGCCTGAGACCTTAATGATAAAGCCTCCTATAATTTGTGTGTATGTAGACTTGGGCTGGATTTCTGCTTCGTACACGTAAACTGTCCTCAGGCAATGAAGGTCCGAGCGTAACACAAGGGCATAAACAGGTCACCATAGGGTTCATGGAGAAAATATTTATCTCTTTTTTTCTTTGCTTTCAGTAATCAGACAACTATTGCTGATTTCAAACTACAACATGAACTTGGTTCTGGTGCTTTTGGAAAGGTGAGTTACTCAGTCCCTGGATATGACAGAAATAACAGTGAGATATTATAATAAACTCATTATAATGGAGGTCTCCTCTCATTCCAGGTATATCGAGCGGAACACAGACAAACAAGGAGAATCGTTGCCATCAAGACTCAACAAAAGAGCACAGTTACTACCTTAGCTCAATATAGAAGGTGAGGGAGATGGGGGAAATAACTACCAAAAATGATCAGGGTCTGAAACTTATCTGACTCAGAAGCTGATCTGATTCCGTTTTTCATTTACTTTCCAGTTACCCTTAGTTTAATATTTACATTTTTATTACATTCTCTCATAAAAGGCCATTGTTTTGAAAACTATGGGACTGATTTATTCAAATTCAAGATTTTAAATTTTTACAAATCTGCCTCCCTGTGATTTGGGGAGATTCTCATAGAATCATGATTATGCCCCTTATTAATTATTAATATAGGGATCTATGATAGACAGAGTAGACTTAGCTCATCATAACTAACCAGCAAATATCTCTCTTTGGTCAAAACCAAAAACTTATGAGAATTTTTGATGCTTTTATTTTGCAGTATTCTCCTGGAGCAGCGCATCCTTCTGATGGCAAAGAAATTGCAGAATCCTTTCCTTGTAGGATTATTTGCCTCCTTTTCAACTGAAAATCACATCTGCTTTGCTATGGACTATGCAGAAGATGGAGACTTGGCGTCAAAGCTGAGCCATGGTGCCATATCTGTGAAGAGAACTCTGTAAGTACCATCAAGCTTTTATATGTGGGGTCACACAGGTGATAGGTGTGTAGTAGACATATAAAATCCAAAACGTCTTCATTCTGCCTCTATGTATGCAAAAGATGAATATATTTACCAATGAGAGGTGCTTCAAGTTGGCTCCACTGCAAATAAGAGCTTTTGTAATAAGCGCACAAAAATAGGAACAAAGGGACACTCAATTCAATGCTTCTACAAAAACTCCAGGTTTTTCCTTTTATTTAAGGTGAGATTCCAGCAAACGTTTCAGAGCCACTTGATGAAGGGGCTTGGCCCTGAAACGCTTGCTGGGATCTGTCCTTAAATAAAAGGAAAAACCTGGAGTTTTTGTAGAAGCATTGAATTGAGTGTCCCTTTGTTCCTATTGTAGTAAGTGTAGTAGACATAACAAATAATAAAGGCTTGGGCAGGTCTTGGCCTAACAATGGCTAAAGGTTGTTACCCGTACAAATAAGTTAAGAATTAAAAAAGAGAAGATAGGAACCCGTGATATACAGTAGCTTGTGGTTTGGAACCTATAGCAGGGTCTGACTAGGTCAGTGTATATAAATTTGTAGAAACCGAAAGAAAAAAGATACCCCGTATATTCCCTAATTGAGGTTTAGATATAAACCTCAATTAATATTTTCAGGTAGACCAATTCATTACATCATAATAAATTCCCTAATGTCATTACATCAATAACCACCGCCTTAATTAATATACTGATGCTAAACAGAGGTATTAATATTCCTTATTGAATAAGGTCAATAAAGTGCTTAGTGCATTGTATATAATATTTAATTATGAATAAATTCAAATCTAGAAGAAATTTATAACTGACAGGAATTAATTGATTATTAAAAAGACCAAAAAGTGCACAGTGCTTCTAGTAAATAGAAAAAACTTGATCTACCTCCCACAAGTTCATATAAGGTTGGAAAAAGTGCTATGTGCTTCTTAAGTTAAATCGATTTGATTGACCTAGACCTAATCCATTAAAGCAATTGATAAACTACAAAAATTAATGATGAATCACACTTGAATTAATAGGGCTTGAATTCATTATAAAATAGGTTAGAAAAGGAAATTATAGACGGTGGAGCTGTCCCAAAAGAAACCAACTCAATTATTTGCTAACTTTGGGACACCACAAAGTAAAGACAGTCAAAGTAAACCGGACTGTGGTCACAATACTATTTTACACTAACTTCAGAAAGAGCTATCTATGCGATAAGTATATTAGTGCCTAATACAAATAAGTTCTCAGTTGTGCATGTATAAAGGAATTGATATGAGTTTTCTCTTTTTGATCCTTGCAGCTTTTATTCCTCCTGCATTGTCCTAGGGCTGAAGTTCTTACACGATAACAAGGTTGTTCATAGGTGAGTAAACAGTTTTCCTTAAGCGGGTCATAAATGCAAAGATCCGATCGTTCGAATCCTCGACCGATTGGACTTCCCCATCTCCCGAGCTGCCACTAACCATTCCGATCAAATAAAGTAGTAAAAGAACAGACCAACCCCTGACAGCAATCGTACGAAAGTTAAGTCCGACAAAAGCTGGTGACAGTCTCCCACTGAAAATCATACGATCGGCAATACACGCAGACAAATTATCGGCAGAAATCTTTTAACCTGTCCGATCGACTAAACGACCGATATCCATGGGACGAAAAAAATGTCGGGACTCCACACATGGTCCGAAAATCGTACGAATCCTCAATCGGATCTTTGCGTCTACGGCCAGCTTTAGTCCTACAAGTGAAATATATCATAATAGGGCAGGATAACATTGTCTTAAAAAATTTCTGTTCTTTTAACACAGAGATTTAAAGCCCCAAAACATTCTTCTGGACAGCCGAGGATATGCAAAACTAGCAGACTTCGGCCTGAGTATAGAAGGTAAGATTCCTGTGTATAATGGCATTGGACTTATGGGACCATATTATTATGTTCATAATCTGCTTTGGCAATATACTTCAAGATATGGTTGGCACTTTCCCAGGGTTCCACAGTAAAGTGGCCCCACCTAATGAATAATGCCAAAGTATATTATCCTGCATTATTAGTGTAATTATTACATCTATTTATAAAGTCTGAATAATCGTCAACAAACATTTGGGAATGAGATCTCTACCCTCAGATTCTTTGGTTTATACCAACATTTGGAGATGGTATGGCTCACTTTTCACAAAAGATTAGGTTAAAGGGGAGGTAAAGTTGATCTGCACTGATAGAACCAAATCATAGGATGGCAGCATTTGCCCACCGGATATACACCTTACTTTTCATACTGCATATATACTCCTGAATATGCATATTGGCAAAATTGCCTAGATCTATCCATGGCATAATGAAGGATAGGTCCCTAGTCATTTAGATCTGAGCTTCCATCCTTCCAGCTACTTATGTCCCCAGTCACCACCTAGTTTAGCTTTCTTATCCACTAGCATTAATGTGCCTCTTTATGTGGGCTTTGGGCATCTTTATACTAGCTAAACAACCTCATCCATTCAACTGATCTTCTACTAATTCAAGTTGTTCTGATTGTGTTGAAGGAATTGGCCACATGGACACGTTCCAGAGCCGCTGCGGAACTTTAACTTATATGGCACCAGAAATGTTCACAGAGAAAAGCTTCACCAGTTTAGTGGACTGGTGGGCTTTTGGAGTGATCCTGTACCAAATGGCTGTCGGCAGGGTAAGTGCCCATTCATAAACTCAATCAGGGAATTTCTGTTTCTAAAAATCGTATTCCATTATGGCTTCCATTTTATCTCATGTTTTTAATACAAATTCTGTTTTCTGTTTGTAGTTACCTTTCATGGGAAATACAAGAATACTCCTAGAGGTTGAAATCGTAACCGCAGAGCCAAAATTTCCTCCAGGCATGAATTGGTGTGTCCAGTGTGCAATAATTAAAGTAAGTACCTGCTGGGGTAACCAGAATCTTGCATGAGCCTGTAGGTGTCTGTAAGTCACCCCTACACATACATGGGAGGAATCAGATGATCCCAGTATGATTTATGCTTCTTTACATGGTACTTTTTTTTCTTTATAGCTCCTGAAGAAAGACATCAAATATCGCCTTGGAGCTGAACAAGATGCTGAAGAAATAATGAAAAGTCCTTTATTCTGGGTATGTTTACACTTTACTACTCTTAAATGGCGACCGTTAATAGAAGGGTCTTCCATGAGATTTCATTCAATCTTTAGGCAGTTTCACTGGGCAGATATCAGTTCGAATCGGATTGAATCTGTATATGTTAAATAACAAACCAAACTAATAATGCATTTCTACTGTGTTACAGGGAGTAGACTGGGACACACTTCTGAGACAAGAAATACAGCCTCCATTCACTCCTCAGATAAGAACGGCGGATGTACAGGAGGAATCAAGCCTTTGTCTATCAGGTGTTTCTACCTCAGTGGCCCTTCTGAATGATTACCCAAAGGCATTAAACCAATTGAATTGCCCCGCTCTTTCATCTGGACAACTCTGAGGCGGAAACAAATACTTTATTATAATTTTATATATTTTGTAAATAACAAAATTGTATTTTTATATATATTTTGTAAATAACATAGTTTTATTTATATATTTATATATATATATATTTTGTAAAAAAGATATATTTTTATATATATTTAGCAAATATTTATAATTTTATATATTTTGTAAATAACATAATTATATTTGTAAATATATTTTATAAGAAACACAATTATGTTTTTATATAATTTGTAAAAAACATAATTATATTTTTATATATATTTTGTATGTAACAATTATATTTTTATATATATTTTGTAAATAACATAATTATATTGTTATATATATTTTGTAATTTTAGATAAATAAACTAATAAAATTGACATACAGTGTCTCCAATCATTTATGTATGCATGAGTGTGTGCGTTTACCAATATCCTTAGAGCAGGGCTCCCCAACCTATTTTATCCGTGAGCCACATTCAACTGTAAAAAGAGTTGGGGAGCAACACTAGCATGAAAAAGCCAAATAAGGGCTGTGATTGGCTATTTGGTAGCCCCTATGTGGACTGGCAGCCTACAAGAGGCTCTACTTTGCACTTTACTTAGTTTTTATGCAATTCAAACTTGCTTCCAAGCCTGGAATTCAAAAATAAGCACCGGCTTTGAGGACACTGAGAGCAACATCCAAGAGGTTGGAGAGCATCATATTACTCACGAGCTACTGGTTGGGGATCACTGGCTTAGAGGGACCAAAATACTGGATACATGAGCTGAATATGTTTGCTGACTGTGTTACAAATAAGCAGTGGGTAGTTTCCTAATGTTCACAGACACATAATAGGATGTAAATATTTCAGCTTTTAGTCCATCAGAGCTTAAATCACACACAGGGAAATATTTACTGTGCTTCCCAGTTGGCTCTGCTAATTATATGGCTCTGCTAATTATATGGGGGGCTGAGAGTTTATCATATTTACAAGCTAAGGAGTAAAGCTGGCCATAGACATGCAGATATTCTCGTGTATGACGAATGATCATTCATTGCAATCTATGGACCTCAGACTAACCATTCATATTAAATAACGTAGTAAAAATAACAAATCTACATGTTTTGGCCAATAATTGACAGACAGCAATTGTACAAAAGTTATATATGACAAATAGAAGTGACAGTCACCCATTGATATGGTCAGATAGGCAATACATGCAGAGATATTATCGTTAGCCGACAGAAATTTTCTATCTGTCCCATCAACTTAACGACTGATCACCACTGTACGAAAAATATCGGAACTATCCACACACTGTCTGAAAATTGCACAAACCTTTGATTCGTAGAACTTTAAGTTACTCTGATGGAAGGTCTGAGGAGCCATTTAGGTCTCTTGGCCGAGAAGGTAGAAGTGATATATATGTGGGCAAGAGGTATTTAAGGGGATAGGAGTGAGCTTTGAAGAGCAAGAAATCAGTATATCAATGGCAGTAGGTATTGAATAAACTTGGATTTTGGAGAATCAGAAGTTTTTAAGTTATAGCCCCATTAATGAAAATGTGATGCTGAATAAGTCAATCTCCCACCAGCAATTACCATATTACAGAGCAGCCCTTTGACTGACAGATGGAGCTGGCATGACAGTTCTGCATGAAAATAAACATAGAGGTGTATTTTTGTGTTGCACAATGGGCGTGCATTTGAGGTGTAAGGGAGTACAGTGTAGAATGTGTTAATGAAAAGCAAAAGAGCAAGGATTTGGGCCTCCTGCTAACTTAGACCTCGGATCTATTACACCCCATTGCACATATGTTGAGTACTTTGAACAGGAAGGAAGGGGGCTCATCACCATAACCCTTATCTCACCAGCTACATTCTCCAACTTGGCACCAGACATTAGATTAGGCGCAATGGAGACCCATTTAGTAACATTCTCATATTAGTGGTTGTAGAAATCATGAATAAACCCATTTACTCTAAAACCATGAATGCCATGTCATTTAATAAAAGAGTATGAAAATTGCTTTAAAAATCTCCAAAAATGTGACATTTTCAGACAATTATTAGTGAAAAAAACCTCTGAAATTCTGAATGGCCAAAAGAAGGTCCAATAGGATCTGCACAACTCCAATTACCTTCTCTTGAATCTCGACTGCTCTTACATGACAAATATATGTATTAGAATTTGTGTGGTTTTCATAGTTAATAACTCTCTAATTTTTCTTTGAAAACTTTTTAAAAACCCTGAATTTTTGGAAAAATGTTTTTGATTCCTGAAAAAAAAAAAGTTAGAATCTTAGTAAATAGGGATTCAGGCTCTTGTTACTGGCAATACGATTCAAGAGAAAGCACCCCTATCTCAAACTGAAGTGTATCTAATGCCTTGTGACAAGAAGAGTTTAGAAGCTGTCAGGTGGTGATGGATCGGGGTAGGACTTTGAAAAAGGTTCTGTCTCCATAAAACATTCCATAAAATAGCTACAAAAATAATGATGTGCACTCAAACCAGTTGCTACTTCTCTCTGCTATAGTATTGTAGGGAATTAGTGCAAAACCACTGCACGTATCCCTTTAAGGGCTCAGGCATAGAGCCTTTGTCTGTGTGCTGTAAGCTGTAACTTAGCAACCAGCTGTTCAGTGATCTCAGGGCAGCAGGAAGTGACACAGCAGCTAGTGAGTGGCTGGCAGGAAGAGGAAGTCACAGATACTGGCAGAAGAGCAAAATCGGGCAGAGAGAACCACATGGTGGACAGAGAGAGAGACCAGAGAGCTTAGAGGTTTCACCAAAAGCATTAATTTGGATCAGGCTGGCACAGAGAAGCCAGATAATGTGCCTGGTGGGACAGAGAGTGTGAAAGGAATACAGACTGGAGAAACCAGGAGGAAATTCCTATCTGAGCATCCAAAGGGGCTGGTAGTCGCACTGTATGTCTGAATGTGCTGGACTTGCCTGAAGACAAACTGTAAAGCATCCAAAGAGGATTTCCCTAAATAAGCGTTTGAAGATACAAAGACTGTTTTGTGGAAGGACATTAAAGGACTTTGCCTTCTTTAGTTAGATAGATATTTAGCACAAGGAAGTTAGTTGGTGATGGCCTGGTTAAAAGTGCTACAGTATTTGTACTAGTTGGCCATTTAATTTTAAATAAACAGTTATTCAGTTTAACAAATACTGTGTGTGTTTTTTACTGTATTCCTAGTGGGGCCACCCGTAGGTGCATTCCCGGATCCCACTAGGTGGAGGCACTGCACTAGTAAGTACCAGGTACCCAATCTCTCCCAATACCACTGCGGAGTCACTCAGGTTTGTCCAGTGCCATCAGGTAAGAGACACACGTGGAGTGTAACACAGACAAAGGGGTGTCGAAAGAGTTACAGCCCCATGAAGAGAGAGAATTTCAGACAAGATTTGATAAGAAGAAAGAAAAGAAAGGAGGTTCCATGTTAAGGAGGGAAATGGTTGTTACAGTGACAGATCTTACTTACAATTGTCTGGAAATCTATGGTGCAGGTTTGAGAATTCTGTTTGGTGAGGACCACAATGGCCTGTTGAGGCTGTCCTCTCCTTAAAGACCCAGGGGCAGATTGTCAGGGAGCCGAGAGATCCCTCCAGGGAGGTAGTCAGGATCGAGGAGGAAGCCCTCTCGAGGGAGCAAGGTCGCAGTGTCCAAAGGGTTAATCCAAAGAGTAGTCTGAATCCAGGCAAGAGTTCAGGGGCAGGCATATAACAGCAAAGTCCAAAGTCCAGGCAGGGGTCAAGATAAGAAATCAGGAACAGGATTAGCAAAACAGCTCACAAGAAACCCAGGAAACACTTAGGAAATGTTTTCCTATACTTGGGCGCCATTCTGGTGTCTAGATGGTGTTTTTATTTTGAATTTGGCGCCATAGTGACGTCATTGGCGTCCTTGCGCCGTCGTCGGCGCGCTGACGTCATCGTGCCGGCGCCGCTACCCACGTGGCGGCCATGGGCGCCGCCATTTTGGGGAGGAAGCGCCGCCCGGAGCTCCAGGACCTGCTCCGGGTGGCAATCGTGACAGTACCCCCCCCTCACGGGGGACCTCTGGACCACCAGGACTTGGCTTCTGGGGAAATTTAGAGTGGAAATCCCTCACAAGACGAGGAGCATGCACATCAAAGTGTCCTTCCCAGGAGCATTCTTCAGGGCCAAAGCCCTTCCACTTGATGAGGTACTGAAGAGAGCCTCTGGAGATTCTGGAGTCAAGAATCTTTTCCACCTCATATTCTTGTTGACCATCCACAGAAATAGTAGGAGGGGGAGACTGGTTCACAGAAAAGCGATTGGAGGTAGTGGGTTTCAGCAAAGAGACATGAAACACGTTGGGAATTCGCACCTCAGGGGGAAGCTGAAGTCTGACAGCCACAGGATTGATCACCTCCGAGATGGAGAATGGACCCACAAACTTCGGACCCAACTTAGGAGATGGCACCTTCAACCGAATGTTCCTGGAAGACAACCAGACTTTATCACCAACCTGTAGGGAGGAGAGGGTCTACGTCTACAATCTGCAAACGTTTTGTGAACCAGAGCGCTCTTCTCTAAGTTCGACTTGGTTGCAGCCCAAATAGCAGACATGTGGGCTGCATGGTCATCAGCAGCCGGGACGTCAGACAACACAAAGTCCTGGGGAAAGGCTTGAGGATGCTGACCATACACCGTCATGAACGGAGACCTTCCAGTAGAAGCGTGGCATGCATTGTTATGGGCAAATTCCGCCCAAGGGAGGAGATCAGACCAGTCATCTTGACAAAGGGAGACGTGGTTCCTCAAGAACTGTTCCAGAGTTGATTTACTCGTTCAGCTGCTCCATTAGTCTGGGGATGATAAGCAGAGGAGAACTGGAGAGAAATACCCAGATCTTTGCACAGGGAACACCAAAACTTTGCTGTAAACTGAGAACCTCTGTCGGAGACAACTTCCACAGGGAAACCATGCAAGCGGAAAACATACTGGATGAAGAGCTGAGACAACTCCACAGCAGAGGGAAGCTTCCTCAGGGGAATGAAATGGGCCATCTTGCTAAAGCGGTCAATCACAACCCAGATCACCGTGTTCCCACAAGAGGGAGGAAGCTCAACTATGAAGTCCATTGCTAAATGAGTCCATGGACGAGAGGGGATAGGCAAAGGTTGCAATAACCCACTGGGACGGGAATGGCTAGGCTTGGATGTGGCACAAACGGTACAAGCAGCAACAAAATCTTTGACATCTTTTCGGATAGTCGGCCACCAGACTAAACGTCGAAGGAGTTCAAGAGTCTTTTCAGGACCAGGATGCCCTGCTTGCTTGGAACAGTGGGTCTGTTGAAGAATGGGCAGACGTAACTCGGAGGGAACAAACGCCATCCCAATGGGGGTATCAGGAGGAGCAGAAAATTGACCAGCCAGAATTTGATCAGCGTATTGAGGGTACAAGGAAGCGATGATCTTGACAGGAGGAATAATAGGCTCTTGTCTTTCAGGAGTACGATCCACCGGAGTGAAACTTCGAGACAGAGCATCGGCTTTCCGATTCTTGGAGCCAGGGCGAAAAGTCAAGACAAAGTTGAAGCGGGAGAAGAACAGGGCCCACCTGGCCTGACGAGGATTCAGTCTCTTGAGAGAATGTATGAACTCCAAGTTCTTATGATCAGTATAAATCGTGACCGGAATTGAAGATCCCTCTAGGAGGTGACGCCACTCTTCGAGAGCAAGTTTGACTGCCAGAAGTTCTCGATTCCCTACATCGTAATTCTGTTCTGCAGGAGAAAACTTTCTGGAGAAAAAGGCACAGGGGTGCAGTTTCCCATCGGCAGAATGTCTCTGGGATAGAATAGCCCCAGCACCTACTTCAGATGCATCCACCTCAATGCAAAAGGGTAACTTAGGATCCGGATGACGGAGGACTGGGGCAGAAGAAAATGCGTCTTTTAGGGACTGAAAAGCTTCTACGGCAACTGGAGGCCAGGACCTGGGATTACCCCCTTTTTGGATGAGTGTAAGGATAGGTGCAATACGGGAAGGAAATTGCCGGTAGTAGTTGGCAAATCCGATGAACCTTTGAATAGCCTTGGTGCTCAAGGGAAGGGGCCACTCTTGGATTGCTGACACTTTAACGGGATCCATCTCGAAACCTTCGGGGGAGATGATATAACCCAAGAAAGGAATCTTAGACACCTCAAAGACACATTTCTCCAACTTGGCGAAGAGAGAGTTCTTCCTCAAACGAGAGAGTACTTCCTTCACCTGGGAGCGATGAGATTCAAGGTCTTTCGAGAAGATCAGGATGTCATCCAGGTACACGACCACAGACTTTCCCAAGAGATCCCGGAAGATGTCATTTACGAGCTCCTGAAAGACAGCGGGAGCATTACAGAGGCCAAAGGGCATCACAAGATATTCATAGTGCCCATCCCGAGTGTTGAATGCCGTCTTCCATTCGTCCCCTTCACGGATACGGATGAGGTTGTACGCCCCACGGAGATCTAATTTAGTGAAAATCTTAGCCCCTTTCAATTGGTCAAAGAGTTCAGCAATCAGAGGCAAGGGGTACCAGTTTTTAACAGTGATCTTATTAAGGCCCCGGTAGTCAATGCAAGGACATAGGCCTCCATCCTTCTTTTCCACGAAGAAGAAACCTGCCCCGGCAGGAGAAGTAGAGGGGCGGATAAACCCTCACTGGAGATTTTCCTGAATATAGTCTTTCATAGCGGAAGTCTCAGCCGGAGAGAGAGGATAGGTGCGACGCCTAGGGGGCATGGTTCCTGGCAGGAAATCGAGAGAACAATCGTATGGTCGATGTGGAGGAAGGAATTCTGCGGATTTCTTACAGAATACATCAGAGAATTCCCTGTAGAGGGAGGGTAGAGTCTTCAGATCAGACATAGAGATATTCACCCTCTGGAGGGATTCAGCAGGAAGACAGTGCTGTTGGCAAAATTGGCTCCAACGGGAAATCTGTCCTGCGGACCAATCAATGGTGGGATTATGCAGGCGCAGCCAAGGGAGACCAAAAACAACAGGAACGGATGGGCAGGAAATAATTAGGAACGATAGTCTTTCTTTATGCAGCGTCCCAACCTGCACAGGCAATTCCCCAGTCGTCTTAGAGATAAATTCAGCCTCCAGGGGTCTGTCGTCAATGGCAGTGACACGAAGTGGAGTGGACAATGGGAATAAGGGAACTTTCATGTGTTTGGCGAAAAGAGAGTCCATGAAGTTCCCAGCAGCTCCAGAGTTAATGAAAGCTGAGCCGACAATAGTCTTAGTGGCTAGGCGAATCTGTAAAGGAAGGAGAAACCTGTGAGTGTTCTCCTGAGACTTCGGAGAAGTGCCCCCTACATGAGTTACCCTAGATATACCTCGGGGAACAGAATTCGTGGGCTTCACCGGACAAGAGTTCGCAAAATGAGACTGTCCGCCACAATACAGATATAAGCCAGCCTTTCATCTACGGAGTCTTTCTTGTTCGGAGAGACGAGCCCTTCCAACTTGCATCGGTTCCTCTGGAGGAGAAGGAGAAGCTTGAGTAGCTGGAGTATGCAAGAGAGGTCTCTGGAAGCGAGGTGCCAACAAGGGTTTTACAACGCTCCCTCTCTACTTGATGCTCTCTGAGACGAGTGTCCACCTTAATGGATAGTGCAATCAGATCTTCCAGAAGATCAGGGAACTCCCTGGAGACAAGATCATCTTTAATGCTAATAGACAAACCTTGATAGAATACGGCCTTATAGGCATCGTCATTCCAGGAAGTCTTAGCCATCAAAGTTTTAAAGTCAATAGCATAGTCACTGACACTGCGGTTTCCCTGCCGGAGTTGTAGAAGACGAGATGGAGCATTAGTGACCCGACCCGGGGCATCAAACACAGTACGAAATGCTTGAAGAAAAGCCTTGGCATCAAAAGTCAGTGGAGAATTCTTCTCCCAAAGCGATGTTGCCCACTCAAGCGGTTTGCCCACCAAACGAGACATCACATAGCCCACCTTGGAACGTTCATTGGGGAAGTGCGAGGGTTGAAACTCGAACTGGATCTGGCACTGTGTAGCGAAACCTCTGCAGGCCTGTGAGTCCCCACTGAAGCGAGGAGGTGGCAGAATATGAGGCTCACCAGACGAGAAACCTGTGGTAGACGAGACGACCGTCACGGGAGGATTTACAGCAGCTTGGGAAGCAGAAGGCGCTGGAGGCACTCGAGAGAGAAGGGTATCGAGTGCCTGCCCTATGCGGTACTGCTGGGCTTCATATTCCTCCATGCGGGATGCCAGTCAGCGGAGCGCTCGTCCGACATCAGGCGTAGCTTCCTCAGTAGGATCCATGGCCCAAGTATAATGTCAGGGAGCCGGGAGATCCCTCCAGGGAGGTAGTCAGGATCGAGGAGGAAGCCCTCTTGAGGGAGCAAGGTCGCAGTGTCCAAAGGGTTAATCCAAAGAGTAGTAAGAATCCAGGCAAGAGTTCAGGGGCAGGCAGATAACAGCAAAGTCCAAAGTCCAGGCAGGGGTCAAGATAAGAAATCAGGAACAGGATTAGCAAAACAGCTCACAAGAAACCCAGGAAACACTTAGGAAATGTTTTCCTATACTTGGGCGCCATTCTGGCATCTAGATGGTGTTTTTATTTTGAATTTGGCGCCATAGTGACGTCATTGGCGTCCTTGCGCCGATGTCGGCGCGCTGACATCATTGCGCCGGCGCCGCTACCCACGTGGCGGCCATGGGCGCTGCCATTTTGGGAGCGACGCCGGCAAGGGAGCACGCGCCGCCCGGAGCTCCAGGACCTGCTCCGGGCGGCGATCGTGACACAGATCAGATCAGCAGAACATTGTTGGGCAAATATGGTAAAGATCTGCTCATGTGTTGCTGATCCAGAAACTGGTCCTACTGCCCTTTAGATGGCAGAAAGGATTTGTTCCCTCTCAGAGACAAATAGGGAGATGGGCTTTTGCCTTTCACTGCATCAACTATATAAGGTTGGACTTGACCTATAGTATGTGTGTTTTTTTGTGCTAGCAGAAGGAATACTAGGAAGAAAACCCAGTGTTACACCTAAAATGTGCATTTTCATGGAATACCCTATAGGTATAGGGGGCCAATAAGGCCCTAAATAAAAGCAACTTCAATATATATTGGTAAAAGTGGGATATATCAGGGGCCCTAAAATTAATTTGCCTGGAGTCACCTCTTCACATCAATATTAATTTATATAAATAATAACTATCCCGATTCTGTGAATAAACACAAATCTGCGAGTATTTGAGATTTCCTGTGCGAAATGACAAACCACCCCAAACCTTCATAGGAAGCCAACACAAATACAAGGCCTTCATGTCAACAAACCAGCCCAACCATATTCCAACTCCAAGTTTTTTTTGTAGAGTTTAAAGCCTTTAGCCTCATCCCAAGTTTCCCAAACCTGTTCCTTCACTGGAGCTTTTCCAATTTCTGTCTTTCCAGGTCACCATGGGACATCACTCACAGAGGCTGCACTAGTTACCTGCTGATTGCACCCAGCCTCTATTATCTTCCTCACATGCTGAGTCTCAAAAATGTCCTCTAATGTACTTGTAAAGAGTAATCATGTCCCCTCACAAATGCCTTTTTTTCCAAAGAAAACATCCCCAACCTTGACAGTCTAACCTAATAATTTGTCTTCCCTCCCTCTAACCAGTTTAGTTGCACTTAGTCTCTGCACTCTCTCCAGCTCATTTATATCCCTCTTAAGGACTGGAGTCCAAAACTGCCCCCATACTCCAGATGAGGCCTCACCAGGGACCTATAAAGAGACAGAATTATGTTTTCATCCCTTGAGTTAATGCCCTTTTTTATACAAGACAGAACTTTATTTGCTTTAGTAGCCACAGAATGACACTGCCCAGAATTAGACAACTAGACATCCCTCTTTTGGTCTCTCTCTTTGGACTCCACCCACTTTCCCATGTGCGTTCACTGAATTTTCAGGTTTATCAAACTATAGCAGTGGGGTCAACATTTGCTTAAAGTCTGGCAGGGGGTATTAACACCACATGTACAATTTTAACTGAGAGCTGTGAATGCTGACACTACAAGCACATTATGCCATACGGGGAAAAGATTCTGGCACATAAAGTACATTATATGCAGAGACCATGGGGTACTCAAAAGACATAGAAAGAAGCAGTAGGTACTGGTCTCCCAAGAACATAATATAGAGAAGTTCAGGCACCACAAGCACTATAAAGAACATTATATAGTCAGAAGCAGACGGCATTGGCCAACCAAATACAAACATAGAGAGCAATGGGCAATGGCACCATGAGCAGTATAATATAGAGAATACTGGCAGGTCAAGCACAATATACAATAAAACAAAGTGGGTATAAGAACAAGAATACATTATATAGTAAAAATCACTGAGCACAGGTGCTCCAAGCCTTTTATAAGGAGGAAAATTCTGGGGGGGGGGGGCATGGACCCCCTGGTGCTCCCAGTTCTGACACCTATATCAAGGAGACCATGTTCTGATCACTATTTCCTAAATGATCCCCCCATGCAAATACTAGAGATGAGTTTATTATTATTCTTTATTACCAGGTCCAAAAGAGAGTCATTCCTAGTAGGTTCTTCAACTACCTGAAATCAAAAGCTGTCATTTAGCATATTTACAAACCTGACTTGGCCTCCCCGTTACACCACTCAGTGTCTGGATAATTGAACTCCCCTATAATGACAACTTGCTCTATTTGTGAAGCCCCCTCCATTTATAATAGTAGCTGGACTTCATTCTCCTCACTTATATGGAGTGGTTTATTACATAGACCAATGATAATTTTTTTTTTAAACTTTAGTCCAGAAATATCTACCAAAGGTATTCCATCCCCTCCAAGGCCCAGACTTGTGGAAAGGTTTGGAAGCTCTAGAGCTGCTCATGAGATGCTAATGAGGGCTGAGGTGCTAATGAGGGCTGCTATTGATGAAAGGGGTGGGGACAGGGGTGACGAACAGCAACGGGCATAGGGGCACCCAGTATGTAAATCCAGCCCTCCCCGGTGCCATCCATGATTATTTCTTTAGAACATGGCTTTAATTCAAGCTTTACATAAAGACATATTCCTTCAACCCTTTTAATCCTCCTGCCTCATAAAAAGGGTGTAACTATTTAAATTCACATCCCTGGTTACATTGATGCTTCTGTATCTTCTGGATCCTCTTCTAACTTTTCAATAATTTTCTGAGCTCTCTGACTCAACTGCACATGCGCCAATGGCTGAAGTATCGACGCTCATGTCATAAAAATTCAAAATTGTCCTAACACGGGGCCCCTGAGTTACTCTGCAAATTTAGGTCAGTGTTGCCCGATGGGGCATGTATTATTTTTAACCACTATGGGGGCAGTGGAGAAGGGAATGGGACTTTTAGCCGTGGGGGGGGGGGTTAATTCTCCTTTAAGTTCAACTTTTAGTCCAGTTGAGACCTGTCTACCTTAGATGATCCAGAAAAAGGTGAGACCTCTCCATTTGTAGCCATCTCCACTCCAGTTTGAATAAAATTGGTTGCTGATTCTTGACTACTGAACTCTTCCTATCTAAAAACTTTATTGCTGTGATTATTTTGAGACTCTCGTACAAACACACTGATGGATCTTACAGTGCAGTTGGATTTGTGCATACGGGGCATATGGAGAGGGCAATACCTGGTATGAACACTAGAGTGAACTGTAGGCCAAGATGAAATTAGACATTGCAATGGAATGGAAAACCAAGGGATATGAAAATTGCAAACAAAATTGTTATTTAATCAGATTCCTTTTCTTCACAAAAAAAGTCAAGCTTTACAATCAGAGCCACTTGCTCTCTTAAAAAAAACAATAATTGGACACTAAAGAGTTAAATTTTTAAAATTTGATGTTGCATGTAAGCAAATTTTTCTCAACATTTTAAAATATACATCTAATTTTTTTAATATGACTTACAGAATTGAGTTGTATAAACATGTAAAGTAAAGAGGAAAAGAAACATGTGAAGTAAAGAAAAAAGTATCAATATGAAAAGAACCCTTGCTCATGTTAAATCACATTTTTTGTCAACTTGAATTTTTCAATTCAGATATTAAATCAATAAAGTAAGTACCAATTTTGGTTGCAGCGTTCAGTGTCAGGAAGTGGCTACAAAGGCTAATACATATTAACATGAAGGGACAGATTCCAATGATGCCAATACAAATAGGCTTATGTATTAATGACTAATGGTTAAAGCACACAATTAATAAGGCTTACAGTTTTTGGCACCAATATATAAATAATCATTGTCTCCTGGATCATAAAGCTACAGAATCATAGTGGTGGCTTCTCTGCAACTCAGGTAGATTGTCCTACCTTGTCTATTTCAGACTCAGATTTTATCTTGCTTACCATATTAATCATTGCTCTGCCTGGCTTCTGTAAGACTTGTGGCACTTCAGGCTCTTGTTCTCTATGGGTCTCTCACACTCAGCCATGATGCCTGGAGAACTGTTTCACTCTCCTTGGACAAAACTCCAATCACAGAGTTCAATGTAGGGGATTCCAACCGACTGCTTCTCCAACATATTGCCCTGAAAGAGGTCCCAGGAGATTATTTAGCTACAAACAGTGGGGCAAATTTAAGGGTGAAGTGGCTAATGCCAGCGTGATGTCATTTTGCCACTTTGCTGATTTACTAACGGGTGCTAGCGTAAATACTCTAGCGCTACTTCACATCCTAATGCCAGATGAAGTTGCGCTATGGAGAAGGGACGTAACTTCGCTACTTCACTAACTTACGCATTTTACTGAACGTTACCTCTTGCTCCAGACTTGCCTTCACCATCTCAGACCAGGCGAAGTGCAATAGGGTAAATAGGACCAAAAAAATAAATAAGTACCAAAAAAACGCTGGCGTCTTTTACCTTTTTTATGGGTGATTGGCTGAAAAAGAGTGTACATTTTTTTCCTTCCCCCTACATTTCCTAACATGTGGCACATAAACTATACAGTGGGCACATGTATAGGGCAAAATAACAACTCTATTTTATTTTATGAAGGTTTCCCGGGCTTGTGTAGTGTAATATATTTGCTGCAACATATACGTCCATTGTACTTTAACTTGGCACCATTTGCTAATTAGGCATCGCTAGTGTAACTTCGCTTTGCTTGACGAATTATCGCTAGCGCAACTTTGCTTTACTTTATCTTTTGCCTCCCTGGGCGCAACTTCAGATTTTAGTGAATTTGAGCAGCCCTGGCAAAACTACACCTGGCGAAGTGCGGCGAAGCCATCGCTAGCGCATTTTCGGGCAATAGTGAATGAGGTCATAATGTACTTTGAGTCGGTGAGTGTTGCGCTTGCAAATAAAGGCTTGTCCTTTAGGAAAAAGAAGTCATACTGGGAAATTTTGCCCCTGGATTACAATAAATAAATTCCACTAGATGTACAAACTAGCATCTTATAGCGTTACAGAGCTGTGGGTCATTATGGTTGTATAGCTCTTTATTTGTATGTTTAAATGGTTTGGTAGGTCACTAATAAAGAACATGAATCACCCGTTATCAACAGGTGCAAAAAACTGTATTTTTATTTCAAATTAGCACCACAAATTTTGTTGACTCTCCTTAAAATATGTCTTCTGGTGAATCTTTTGTTTTTGCATCTCTTACAGATAATTTGGCCATCACCAAATACATTGCCCCCTGCAGTGTAAAAGGTACGACATTGTATTTCTTTCTGTTAATGGGTTTTATTGACAGCGACCTATAGCTCTAACTGTAAAATCTAAGCTGTATTAAGTTTGTCTGTCCTTAAAGGGGAACTAAAGTCTAAAATAGAATAATGCTAGAAATGCTATATTTTGTGTACTAAATATAAACATGAACTTAATGCACCAGAAGCCTAATTAAACAAATGATTTTTGCTTTCAAAGTTGGCCGCAGGGGGCTGTCATTTTGTAACTTTGTTAAACATCTTTGCAAGACCAAGACCCTACACATGCTCAGTGTGGTCTGGGTTTCTGTTGGGAGGCTAAACTTAGAGATCATCATAAATTATTAAAAAAGCACAAGTCAAATAATATCTGCCATAGAAGCCGATACAGCAAGACTGATTAATAATCAGAAGAAACAGACTGCACTGGGTCTGAGGATACAAATCTCTACTCACTATATATATTACAGTCCCATTTTACAGACCGAAAATGGTGTTTTATCTTATAGTCTGTTGGATGAATTGGTGCATAATTAGTATATGTGTGTGGCATTTGCATGTGATCACTCCCATGATGCACCTTGGCTGACATTGTGATGTCATAATGCACCTTGGCTGACATTGTGATGTCATAATGGACAAAGAAGTTTCTAGACCTTCCCAGACAAGCTTGTGTCATAGCTGAGCTGGTTAGACTGCAGAGCAGATCCCTGGTGACTGATCTGTACTAACGAGCTTTTTACATCTTTAATCTTATTCATTTGATTACATCTGATTGCTGAGGGGCATCCTTGCTCAGCTGTGTATCTGTAAGTGAGAGAATTCTTTTTTATCATTGAAATATATAAAGGAAATAGGGGCTTAGCTTGGGAACTGTAGGCCTGTAAGTTTCAATATATATATATATATATATTAGGGATGCACGGAATCCACTATTTTGGATTTGGCCGAACCCTGAATCCTTCGCGAAAGATTCGGCCGAATACCGAATCCGAATCCTAATTTGCATATGCAAATTAGGGATGGGAAGGGGAAAACTTTTTTTTACTTCCTTGTTTTGTGTCAAAAAGTCACGCTATTTCCCTCCTGCCCCTAATTTGAAATGTAAATTAGGATTAAGATTCGGTTCAGACAGGCAGAAGGATTCAGCCGAATACGAATCCTGCTGAAAAAGGCCGAATCCTGGCTGAATCCCGAACCGAATCCTGGATTCCGTACATTTGTAATACATATATATATATATACACATATATATTACAGTTGCATTTTACAGACGGAAAATGGTGTTTTAGCTTTTAGTCTATGTCATAATGCACCTTGGCAGACATTGTGATGTCATAATGCACCTTGGCAGACATTGTGATGTCATAATGCACATTGGCTCACATTGTGATGTCATAATGCACCTTGGCAGGCATTGTGATGTCATAATGCACAAAGAAGTTTCTAGAGCTTCCCAGACAAGCTTATGTCATAGCTGAGCTGGTTAGACTGCAGAGCAGATCCCTGGTGACTGATCTGTACTAACGAGCTTTTTACATCTTTAATCTTTATTCGTTTGATTATATCTGATTGCTGAGGGGCATCCTTGCTCAGCTCTGTATCTGTAAGTGAGAGAATTCTTTTTTATCATTCAAATATATAAAGGAAATAGGGGCTTAGCTTGGGAACTGTAGGCCTGTAAGTTTCAATATATATATATATATTAGGGATGCACGGAATCCACTATTTTGGATTTGGCCGAACCCCCGAATCCTTTGCGAAAGATTCGGCCGAATACCGAATCCCAATCCTAATTTGCATATGCAAATTAGGGGTGGGAAGGGGAAAACTTTTTTTTACTTCCTTGTTTTGTGTCAAAAAATCACGCTATTTCCCTCCTGCCCCTAATTTGAAATGTAAATTAGGATTAAGATTCGGTTCAGACAGGAGAAGGATTCAGCCGAATACGAATCCTGCTTAAAAAGGCCGAATCCTGGCTGAATCCCGAACCGAAACCTGGATTCCGTGCATTTGTAATACATATATATATATATACATATATTTATATACACATATATATTACAGATGCATTTTACAGACGGAAAATGGTGTTTTAGCTTTTAGTCTATTGGATGAATTGGTGCATAATTAGTATGTGTGTGGCATTTGCATGTGATCACTCCCATGATGCACCATGGCAGACATTGTGATGTCATAATGCAGCTTGGCAGACATTGTGATGTCATAATGCACCTTGGCAGACATTGTGATGTCATAATGCACCTTGGCTGACATTGTGATGTCATAATACACAAAGAAGTTTCTAGAGCTTCCCAGACAAGCTTGTGTCATAGCTGAGCTGGTTAGACTGCAGAGCAGATCCCTGGTGACTGATCTGTACTAACGAGCTTTTTACATCTTTAATTTTATTCATTTGATTATATCTGATTGCTGAGGGGCATCCTTGCTCAGCTCTGTATCTGTAAGTGAGAGAATTCTTTTTTATCATTCAAATATATAAAGGAAATAGGGGCTTAGCTTGGGAACTGTAGGCCTGTAAGTTTCAATATATACTGTGGATATATATATTACAGTTGCGTTTTACAGACTGAAAATGGTGTAGTAGTTTATAGTCTATTGGATGAATCGGTGCATAATTAGTATATGTGTGTGCGTTTGCATGTGATCAGGTGATTAGGAACGTACATCAAAATGCAACATGTTACGTCTAAACAAACCACTGCTGAACCAATAGAGTAAAAACACTATGCAGAATGCCCATGAGTACAACTGGGCAGAATATAAAGTAACCAATTAGCGAATGCGTTTATTTCCGCGTTTCATGCATAATAAAACCCAGGGAAACAGCCCTTAGGCACCCGATTGCTTGATTCCAACTACAAATGGTGTTTTCCCACAGGTCATATTTTTGTTAATTGAACGCGTTTGCCCTCATTTTTGTGAAATTTTGTTGTTAGATAATATTCAGGATATTAATATTATCATAATTGGATTCATTTTATGGGAAGTAAATGGATAAACCAATTCAGGCTGAATTCTGCAAGCACTCCCATGATGCACCTTGGCTGACATTGTGATGTCATAATGCACCTTGGCTGACATAATGATGTCATAATGCACCTTGGCTGACATTGTGATGTCATAATGCACCTTGGCTGACATTGTGATGTCATAATGCACAAAGAAGTTTCTAGAACTTCCCAGACAAGCTTGTGTCATAGCTGAGCTGGTTAGACTGCAGAGCAGATCCCTGGAGACTGATCTGTACTAACGAGCTTTTTAAATCTTTAATCTTATCGTTTGATTACGTCTGATTGCTGAGGGGCATCCTTGCTCAGCTCTGTATCTGTAAGTGAGAGAATTCTTTTTTATCATTCAAATATATAAAGGAAATAGGGGCTTAGCTTGGGAACTGTAGGCCTGTAAGTTTCAATATATATATATATTAGGGACGCACGCAATCCACTATTTTGGATTTGGCTGAACCCCCGAATCCTTCGCAAAAGATTCGGCCGAATACCGAATCCGAATCCTAATTTGCATATGCAAATTAGGGGTGGGAAGGGGAAAACATTTTTTTACTTCCTTGTTTTATGTCAAAAAGTCACGCTATTTCCCTCCTGCCCCTAATTTGAAATGCAAATTAGGATTAAGATTCGGTTCGGCCGGGCAGAAGGATTCAGCCGAATCCTGCTGAAAAGGCCGAATCCTGGCCGAATCCCGAACAGAATCCTGGATTCTGTGCATTTATAATATATATATATATATATATATATATTACAGTTGCATTTTACAGACCGAAAATTGTGTTTTAGCTTATATTCTGTTGTATGAATTGGTGCATAATTAGTATATGTGTGGCATTTGCATGCGATCACTTCCATGATGCACCTTGGCTGACATTGTGATGTCATAATGCAGCGTGGCTCACATTGTGATGTCATAATGCACCTTGGCTGACATTGTGATGTCATAATGCACAGAGAAGTTTCTAGAATTTCCCAGACAAGCTTGTGTCATAGCTGAGCTGGTTAGACTGCAGAGCAGATCCCTGGAGACTGATCTGTACTAACGAGCTTTTAAAATCTTTAATTTTATTCGTTTGATTATATCTGATTGCTGAGGGGCATCCTTGCTCAGCTCTGTATCTGTAAGTGAGAGAATTCTTTTTTATCATTCAAATATATAAAGGAAATAGGGGCTACAGACCCAAAATGGTGTTGGAGCTTATAGTCTGTTGGATGAATCCTGCATAATTAGTATGTGTGTGTGTCATTTGCATGTGACCAGGATATTCGATTGCAAGCTCCACTGAGGCAGGGTCCATGTCAATGGAGTATATTCTCTGTGATGCGCTGCAGATAAAAACATAATAATTCTATAGCAGTAACAGTTAACCCTGATTCCTTTCTATGTTCCCATAAACTCAAATAAAAATTTATATTTTGTATCATAGGAGCTGCAGCATGGGTGACCGACTCTGCAATGCATTTCGGAACATTTTCAAACAGAAGAACAAGGTAAGGCCAGAACTTGTTTCTCTGATATTCAATGGACTGAGACATAAGACTAAAGTCTGGTATTAACTGGGACATCACAATTGACATGAGTAAGCAATAATTATCACTGATGAGACCTCACTAAATACAGTTTATAAGAGGTTATGGGTACAATACATTATACATTTTGTCCTGGTGTTCCCAAATTCTAAGCAGATGTATATTGTGCCTTGGTTCTGCCTGTAAATAGTCAATGAGTCTGTCCCTTATACAGTCCTGCACCAATCACTTATTAATCACTTGTCAATCACTTATGTAACATTAACCCTGCAATGTTTAACCCTAGTTATTAACACACCAGGGGGCACATTTACTATTGGTCAAATATCGAGGGTTAATTAAGCAAAATGGGGGTTCTACTGTAGTGACATGTGGGTTCTAGGTCTTCTTTTCCTAATGCCATTTTTAAAATCTCTTCCGCTACAGAAAAAGAAAGATAAACGTGTTAGTCCTACCCAAGAGACAGACATCGCACCTGCACCAGAAGTGAAAGAGGAAAAACCACAAGGTATTTAAGGAATCGGATGGTCCCATGCATATATTGTATAGAAGACAAGCTTATTACTATAGCCATGGGGAGAGAGCTGGGAGAATGTGTTACATCATATAATATTTACCAATAGGACAAATATCTCGAATGGGCGATTCTTATACCCCTCCCCCCACCCTGAGGAGGCTTTCTGGCTGCTGCCCCATATTTCTGGGGGTCCAGGGGAGTCCACTATGGTCTATGAAGCTAACGCAGAGTGAAACCATCAATTTGGCTTTAAAAATTACCCTGCCATTGGCAGTGCCCCTGATTTCTAAAACGTTTAGACTAACCTGTAGACTCTTTCCAGCTTTCAAATGGGGGTCACTGACCCCATCTAAAAAAAAACAAATACCCTGTAAGGCTACAAATGCTACTCCTCATTTTTCTATTCAGGCCTCTCTTATTCATAATACCTGTACAGTATCTTTTTCTAATGAATGTATGGTTGCTAGGATCATTTGGACCCTGGCAACCCGATTGCTAAAACTGGAGAGCTGCTGAATATAAATCTAAATAAGTCAACAACCTAATGAAAACCTAATGAAAACCTAATGCAAATTGTCTCAGAATATCCATCTCTACATCATGCTACAAGTTCATTTAAAGTTGAACAATCCCTTTAAAGGAGAACTAAACCCCCCAGTCCCCACTGCCCCCCTCCGCTGACTCCCCCTGTCTTACCCATGAATTCTGTCCCCTCTAGACAGGGTCAGACTGGACAATTGTGGGCCCACTGGGGTCCAACCTGTTCATGTGCAAATGCCACAGTGATGGCCTACATTTAGATATTTTTTATGGGCCAGCCAATGGAGGAGCAGGTCTGGGCCGGCGGTAGCCCACCGGGTTTTTTCTCGGTGTCCCGCTGGCCCAGTCCGACCCTGCCTCTAGAAATAGTGACCGCAAATACAGAGTGAGAGCAGTGGAGCTCACGGGCGCCATTTTCTTCTCTTCGGTAATCTTCTTGAAGTGAACGACATATTTTCGCATGCGCATTCGGAGCAATCTTCCGGTTCGCGCCAACTGCGCTTGCGACGAAAGAGACAGAAATTATCGAAGGGGAGGAAGAAGACACGAAGAATTAAGGATATTGTGATTTATTTATAGGCTCCAGGGCCGGAACTAGGGGTAGGCAGAGTAGGCACTGATAGTAGTTGTTTCTGTATCATCTAAATGTACAATCTTTATTTTACACAACAGAATCGAAGGTGAAGAAAGGAAAACTTCGACGCTTCTTTAAATGCATAAGGAACCTCTGTCGACAGAAGAAGAAGGTAAGGTGGAACACTCCATTGTAACATTAATGCAAGGCAGAATATCATGTCGCAGTTAAAAAAGGGCAAGATGATTTTAAAGTGATTTGCAAGGTCCCCTGTCTTATTGGGGGGACTTTAGTACTAATTATGCTACTGCCTTGACTTTTACATGAACAGAAATGTTCAGCATCATTTCCTAATCATTTTTTGTGTTTGTTATTTTTATTGACGGTTATTATCTCTTGTATTTCTATAGGAGAGTTCAGAAGCTGTGCAGGAAGAAAAAATCACAGAATGTGAACAAATCCAAGGGGAAGTGTTGATATGCGAGGAAATCGACATTCAGATCCTTAAAGGTAACGCTGTGTTTCCTTATGCACCCCCATTAATTGTTTTCTTTAGAAATCACGGGGCCCCGTACAGCAACATTTTCTGGGCCCCTAGTCCCCGCCCACCCCAGATCCTGCCAATCCCTCCAAAAAACCTTCATGGTCAGGGCCCCCCTGGTGGTCAGTTCCCCTATAAATTAAAAACAAACATTGGCAGCAGGGCCACCCATAAAAGTTTTAAAAAAAACATTGGTGGTCAATCCCCCCCTACCAGTTAAAAAAAACATAATTGGTGGTCTGGGCCCCACCTATAAGTTAAAAAAAACTATTGGTGCCATAAAAGTTTTTAAAAAATCATTGGTGGTCAGGGCCCCTCTATAAATTAAATAAAACAGTGATGCCAGGGCCCCCCATAAAAGTTTTTACAAAATCAGTGGTGGTCAGGGGCTCCATAGAATATTTTAAAAAATCATTGGTGGCCAGGGGTTCACGTGTAGAAGAAGCTTCACCCTCCTGACGCAATTCTACTGCTTTCTGACAGCAGTGGGGGCCTGGCTACAGAGTGAGTACAGCGGTTGGGCCCCCCCTAAGACCCAAAAATCACTGGGCCCAGGACAACTGTCCCCCTAGTCCCCCTTGATGGCGGCCCTGGTTTTCTTCCTCGGGTTCTTGAGGGAAAAGTATTGAAACCCCTGGTTAGTAATATTTTAATTGGAGGCCTTCCCAGCCCTGTGGGTCATCTGTTAGGTTAGTCATATATCTATCCGACATCTTGTTATTAAATCATTGTATTTGATCTTTGCAGGGTCTTCAGAAATTCCTCATGATCCTTCCCCAAATATTGAAAATACTCCGAATCCACAGAGTAAGAAGGATGAGGAAATTCCCTGTGATCCTTCCCTAAATATTGAAAATACTCTGAATCCACAGAGTAAGATGGATGAGGAAATTCCCTGTGATCCTTCCCCAAATATTGAAAATCCACAGAGTGAGAAGGATAATGAAGAAAAGAAGCCACAGAATGACATTTTCCTTAATAGGAGTATAAGGTAAGATACAACATCTTGGGGCAGATTTATCAAGGGTCCAAATAAAAATTACATTTTCGAATTGAATTTCAAATTTAAAAATGTCAATTTTCGAGTTTATTTTACTGTAATTTGACCAGGGAATAGTGAAAATTCTATTTCAGTTTTAAAAAAACAAAACGTAGAATTCGCATTTCAAAATTTATCATGTACTGACCTTTTAAGAATTTGGATTCCACTATTCCCCACTTTAAACGTGCCATGTTGCTGCTTTAGCATATGGGGGACGTCCTGTATATAAAATTCGGGGGGTTGTGGAAGCACTGTTAAGGCTAAATTTAAGTATATTTAAGTATAATGGAAGTGCTACTTACAATGCACTTCCCTGGTCCCCTGTCTCATAAGTAGTTCAGTATAAATGCAAGTGCATGTGTTTTACACAACTCCTAGAATCAATTTGGAGTTGTTTGGAGACATCCTCAAAATCAAATTTTCGAGTTTGCGGGTCGATCCCATTCACCTGAAATTGAAAAATTCAATTTTTTTGATGCATGTACATGTAGAACAAAGGATAAACAGAAGAGCTAATTCTTTGTTGTTTTCTTCCAGCTGTCCTACAGGGATTAAGGCTTTCAAACCAAAATGTCTACTGCATGCGGGTTCTTTTGGAAAGGTGAGTTAACCTGTCCCCATAGATGATTCTCATGTTTCAGCACATATTCAGGAAAGACTGAAGCTTCTCTCTCTCTCTCTATCCAGATATATAAAGCCAAACATCGAGCAACAGGAACAATTGTTGCTATGAGGATTCTAAAACTGGACCGCATAACTTGCATGGAAGAAGAACGGTAGGTTAAAGTGGGAACTAACAATTATACAAAGCATTCTCTTACATTTGTCTCTTGTTCTGGATCCATAAATGAAATATACTGTACTCATGTGAATGTTATCATAAAGAGATAGTATACTGACCAACTATGGATCTAGAACACTATGTGGCACATTTACTAAGGGTCAAATATCGATGGTTAATAAACCCTCGAATTGGAAGGATTTAGCGCAAATGCTACAATTGAAGTAAAAATAGTTCCATCGAACGGTATATTTAATCGATCGATCGAAGGATTTTTCTTCGATCAAAAAAGTCTTACAAAAGTGCTGGGGAAGGTCCCCATAGGCTAACATTGTACCTCGGTAGGTTTAAACTGCCAAAGTATGTAGTCGAAGTTTTTTATAAAGAGACAGTACTTCGACTATCAAATGGTCAAATAGTCGAACGATTTTTACTTTGAATCGTTCGAATCGAAGTCGAAGGTCGTAGTAGCCTATTCGATGGTCGATGGTCATTGGAATCCTTCACTCGAGCTTAGTAAATGTGCCCCTATGTGTGTTGTCACAATAAAACCTATTCTTCTTACATTGATTTTTTGTTCTATTTTTCAGGCTTTTCCTGGAGGAGGACATCCTTCAGATGGTGCAGAGAATGCAAAATACATTCCTTATTTCGTTCTTCTCCTCCTTTTCTACCAAAAATCACCTCTGCCTTGCCATGGAATACGCAGCAGGAGGTGACTTGGAATCCCATATAAGCCATGGCTGCATCTCGCTGGAAAGAACCAAGTAAGCACTAGTGGATTTCTGGGATGTACTTAAATTAGGGATGCACCAAATCCAGGATTCGGTTCGGGATTCGGCCAGGATTCGGCCTTTTTCAGCAGGATTCGGCCGAATCCTTCTACCGGGCCAAACTGAATCCGAATTCAAATTAGGAGCGGGGAGGGAAATTGCGTAACTTTTTGTCAGAGAACAAGGAAGTAAAAAATGTTTTCCCCTTCCCGTCCCTAATTTGCATATGCAAATTAGGGTTTGGATTCGGTTCGGTATTCGGCCGAATCTTTCACGAAGGATTCGGGGGTTCGGCCGAATCCAAAAAAGTGCATTCGGTGCATCCCTAACTTAAATACTTGTAAAAGTGTAGATAATATCCTAGTTCCATAGAGAGCCCAGGCTTGGTGAAGGCCTCGACTCAGCTATGGCTACAGATTGCTGATCATGTACATAAATAACAGAAACTGATATAAATGTTGTCTTTTTCCCAGATTTTATTCCGCCTGTATCGTCCTTGGCGTGAAGTTTTTACATGATAACAACATTGTTCATAGGTAAGTTGGGCATCATATGTGAGCCCATGATGTTACTCGTATATATCTGGTTTTGGTGATCTAAACGTTATCTTAAACCATTTTGTTTTTTATTTTAATGCAGAGATTTAAAGCCAAGGCACATACTTCTGGATGGCCAAGGTTATGCAAGAGTAGCAGGTTTTGGGCTGTGCAAAGAAGGTAAGCTTTCCATGTGTAATGATGTAGTATACAGGGAAATGCTAAGGATAAATGATCTTCTGCTAATTCTGAAATTTCTGATTGTGCTTTAGGAATTGGACATATGGACGAAATTCAGAGCCACCACGGAGCTTTGCATTATATGGCCCCAGAAATGATCAGAGAAGACTCTTATACCAGATCAGTAGACTGGTGGGCTCTTGGTGTGATTATTTACCAAATGCTTGTTGGCAAGGTAAGTGCCCAATAACAGACTGTATTAGGGAACACTTCATACTTTTTTCATATTATATACATATAAACAAATGCTGTTTTCTTTTTGTAGCTGCCTTTCACTGGAAAGGATAGTACGGAAATAAAGGATAAAATCCTCAATGAAAGCCCAATATTTCCACCAGACCTGGATGACAATGCCAAGCTGATAATACTCAAAGTAAGTTGGGATCTTACAAACCGTTGCTTCACTCGTTAATCAGTTGGATACTGTCCACTTGATTCGTTGATGGGATGAATGAGTAGATCTTAAAGAGGGTGGTTTGGCCACTGTTGCCTTCAGGTTGACTGGTGCCCCCCACCTATGTATTTGTTTTGAGTAAAACCGGTTATCATATTATACATGTATGGTTTTAACTATAACTTAATCTTTTTTGTAGCTTTTACGCAAAGAAGCCAAATATCGCCTTGGGTCTAGAGAAGAAGATGCCCAAGAAGTCATGGAAAGTCCTTTATTCAGGGTATGTTAATATTTTACATGTCTTTAATTGGAGCCTTTGATAGACGAGTCATTGCAGATAATGATATTCGTTAATTATATCACTGGACCAATATCATTTAGTTACCATTAATGTAGATAATGACAGCAGTAAATAATGAAATATGTATTTTGCTTACAGGGATTAGACTGGAGTGCATTACTGAAAAAAGAAATCCAGCCCCCATTCACTTCCCAAAACAGTATGTCAGTCCAACTTGGGAAGCAAAAGCTTTACTTGCCATCCTCAGACATCCCAAGTCAACTGTTAGATAGCATCCCAAAGCCAATAAAAGAATCTGTGGAGCCAAAGAGCAAGAAGGAAGAGCCACAGATTGAAGAGGACATTGCTCCGAAGGTTCCATCTAAGGATAAGGATCTAACGAGTTCTGAGGACACTTATGAGAGTTCAATGGAGTTCACTGATCAGAGCGAGACTTCTTATGAGCCAGAATCGGTAAGATTTGGTTTTATGTGGGTTTATTGGGTATAGTAAATAAATGCAATAAAAGAGATTAATATTAGAATGATAAGACTCATAGGACATAGCATCCCTTATCTGGATACTGTATATGGTAGATTATACTTCACTGTATATCATTATCCTCAGTGAGACTTTTATCTGAATTAATGGTGTTCCATTTCCTTCTCTAGATTGAAAGCCTTTTCTATGATACTTTGGACGAGATTGATACAGCACTAAACCATGTAAAGGTGGACACAAGGTATGATTTTGGGGTTCATAGTTTGATGCTGAGGTTTTTATGGCTGTTTATAGTTATTGTGGTTGCCTGAGACCTTAATGATAAAGCCTCCTATAATTTGTGTGTATGTAGACTTGGGCTGGATTTCTGCTTCGTACACGTAAACTGTCCTCAGGCAATGAAGGTCCGAGCGTAACACAAGGGCATAAACAGGTCACCATAGGGTTCATGGAGAAAATATTTATCTCTTTTTTTCTTTGCTTTCAGTAATCAGACAACTATTGCTGATTTCAAACTACAACATGAACTTGGTTCTGGTGCTTTTGGAAAGGTGAGTTACTCAGTCCCTGGATATGACAGAAATAACAGTGAGATATTATAATAAACTCATTATAATGGAGGTCTCTCTCTCATTCCAGGTATATCGAGCGGAACACAGACAAACAAGGAGGATCGTTGCCATCAAGACTCAACAAAAGAGCACAGTTACTACCTTAGCTCAATATAGAAGGTGAGGGAGATGGGGGAAATAACTACCAAAAATGATCAGGGTCTGAAACTTATCTGACTCAGAAGCTGATCTGATTCCGTTTTTCATTTACTTTCCAGTTACCCTTAGTTTAATATTTACATTTTTATTACATTCTCTCATAAAAGGCCATTGTTTTGAAAACTATGGGACTGATTTATTCAAATTCAAGATTTTAAATTTTTACAAATCTGCCTCCCTGTGATTTGGGGAGATTCTCATAGAATCATGATTATGCCCCTTATTAATTATTAATATAGGGATCTATGATAGACAGAGTAGACTTAGCTCATCATAACTAACCAGCAAATATCTCTCTTTGGTCAAAACCAAAAACTTATGAGAATTTTTGATGGTTTTATTTTGCAGTATTCTCCTGGAGCAGCGCATCCTTCTGATGGCAAAGAAATTGCAGAATCCTTTCCTTGTAGGATTATTTGCCTCTTTTTCAACTGAAAATCACATCTGCTTTGCTATGGACTATGCAGAAGATGGAGACTTGGCGTCAAAGCTGAGCCATGGTGCCATATCTGTGAAGAGAACTCTGTAAGTACCATCAAGCTTTTATATGTGGGGTCACACAGGTGATAGGTGTGTAGTAGACATATAAAATCCAAAACGTCTTCATTCTGCCTCTATATATGCAAAAAATGAATATATTTACCGATGAGAGGTGCTTCAAGTTGGCTCCACTGCAAATAAGAGCTTTCGTAATAAGCGCACAAAAATAGGAACAAAGGGACACTCAATTTAATGCTTCTACAAAAACTCCAGGTTTTTCCTTTTATTTAAGGTGAGATTCCAGCAAACGTTTCAGAGCCACTTGATGAAGGGGCTTGGCCCTGAAACGCTTGCTGGGATCTGTCCTTAAATAAAAGGAAAAACCTGGAGTTTTTGTAGAAGCATTGAATTGAGTGTCCCTTTGTTCCTATTGTAGTAAGTGTAGTAGACATAACAAATAATAAAGGCTTGGGCAGGTCTTGGCCTAACAATGGCTAAAGGTTGTTACCCGTACAAATAAGTTAAGAATTAAAAAAGAGAAGATAGGAACCCGTGATATAGCTTGTGGTTTGGAACCCATAGCAGGGTCTGACTAGGTCAGTGTATATAAATTTGTAGAAACCGAAAGAAAAAAGATACCCCGTATATTCCCTAATTGAGGTTTAGATATAAACCTCAATTAATATTTTCAGGTAGACCAATTCATTAGATCATAATAAATTCCCTAATGTCATTACATCAATAACCACCGCCTTAATTAATATACTGATGCTAAACAGAGGTATTAATATTCCTTATTGAATAAGGTGAATAAAGTGCTTAGTGCATTGTATATAATATTTAATTATGAATAAATTCAAATCTAGAAGAAATTTATAACTGACAGGAATTAATTGATTATTAAAAAGACCAAAAAGTGCACAGTGCTTCTAGTAAATAGAAAAAACTTGTTCTACCCCCCACAAGTTCATATAAGGTTGGAAAAAGTGCTATGTGCTTCTTAAGTTAAATTGATTGACTTAGACCTAATCCATTAAAGCAATTGATAAACTACAAAAAATAATTACACTTGAATTAATAGGGCTTGAATTCATTAGAAAATAGGTTAGAAAAGGAAATTATAGACGGTGGAGCTGTCCCAAAAGAAACCAACTCAATTATTTGCTAATTTTGGGACACCACAAAGTAAAGACAGTCAAAGTAAACCGGACTGTGGTCACAATACTATTTTACACTAACTTCAGAAAGAGCTATCTATGCGATAAGTATCTTAGTGCCTAATACAAATAAGTTCTCAGTTGTGCATGTATAAAAGAATTGATATGAGTTTTCTCTTTTTGATCCTTGCAGCTTTTATTCCTCCTGCATTGTCCTAGGGCTGAAGTTCTTACACGATAACAAGGTTGTTCATAGGTGAGTAAACAGTTTTCCTTAAGCGGGTCATAAATGCAAAGATCCGATCGTTCAAATCCTCGACCGATTGGACTTCCCCATCTCCCGAGCTGCCACTAACCATTCCGATCAAATAAAGTAGTAAAAGAACAGACCAGCCCCTGACAGCAATCGTACGAAAGTTAAGTCCGACAAAAGCTGGTGACAGTCTCCCACTGAAAATCATACGATCGGCAATACACGCAGACAAATTATCAACAGAAATCGTTTAACCTGTCCGATCGACCAAACGACCGATATCCATGGGACGAAAAAAATGTCGGGACTCCACACATGGTCCGAAAATCGTACGAATCCTCAATCGGATCTTTGCGTCTACGGCCAGCTTTAGTCCTACAAGTGAAATATATCATAATAGGGCAGGATAACATTGTCTTAAAAAATTTCTGTTCTTTTAACACAGAGATTTAAAGCCCCAAAACATTCTTCTGGACAGCCGAGGATATGCAAAACTAGCAGACTTCGGCCTGAGTATAGAAGGTAAGATTCCTGTGTATAATGGCATTGGACTTATGGGACCATATTATTATGTTCATAATCTGCTTTGGCAATATACTTCAAGATATGGTTGGCACTTTCCCAGGGTTCCACAGTAAAGTGGCCCCACCTAATGAATAATGCCAAAGTATATTATCCTGCATTATTAGTGTAATTATTACATCTATTTATAAAGTCTGAATAATCGTCAACATGCAGATAAACATTTGGGAATGAGATCCCGTCCCTCAGATTCTTTGGTCTACACCAACATTTGGAGATGGCATGGCTCACTTTTCACAAAAGATTAGGTTAAAGGGGAGGTAAAGTTGATCTGCACTGATAGAACCAAATCATAGGATGGCAGCATTTGCCCACCGGATATACACCTTACTTTTCATACTGCATATATACCCCTGAATATGCATATTGGCAAGATTGCCTAGATCTATCCATGGCATAATGAAGGATAGGTCCCTAGTCATTTAGATCTGAGCTTCCATCCTTCCAGCTACTTATGTCCCCGGTCACCACCTAGTTTAGCTTTCTTATCCACTAGCATTACTGTGCCTCTTTATGTGGGCTTTGGGCATCTTTATACTAGCTAAACAACCTCATTCATTCAACTGATCTTCTACTAATTCAAGTTGTTCTGATTGTGTTGAAGGAATTGGCCACATGGACACGTTCCAGAGCCGCTGCGGAACTTTAACTTATATGGCACCAGAAATGTTCACAGAGAAAAACTTCACCAGTTTAGTGGACTGGTGGGCTTTTGGAGTGATCCTGTACCAAATGGCTGTCGGCAGGGTAAGTGCCCATTCATAAACTCAATCAGGGAATTTCTGTTTCTAAAAATCGTATTCCATTATGGCTGCCATTTTATCTCGTGTTTTTAATACAAATTCTGTTTTCTGTTTGTAGTTACCTTTCATGGGAAATACAAGAATACTCCTAGAGGTTGAAATCGTAACCGCAGAGCCAAAATTTCCTCCAGGCATGAATTGGTATGTCCAGTGTGCAATAATTAAAGTAAGTACCTGCTGGGGTAACCAGAATCTTGCATGAGCCTGTAGGTGTCTGTAAGTCACCCCTACACATACATGGGAGGAATCAGATGATCCCAGTATGCTTTATGCTTCTTTACATGGTACTTTTTTTTCTTTATAGCTCCTGAAGAAAGACATCAAATATCGCCTTGGAGCTGAACAAGATGCCGAAGAAATAATGAAAAGTCCTTTATTCTGGGTATGTTTACACTTTACTACTCTTAAATGGCAACCGTTAATAGAAGGGTCTTCCATGAGATTTCATTCAATCTTTAGGCAGTTTCACTGGGCAGATATCAGTTCGAATCGGATTGAATCTGTATATGTTAAATAACAAACAGAACTAATAATGCATTTCTACTGTGTTACAGGTAGTAGACTGGGACGCACTTCTGAGACAAGAAATACAGCCTCCATTCACTCCTCAGATAAGAACGGCGGATGTACAGGAGGAATCAAGCCTTTGTCTATCAGGTGTTTCTACCTCAGTGGCCCTTCTGAATGATTACCCAAAGGCATTAAACCAATTGAATTGCCCCGCTCTTTCATCTGGACAACTCTGAGGCGGAAACAAATACTTCTACTTTATTATAATTTTATATATTTTGTAAATAACAAAATTGTATTTTTATATATATATTTTGTAAATAACATAATTATATTTTTATATATATTTTGTAAATAACATAATTACATCTGTATATATATTTTATAAAAAACATAATTATGTTTTTATATAATTTGTAAAAAGCATAATTATATTTTTATATATATTTTGTATGTAACAATTATATTTTTATATATATTTTGTAAATAACATAATTATATTGTTATATATATTTTGTAATTTTAGATAAATAAACTAATAAAATTGACATACAGTGTAGCTAATCATTTATGTATGCATGAGTGTGTGCGTTTACCAATATCCTTAGAGCAGGGCTCCCCAACCTATTTTATCCGTGAGCCACATTCAACTGTAAAAAGAGTTGGGGAGCAACACTAGCATGAAAAAGCCAAATAAGGGCTGTGATTGGCTATTTGGTAGCCCCTATGTGGTCTGGCAGCCTACAAGAGGCTCTACTTTGCACTTTACTTAGTTTTTATTCAATTCAAGCTTCCAAGCCTGGAATGAGGACACTGAGAGCAACATCCAAGAGGTTGGAGAGCAACATGTTACTCACGAGCTACTGGTTGGGGATCACTGGCTTAGAGGGACCAAAATACTGGATACATGAGCTGAATATGTTTGCTGACTGTGTTACAAATAAGCAGTGGGTAGTTTCCTAATGTTCACAGACACACAATAGGATGTACATATTTCAGCTTTTAGTCCATCAGAGCTTAAATCACACACAGGGAAATATTTACTGTGCTTCCCAGTTGGCTCTGCTAATTATATGGGGGGCTGAGAGTTTATCATATTTACAAGCTAAGGAGTAAAGCTGGCCATAGACATGCAGATATTCTCGTGTATGACGAATGATCATTCATTGCAATCTATGGACCTCAGACTAACCATTCATATTAAATAACGTAGTAAAAATAACAGATCGACATGTTTTGGCCAATAATTGACAGACAGCAATTGTACAAAAGTTATATATGACAAATAGAAGTGACAGTCACCCATTGATATGGTCAGATAGGCAATACATGCAGAGATATTATCGTTAGCCGAAAGAAATTTTCTATCTGTCCCATCAACTTAACGACTGATCACCACTGTACGAAAAATATCAGAACTATCCACACACTGTCTGAAAATCGCACAAACCTTTGAATCGTAGAACTTTAAGTTACTCTGATGGAAGGTCTGAGGAGCCAGTTAGGTCTCTTGGCGAGAAGGTAGAAGTGATATATGTGGGCAAAAGGTATTTAAGGGGATAGGAGTGAGCTTTGAAGAGCAAGAAAGCAGTATATCAATGGCATTAGGTATTAAATAAACTTGGGTTTTGGGGAATCAGAAGTTTTTAAGTTATAGCCCCATAAAGTTGTTCATGAAAATGTGATGCTGTAAAGGTCAATCTCCCACCAGCAATTACCATATTACAGAGCAGCCCTTTGACTGACAGATGGAGCTGGCATGACAGTTCTGCATGAAAATAAACATAGAGGTGTATTTTTGTGTTGCACAATGGGCGTGCATTTGAGGTGTAAGGGAGAAATGTGTACCGTGTAGACTGTATTAATGAAAAGCAAAGAGCAAGGATTTGGGCCTCCTGCTAACTTAGGCCTCGGATCTATTACACCCCATTGCACATATGTTGAGTACTTTGAACAGGAAGGAAGAGGGATCATCACCATAACCCTTATCTCACCAGCTACATTCTCCAACTTGGCACCAAACATTAGATTAGGCGCAATGGAGACCCATTTAGCAACATTCTCATATTAGTGGTTGTAGAAATCATGAATAAACCCATTTATTCGTAAACCATGAATGTCATGTCATTTAATAAAAGAGTATGAACAATGCTTTAGAAATCTCCAAAAAATGTGACATTTTCAGACAATTATTAGTGAAAACAATTCTGAAATTCTGAATGGCTAAAAGAAGGTCCAATAGGATCAGCACAACTCCAATTACCTTCTCTTGAATCTCGACTGCTCTTACATGACAAATATATGTATTAGAATTTTTGTGGTTTTCATAGTTAATAACTCTCTAATTTTTCTCTGAAAACTTTTTAAAAACCCTGAATTTTTGGAAAAATGTTTTTGATTCCTGAAAATAAAAAAGTTAGAATCTTAGTAAATAGGGATTCAGGCTCTTGTTACTGGCAATAAGATCCAAGAGAAAGCTCCCCTATCTCAAACTGAAGTGTATTTAATGCCTTGTGACAAGAAGAGTTTAGAAGCTGTCAGGTGGGGATGGATCGGGGTAGGACTTTGAAAAAGATTCTGTCTCCATAAAACATTCCATAAAATAGCTACAAACATAATGATGTGCACTCAAACCAGTTGCTACTTCTCTCTGCTATAGTATTGTAGGGAATTAGTGCAAAACCACTGCACTTATACCTGTAAGGGCTCAGGCATAGAGCCTGTGTCTGTCTGCTGTAAGCTGTAACTTAGCAACCAGCTGTTCAGTGATATCAGTGCAGCAGGAAGTGACACAGCAGTTAGTGAGTGGCTGGCAGGAAGAGGAAGTCACAGATACTGGCAGAAGAGCAAAACCGGGCAGAGAGAACCACATGGTGGACAGAGAGAGAGACCAGAGAGCTGAGAGGTTTCACCAAAAGCATTAATTTGGATCAGGCTGGCACAGAGAAGCCAGATAATGTGCCTGGTGGGACAGAGAGTGTGAAAGGAATACAGACTGGAGAAACCAGGAGGAAATTCCATCCGTAGGGGCTGGTAGTCCCACTGTATGTGTGAATGTGGTGGACTTGCCTGAAGACAAACTGTAAAGCATCCAAAGAGGATTTCCCTAAATAAGCGTTTGAAGTTACAAAGACTGTTTTGTGGAAGGACATTAAAGGACTTTGCCTTCGTTAGTTAGATAGATAGCACAAGGAAGTTAGTTGGTGATGCCCTGGTTAAGAGTGCTATTTGTACTAGTTGGCCATTTAATTTTAAATAAACAGTTATTCAATTTAACAAATACTGTGTGTGTTTTATTACTGTATTCCTAGTGGGGCCACCCGTAGGTGCATTCCCGGATCCCACTAGGTGGAGGCACTGCACTAGTTAGTACCAGGTACCCAGTCTCTCCCAATACCACTGCGGAGTCACTCAGGTTTGTCCAGTGCCATGAGGTAAGAGACACAAGTGGAGTGTAACACAGACAAAGGGGTGTCGAAAGAGTTACAGCCCCATGAAGAGAGAGAATTTCAGACAAGATTTGATAAGAAGAAAGAAAAGAAAGGAGGTTCCATGTTAAGGAGGGAAATGGTTGTTACAGTGACAGATCTTACTTACAATTGTCTGGAAATCTATGGTGCAGGTTTGAGAATTCTGTTTGGTGAGGACCACAATGGCCTGTTGAGGCTGTCCTCTCCTTAAGGACCCAGGGGCAAATTGTCAGGGAGCCGAGAGATCCCTCCAGGGAGGTAGTCAGGATCGAGGAGGAAGCCCTCTCGAGGGAGCAAAGTCGCAGTGTCCAAAGGGTTAATCCAAAGAGTAGTCTGAATCCAGGCAAGAGTTCAGGGGCAGGCATATAACAGCAAAGTCCAAAGTCCAGGCAGGGGTCAAGATAAGAAATCAGGAACAGGATTAGCAAAACAGCTCACAAGAAACCCAGGAAACACTTAGGAAATGTTTTCCTATACTTGGGCGCCATTCTGGTGTCTAGATGGTGTTTTTATTTTGAATTTGGCGCCATAGTGACGTCATTGGCGTCCTTGCGCCGTCGTCGGCGCGCTGACGTCATCGTGCCGGCGCCGCTACCCACGTGGCGGCCATGGGCGCCGCCATTTTGGGGAGGAAGCGCCGCCCGGAGCTCCAGGACCTGCTCCGGGTGGCGATCGTGACAGTACCCCCCCCTCACGGGGGACCTCTGGACCACCAGGACTTGGCTTCTGGGGAAATTTAGAGTGGAAATCCCTCACAAGACGAGGAGCATGCACATCAAAGTGTCCTTCCCAGGAGCATTCTTCAGGGCCAAAGCCCTTCCACTTGATGAGGTACTGAAGAGAGCCTCTGGAGATTCTGGAGTCAAGAATCTTTTCCACCTCATATTCTTGTTGACCATCCACAGAAATAGTAGGAGGGGGAGACTGGTTCACAGAAAAGCGATTGGAGGTAGTGGGTTTCAGCAAAGAGACATGAAACACGTTGGGAATTCGCACCTCAGGGGGAAGCTGAAGTCTGACAGCCACAGGATTGATCACCTCCGAGATGGAGAATGGACCCACAAACTTCGGACCCAACTTAGGAGATGGCACCTTCAACCGAATGTTCCTGGAAGACAACCAGACTTTATCACCAACCTGTAGGGAGGAGAGGGTCTACGTCTACAATCTGCAAACGTTTTGTGAACCAGAGCGCTCTTCTCTAAGTTCGACTTGGTTGCAGCCCAAATAGCAGACATGTGGGCTGCATGGTCATCAGCAGCCGGGACGTCAGACAACACAAAGTCCTGGGGAAAGGCTTGAGGATGCTGACCATACACCGTCATGAACGGAGACCTTCCAGTAGAAGCGTGGCATGCATTGTTATGGGCAAATTCCGCCCAAGGGAGGAGATCAGACCAGTCATCTTGACAAAGGGAGACGTGGTTCCTCAAGAACTGTTCCAGAGTTGATTTACTCGTTCAGCTGCTCCATTAGTCTGGGGATGATAAGCAGAGGAGAACTGGAGAGAAATACACAGACCTTTGCACAGGGAACACCAAAACTTTGCTGTAAACTGAGAACCTCTGTCGGAGACAACTTCCACAGGGAAACCATGCAAGCGGAAAACATACTGGATGAAGAGCTGAGACAACTCCACAGCAGAGGGAAGCTTCCTCAGGGGAATGAAATGGGCCATCTTGCTAAAGCGGTCAATCACAACCCAGATCACCGTGTTCCCACAAGAGGGAGGAAGCTCAACTATGAAGTCCATTGCTAAATGAGTCCATGGACGAGAGGGGATAGGCAAAGGTTGCAATAACCCACTGGGACGGGAATGGCTAGGCTTGGATGTGGCACAAACGGTACAAGCAGCAACAAAGTCTTTGACATCTTTTCGGATAGTCGGCCACCAGACTAAACGTCGAAGGAGTTCAAGAGTCTTTTCAGGACCAGGATGCCCTGCTTGCTTGGAACAGTGGGTCTGTTGAAGAATGGGCAGACGTAACTCGGAGGGAACAAACGCCATCCCAATGGGGGTATCAGGAGGAGCAGAAAATTGACCAGCCAGAATTTGATCAGCGTATTGAGGGTACAAGGAAGCGATGATCTTGACAGGAGGAATAATAGGCTCTTGTCTTTCAGGAGTATGATCCACCGGAGTGAAACTTCAAGACAGAGCATCGGCTTTCCGATTCTTGGAGCCAGGGCGAAAAGTCAAGACAAAGTTGAAGCGGGAGAAGAACAGGGCCCACCTGGCCTGACGAGGATTCAGTCTCTTGAGAGAATGTATGAACTCCAAGTTCTTATGATCAGTATAAATCATGACCGGAATTGAAGATCCCTCTAGGAGGTGACGCCACTCTTCGAGAGCAAGTTTGACTGCCAGAAGTTCTCGATTCCCTACATCGTAATTCTGTTCTGCAGGAGAAAACTTTCTGGAGAAAAAGGCACAGGGGTGCAGTTTCCCATCGGCAGAATGTCTCTGGGATAGAATAGCCCCAGCACCTACTTCAGATGCATCCACCTCAATGCAAAAGGGTAACTTAGGATCCGGATGACGGAGGACTGGGGCAGAAGAAAATGCGTCTTTTAGGGACTGAAAAGCTTCTACGGCAACTGGAGGCCAGGACCTGGGATTACCCCCTTTTTGGATGAGTGTAAGGATAGGTGCAATACGGGAAGGAAATTGCCGGTAGTAGTTGGCAAATCCGATGAACCTTTGAATAGCCTTGGTGCTCAAGGGAAGGGGCCACTCTTGGATTGCTGACACTTTAACGGGATCCATCTCGAAACCTTCGGGGGAGATGATATAACCCAAGAAAGGAATCTTAGACACCTCAAAGACACATTTCTCCAACTTGGCGAAGAGAGAGTTCTTCCTCAAACGAGAGAGTACTTCCTTCACCTGGGAGCGATGAGATTCAAGGTCTTTCGAGAAGATCAGGATGTCATCCAGGTACACGACCACAGACTTTCCCAAGAGATCCCGGAAGATGTCATTTACGAGCTCCTGAAAGACAGCGGGAGCATTACAGAGGCCAAAGGGCATCACAAGATATTCATAGTGCCCATCCCGAGTGTTGAATGCCGTCTTCCATTCGTCCCCTTCACGGATACGGATGAGGTTGTACGCCCCACGGAGATCTAATTTAGTGAAAATCTTAGCCCCTTTCAATTGGTCAAAGAGTTCAGCAATCAGAGGCAAGGGGTACCAGTTTTTAACAGTGATCTTATTAAGGCCCCGGTAGTCAATGCAAGGACATAGGCCTCCATCCTTCTTTTCCACGAAGAAGAAACCTGCCCCGGCAGGAGAAGTAGAGGGGCGGATAAACCCTCACTGGAGATTTTCCTGAATATAGTCTTTCATAGCGAAAGTCTCAGCCGGAGAGAGAGGATAGGTGCGACGCCTAGGGGGCATGGTTCCTGGCAGGAAATCGAGAGAACAATCGTATGGTCGATGTGGAGGAAGGAATTCTGCGGATTTCTTACAGAATACATCAGAGAATTCCCTGTAGAGGGAGGGTAGAGTCTTCAGATCAGACATAGAGATATTCACCCTCTGGAGGGATTCAGCAGGAAGACAGTGCTGTTGGCAAATTTGGCTCCAACGGGAAATCTGTCCTGCGGACCAATCAATGGTGGGATTATGCAGGCGCAGCCAAGGGAGACCAAAAACAACAGGAACGGATGGGCAGGAAATAATTAGGAACGATAGTCTTTCTTTATGCAGCGTCCCAACCTGCACAGGCAATTCCCCAGTCGTCTTAGAGATAAATTCAGCCTCCAGGGGTCTGTCGTCAATGGCAGTGACACGAAGTGGAGTGGACAATGGGAATAAGGGAACTTTCATGTGTTTGGCGAAAAGAGAGTCCATGAAGTTCCCAGCAGCTCCAGAGTTAATGAAAGCTGAGCCAACAATAGTCTTAGTGGCTAGGCGAATCTGTAAAGGAAGGAGAAACCTGTGAGTGTTCTCCTGAGACTTCGGAGAAGTGCCCCCTACATGAGTTACCCTAGATATACCTCGGGGAACAGAATTCGTGGGCTTCAGCGGACAAGAGTTCGCAAAATGAGACTGTCCGCCACAATACAGATATAAGCCAGCCTTTCGTCTACGGAGTCTTTCTTGTTCGGAGAGACGAGCCCTTCCAACTTGCATCGGTTCCTCTGGAGGAGAAGGAGAAGCTTGAGTAGCTGGAGTATGCAAGAGAGGTCTCTGGAAGCGAGGTGCCAACAAGGGTTTTACAACGCTCCCTCTCTACTTGATGCTCTCTGAGACGAGTGTCCACCTTAATGGATAGTGCAATCAGATCTTCCAGAAGATCAGGGAACTCCCTGGAGACAAGATCATCTTTAATGCTAATAGACAAACCTTGATAGAATACGGCCTTATAGGCATCGTCATTCCAGGAAGTCTTAGCCATCAAAGTTTTAAAGTCAATAGCATAGTCACTGACACTGCGGTTTCCCTGCCGGAGTTGTAGAAGACGAGATGGAGCATTAGTGACCCGACCCGGGGCATCAAACACAGTACGAAATGCTTGAAGAAAAGCCTTGGCATCAAAAGTCAGTGGAGAATTCTTCTCCCAAAGCGATGTTGCCCACTCAAGCGGTTTGCCCACCAAACGAGACATCACATAGCCCACCTTGGAACGTTCATTGGGGAAGTGCGAGGGTTGAAACTCGAACTGGATCTGGCACTGTGTAGCGAAACCTCTGCAGGCCTGTGAGTCCCCACTGAAGCGAGGAGGTGGCAGAATATGAGGCTCACCAGACGAGAAACCTGTGGTAGACGAGACGACCGTCACGGGAGGATTTACAGCAGCTTGGGAAGCAGAAGGCGCTGGAGGCACTCGAGAGAGAAGGGTATCGAGTGCCTGCCCTATGCGGTACTGCTGGGCTTCATATTCCTCCATGCGGGATGCCAGTCCGCAGAGCGCTCGTCCGACATCAGGCGTAGCTTCCTCAGTAGGATCCATGGCCCAAGTATAATGTCAGGGAGCCGGGAGATCCCTCCAGGGAGGTAGTCAGGATCGAGGAGGAAGCCCTCTTGAGGGAGCAAGGTCGCAGTGTCCAAAGGGTTAATCCAAAGAGTAGTAAGAATCCAGGCAAGAGTTCAGGGGCAGGCAGATAACAGCAAAGTCCAAAGTCCAGGCAGGGGTCAAGATAAGAAATCAGGAACAGGATTAGCAAAACAGCTCACAAGAAACCCAGGAAACACTTAGGAAATGTTTTCCTATACTTGGGCGCCATTCTGGCATCTAGATGGTGTTTTTATTTTGAATTTGGCGCCATAGTGACGTCATTGGCGTCCTTGCGCCGATGCCGGCGCGCTGACGTCATCGTGCCGGCGCCGCTACCCACGTGGCGGCCATGGGCGCCGCCATTTTGGGAGCGACGCCGGCAAGGGAGCACGCGCCGCCCGGAGCTCCAGGACCTGCTCCGGGCGGCGATCGTGACACAGATCAGATCAGCAGAACATTGTTGGGCAAATATGGTAAAGATCTGCTCATGTGTTGCTGATCCAGAAACTGGTCCTACTGCCCTTTAGATGGCAGAAAGGATTTGTTCCCTCTCAGAGACAAATAGGGAGATGGGCTTTTGCCTTTCACTGCATCAACTATATAAGGTTGGACTTGACCTATAGTATGTGTGTTTTTTTGTGCTAGCAGAAGGAATACTAGGAAGAAAACCCAGTGTTACACCTAAAATGTGCATTTTCATGGAATACCCTATAGGTATAGGGGGCCAATAAGGCCCTAAATAAAAGCAACTTCAATATATATTGGTAAAAGTGGGATATATCAGGGGCCCTAAAATTAATTTGCCTGGAGTCACCTCTTCACATCAATATTAATTTATATAAATAATAACTATCCCGATTCTGTGAATAAACACAAATCTGCGAGTATTTGAGATTTCCTGTGCGAAATGACAAACCACCCCAAACCTTCATAGGAAGCCAACACAAATACAAGGCCTTCATGTCAACAAACCAGCCCAACCATATTCCAACTCCAAGTTTTTTTTGTAGAGTTTTAGCCTTTAGCCTCATCCCAAGTTTCTCAAACCTGTTCCTTCACTGGAGCTTTTCCAATTTCTGTCTTTCCAGGTCACCATGGGACATCACTCACAGAGACTGCACTAGTTACCTGCTGATTGCACCCAGCCTCTATTATCTTCCTCACATGCTGAGTCTCAAAAATGTCCTCTAATGTACTTGTAAAGAGTAATCATGTCCCCTCACAAATGCCTTTTTTTCCAAAGAAAACATCCCCAACCTTGACAGTCTAACCTAATAATTTAAGTCTTCCCTCCCTCTAACCAGTTTAGTTGCACTTAGTCTCTGCACTCTCTCCAGCTCATTTATATCCCTCTTAAGGACTGGAGTCCAAAACTGCCCCCATACTCCAGATGAGGCCTCACCAGGGACCTATAAAGAGACAGAATTATGTTTTCATCCCTTGAGTTAATGCCCTTTTTTATACAAGACAGAACTTTATTTGCTTTAGTAGCCACAGAATGACACTGCCCAGAATTAGACAACTAGACATCCCTCTTTTGGTCTCTCTCTTTGGACTCCACCCACTTTCCCATGTGCGTTCACTGAATTTTCAGGTTTATCAAAGTATAGCAGTGGGGTCAACATTTGCTTAAAGTCTGGCAGGGGGTATTAACACCACATGTACAATTTTAACTGAGAGCTGTGAATGCTGACACTACAAGCACATTATGCCATACGGGGAAAAGATTCTGGCACATAAAGTACATTATATGCAGAGACCATGGGGTACTCAAAAGACATAGAAAGAAGCAGTAGGTACTGGTCTCCCAAGAACATAATATAGAGAAGTTCAGGCACCACAAGCACTATAAAGAACATATTATAGTCAGAAGCAGACGGCATTGGCCAACCAAATATAAACATAGAGAGCAATGGGCAATGGCACATGAGCAGTATAATATAGAGAATACTGGCAGGTCAAGCACAATATACAATAAAACAAAGTGGGTATAAGAACAAGAATACATTATATAGTAAGAATCACTGAGCACAGGTACTCCAAGCCATTTATAAGGAGGAAAATTCTGGGGGGGGCATGGACCCCCCTGGTGCTCCCGGTTCTGACACCTATATCAAAGGAGACCATGTTCTGATCACTATTTCCTAAATGATCCCCCCATGCAAATACTAGAGATGAGTTTATTATTATTCTTTATTACCAGGTCCAAAAGAGAGTCATTCCTAGTAGGTTCTTCAACTACCTGAAATCAAAAGCTGCCATTTAGCATATTTACAAACCTGACTTGGCCTCCCCGTTACGCCACTCAGTGTCTGGATAATTGAACTCCCCTATAATGACAACTTGCTCTATTTGTGAAGCCCCCTCCATTTATAATAGTAGCTGGACTTCATTCTCCTCACTTATATGGAGTGGTTTATTACATAGACCAATGATAATTTTTTTTTTAAACTTTAGTCCAGAAATATCTACCAAAGGTATTCCATCCCCTCCAAGGCCCAGACTTGTGGAAAGGTTTGGAAGCTCTAGAGCTGCTCATGAGATGCTAATGAGGGCTGAGGTGCTAATCAGGGCTGAGGTGCTAATGAGGGCTGCTATTGATGAAAGGGGTGGGGACAGGGGTGACGAACAGCAACGGGCATAGGGGCACCCAGTATGTAAATCCAGCCCTCCCCGGTGCCATCCATGATTATTTCTTTAGAACATGGCTTTAATTCAAGCTTTACATAAAGACATATTACTTCAACCCTTTTAATCCTCCTGCCTCATAAAAAGGGTGTAACTATTTAAATTCACATCCCTGGTTACATTGATGCTTCTGTATCTTCTGGATCCTCTTCTAACTTTTCAATAATTTTCTGAGCTCTCTGACTCAACTGCACATGCGCCAATGGCTGAAGTATCGACGCTCATGTCATAAAAATTCAAAATTGTCCTAACACGCGGCCCCTGAGTTACTCTGCAAATTTAGGTCAGTGTTGCCCGATGGGGCATGTATTATTTTTAACCACTATGGGGGGAGAAATAGGGAGGGGGCAGTGGAGAAGGGAATGGGACTTTTAGCCGTGGGGGGGGTTAGTTCTCCTTTAAGTTCAACTTTTAGTCCAGTTGAGACCTGTCTACCTTAGATGATCCAGAAAAAGGTGAGACCTCTCCATTTGTAGCCATCTCCACTCCAGTTTAAATAAAATTGGTTGCTGATTCTTGACTACTGAACTCTTCCTACCTAAAAACTTTATTGCTGTGATTATTTTGAGACTCTCGTACAAACACACTGATGGATCTTACAGTGCAGTTGGATTTGTGCATACGGGGCATATGGAGAGGGCAATACCTGGTATGAACACTAGAGTGAACTGTAGGCCAAGATGAAATTAGACATTGCAATGTAATGGAAAACCAAGGGATATGAAAATTGCATTCAAAATTGTAATTTAATCAGATTCCTCTTCTTCACAAAAAAATGTCAAGCTTTACAATCAGAGCCACTTGCTCTCTTAAAAAAACAATAATTGGACACTAGAGAGCAACATTTTTAAAATTTGAGGTTGCATGTAAGCAAATTGTTCTCAACATTTTAAAACATGCATCTAATTTTTTTATAAGACTTACAGAACTGAGTTGTATAAACATGTAAAGTAAACATACTAGTGATTTAGAAAAAAGTATCAATATGAAAAGAACCCTTGCTCATGTTAAATCACATTTTTTGTCAACTTGAATTTTTCAATTCAGATATTAAATCAATAAAGTAAGTACCAATTTTGGTTGCAGCATTCAGTGTCAGGAAGTGGCTACAAAGGCTAATACATATTAACATGAAGGGACAGATTCCAATGATGCCAATACAAATCGGCTTATGTATTAATGACTAATGGTTAAAGCACACAATTAATAAGGCTTACAGTTTTTGGCACCAATATATAAATAATCAAGGAAGAATCATTGTCTCCTGGATCATAAAGCTACAGAATCATAGTGGTGGCTTCTCTGCAACTCAGGTAGATTGTCCTACCTTGTCTATTTCAGACTCAGATTTTATCTTGCTTACCATATTCATCATTGCTCTGCCTGGCTTCTGTAAGACTTGTGGCACTTCAGGCTCTTGTTCTCTATGGGTCTCTCACACTCAGCCATGATGCCTGGAGAACTGTTTCACTCTCCTTGGACAAAACTCCAATCACAGAGTTCAATGTAGGGGATTCCAACCGACTGCTTCTCCAACATATTGCCCTGAAAGAGGTCCCAGGAGATTATTTAGCTACAAACAGTGGGGCAAATTTAAGGGTGAAGTGGCTAATGCCAGCGTGACGTCATTTTGCCACTTTGCTGATTTACTAACGGGTGCTAGCGTAAATACTCTAGCGCTACTTCACATCCTAATGCCAGATGAAGTTGCGCTATGGTGAAGGGACGTAACTACGCTAATTCACTAACTTACGCATTTTACTGAACGTTACCTCTTGCTCCAGACTTGCCTTCACCATCTCAGACCAGGCGAAGTGCAATAGGGTAAATAGGACTTGCTTCAAAAAAAGTTGACATTTTTTCTAAGTACCAAAAAAACGCTGGCGTCTTTTACTTTTTTTATGGGTGATTGGCTGAAAAAGAGTGTACATTTTTTTCCTTCCCCCTACATTTCCTAACATGTGGCACATAAACTATACAGTGGGCACATGTAAAGGGCAATATAACAACTCTATTTTATTTTATGAAGGTTTCCCGGGCTTGTGTAGTGTAATGTATTTGCTGCTACATATACGTCCATTGTACTTTAACTTGGCACCATTTGCTAATTAGGCATCGCTAGTGTAACTTCGCTTTGCTTGACGAATTATCGCTAGCGCAACTTTGCTTTACTTTATCTTTTGCCTCCCTGGGCGCAACTTCAGATTTTAGTGAATTTGAGCAGCCCTGGCAAAACTACACCTGGCGAAGTGCGGCGAAGCCAACGCTAGCGCATTTTCGGCCAATAGTGAATGAGGTCATAATGTACTTTGAGTCGGTGAGTGTTGCGCTTGCAAATAAAGGCTTGTCCTTTAGGAAAGAGAAGTCATACTGGGAAATTTTGCCCCTGGATTACAATAAATAAATTCCACTAGATGTACAAACTCGCATCTTATAGCGTTACAGAGCTGTGGGTCATTATGGTTGTATAGCTCTTTATTTCTATGTTTAAATGGTTTGGTAGGTCACTAATAAAGAACATGAATCACCCGTTATCAACAGGTGCAAAAAACTGTATTTTTATTTCAAATTAGCACCACAAATTTTGTTGACTCTCCTTAAAATATGTCTTCTGGTGAATCTTTTGTTTTTGCATCTCTTACAGATAATTTGGCCATCACCAAATACAATGCCCCCTGCAGTGTAAAAGGTACGACATTGTATTTCTTTCTGTTAATGGGTTTTATTGACAGCGACCTATAGCTCTAACTGTAAAGTCTAAGCTGTATTAAGTTTGTCTGTCCTTAAAGGGGAACTAAAGTCTAAAATAGAATAATGCTAGAAATGCTATATTTTGTGTACTAAATATAAACATGAACTTAATGCACCAGAAGCCTAATTAAACAAATGATTTTTGCTTTCAAAGTTGGCCGCAGGGGGCTGTCATTTTGTAACTTTGTTAAACATCTTTGCAAGACCAAGACCCTACACATGCTCAGTGTGGTCTGGGTTTCTGTTGGGAGGCTAAACTTAGAGATCATCATAAATTATTAAAAAAGCACAAGTCAAATAATATCTGCCATAGAAGCCGATACAGCAAGACTGATTAATAATCAGAAGAAACAGACTGCACTGGGTCTGAGGATACAAATCTCTACTCACTATATATATTACAGTCCCATTTTACAGACCGAAAATGGTGTTTTATCTTATAGTGTGTTGGATGAATTGGTGCATAATTAGTATATGTGTGTGGCATTTGCATGTGATCACTCCCATGATGCACCTTGGCTGACATTGTGATGTCATAATGCACCTTGGCTGACATTGTGATGTCATAATGCACCTTGGCTGACATTGTGATGTCATAATGGACAAAGAAGTTTCTAGACCTTCCCAGACAAGCTTGTGTCATAGCTGAGCTGGTTAGACTGCAGAGCAGATCCCTGGTGACTGATCTGTACTAACGAGCTTTTTACATCTTTAATCTTATTCATTTGATTACATCTGATTGCTGAGGGGCATCCTTGCTCAGCTCTGTATCTGTAAGTGAGAGAATTCTTTTTTATCATTGAAATATATAAAGGAAATAGGGGCTTAGCTTGGGAACTGTAGGCCTGTAAGTTTCAATATATATATATATATATATATTAGGGATGCACGGAATCCACTATTTTGGATTTGGCCGAACCCTGAATCCTTCGCGAAAGATTCGGCCGAATACCGAATCCGAATCCTAATTTGCATATGCAAATTAGGGATGGGAAGGGGAAAACTTTTTTTTACTTCCTTGTTTTGTGTCAAAAAGTCACGCTATTTCCCTCCTGCCCCTAATTTGAAATGTAAATTAGGATTAAGATTCGGTTCAGACAGGCAGAAGGATTCAGCCGAATACGAATCCTGCTGAAAAAGGCCGAATCCTGGCTGAATCCCGAACCGAATCCTGGATTCCGTACATTTGTAATACATATATATATATATACACATATATATTACAGTTGCATTTTACAGACGGAAAATGGTGTTTTAGCTTTTAGTCTATGTCATAATGCACCTTGGCAGACATTGTGATGTCATAATGCACCTTGGCAGACATTGTGATGTCATAATGCACATTGGCTCACATTGTGATGTCATAATGCACCTTGGCAGGCATTGTGATGTCATAATGCACAAAGAAGTTTCTAGAGCTTCCCAGACAAGCTTATGTCATAGCTGAGCTGGTTAGACTGCAGAGCAGATCCCTGGTGACTGATCTGTACTAACGAGCTTTTTACATCTTTAATCTTATTCATTTGATTACATCTGATTGCTGAGGGGCATCCTTGCTCAGCTCTGTATCTGTAAGTGAGAGAATTCTTTTTTATCATTCAAATATATAAAGGAAATAGGGGCTTAGCTTGGGAACTGTAGGCCTGTAAGTTTCAATATATATATATATATAGTGTATATATATTAGGGATGCATGGAATCCACTATTAATCCACTATTTTGGATTTGGCCGAACCCCCGAATCCTTCGCGAAAGATTCGGCCGAATACCAAATCCTAATTTGGATATGCAAATTAGGGGTGGGAAGGGGAAAACATTTTTTATTTCCTTGTTTTATGTGAAAAAGTCACGCTATTTCCCTCCTGCCCCTAATTTGAAATGCAAATTAGGATTAAGATTCGGTTTGGCCGGGCAGAAGGATTCAGCCAAATCCGAATCCTGCTGAAAAAGGCCGAATCGGCCGAATCCTGAACCGAATCCTGGATTTGGTGCATTTATAATATATATATAGATATATATATCTATATATATATTACAGTTTCATTTTACAGACCGAAAATGGTGTTTTAGCTTATAGTCTGTTGGATGAATTGGTGCATAATTAGTATATGTGTGTGGCATTTGCATGTGATCATGTGATCACTCCCATGATGCACCTTGGCTGACATCGTGATGTCATAATGCACAAAGAAGTTTCTAGAGCTTCCCAGACAAGCTTGTGTCATAGCTGAGCTGGTTAGACTGCAGAGCAGATCCCTGGAGACTGATCTGTACTAACGAGCTTTAATCTTATTCATTTGATTATATCTGATTGCTGAGGGGCATCCTTGCTCAGCTCTGTATCTGTAAGTGAGAGAATTCTTTTTTATCATTCAAATATATAAAGGAAATAGGGGCTTAGCTTGGGAACTGTGGGCCTGTAAGTTTCAATATATATTTATATTAGGGATGCACGGAATCCACTATTTTGGATTTGGCCGAACCCCCGAATCCTTCGCGAAAGATTCGGCCGAATAGCAAATCCCAATCCTAATTTGCATATGCAAATTAGGGGTGGGAAGGGGAAAACATTTTTTACTTCCTTGTTTTGTGTGAAAAAGTCAAGCTATTTCCCTCCTGCCCCTAATTTGAAATGCAAATTAGGATTAAGATTCGGTTCTGCCGGGCAGAAGGATTCAGCCGAATCCTGGCCGAATCCCGAACCGAATCCCGAACCGAATCCTGGATTTGGTGCATTTATTATATATATATATATATATATATATATATATATATATATATATATACATATATATATTACAGTTTCATTTTACAGACCAAAAATGGTGTTTTAGCTTATAGTCTGTTGGATGAATTGGTGCATAATTAGTATATGTGTGTGGCATTTGCATGTGATCACTCCCATGATGCACCTTGGCTGACATTGTGATGTCATAATGCACCTTGGCTGACATTGTGATGTCATAATGCACAAAGAAGTTTCTAGAGCTTCCCAGACAAGCTTGTGTCATAGCTGAGCTGGTTAGACTGCAGAGCAGATCCCTGGAGACTGATCTGTACTAACGAGCTTTTTAAATCTTTAATCTTTATTCGTTTGATTACATCTGATTGCTGAGGGGCATCCTTGCTCAGCTCTGTATCTGTAAGTGAGAGAATTCTTTTTTATCATTCAAATATATAAAGGAAATAGGGGCTTAGCTTGGGAACTGTAGGCCTGTAAGTTTCAATATATATATATACTGTATATATATTAGGGATGCATGGAATGCACTATTTTGGATTTGGCCGAACCCCCGAATCCTTCGCAAAAGATTCGGCCGAATACCGAATCCGAATCCTAATTTGGATATGCAAATTAGGGGTGGGAAGGGGAAAACATTTTTTACTTCCTTGTTTTGTGTGAAAAAGTCAAGCTATTTCCCTGCTGCCCCTAATTTGAAATGCAAATTAGGATTAAGATTCGGTTCGGCCGGGCAGAAGGATTCAGCCGAATCCGAATCCTGCTGAAAAAGGCCGAATCCTGGCCGAATCCTGAACCGAATCCTGGATTCGGTGCATTTATAATATATATATAGATATATATATATATTACAGTTTCATTTTACAGACCGAAAATGGTGATTTAGCTTATAGTCTGTTGGATGAATTGGTGCATAATTAGTATATGTGTGTGGCATTTGCATGTGATCATGTGATCACTCCCATGATGCACCTTGGCAGACATTGTGATGTCATAATGCACAAAGAAGTTTCTAGAACTTCCCAGACAAGCTTGTGTCATAGCTGAGCTGGTTAGACTGCAGAGCAGATCCCTGGTGACTGATCTGTACTAACGAGCTTTTTACATCTTTAATCTTATTCGTTTGATTATATCTGATTGCTGAGGGGCATCCTTGCTCAGCTCTGTATCTGTAAGTGAGAGAATTCTTTTTTATCATTCAAATATATAAAGGAAATAGGGGCTACAGACCCAAAATGGTGTTGGAGCTTATAGTCTGTTGGATGAATCCTACATAATTAGTTTGTGTGTGTGTCATTTGCATGTGATCAGGATATTAGATTGTAAGCTCCACTGAGGCAGGGTCCATGTCAATGGAGTATATTCTCTGTGATGCGCTGCAGATAAAAACATAATAATTCTATAGCAGTAACAGTTAACCCTGATTCCTTTCTATGTTCCCATAAACTCAAATAAAAATTTATATTTTGTATCATAGGAGCTGCAGCATGGGTGACCGACTCTGCAATGCATTTCGGAACATTTTCAAACAGAAGAACAAGGTAAGGCCAGAACTTGTTTCTCTGATATTCAATGGACTGAGACATAAGACTAAAGTCTGGTATTAACTGGGACATCACAATTGACATGAGTAAGCAATAATTATCACTGATGACCTCACTAAATACCGTTTATAAGAGGTTATGGGTACAATACATTATACATTTTGTCCTGGTGTTCCCAAATTCTAAGCAGATGTATATTGTGCCTTGGTTCTGCCTGTAAATAGTCAATGAGTCTGTCCCTTATACAGTCCTGCACCAATCACTTATTAATCACTTGTCAATCACTTATGTAACATTAACCCTGCAATGTTTAACCCTAGTTATTAACACACCAGGGGGAGCATTTACTATTGGTCGAATATCGAGGGTTAATGAAGCAAAATGGGGGTTCTACTGTAGTGACATGTGGGTTCTAGGTCTTCTTTTCCTAATGCCATTTTTAAAATCTCTTCCGCTACAGAAAAAGAAAGATAAACGTGTTAGTCCTACCCAAGAGACAGACATCGCACCTGCACCAGAAGTGAAAGAGGAAAAACCACAAGGTATTTAAGGAATCGGATGGTCCCATGCATATATTGTATAGAAGACAAGCTTATTACTATAGCCATGGGGAGAGAGCTGGGAGAACGTGTGACATCATATAATATTTACCAATAGGACAAATATCTCTAATGGGCGATTCTTACGCCCCTCCCCCCACCCTGAGGAGGCTTTCTGGCTGCTGCCCCATATTTCTGGGGGTCCAGGGGAGTCCACTATGGTCTATGAAGCTAACGCAGAGCGAAACCATCAATTTGGCTTTACAAATTACCCTGCCATTGGCAGTGCCCCTGATTTCTAAAACTTTTAGACTAACCTGTAGACGCTTTCCAGCTTTCAAATGGGGGTCACTGACCCCATCTAAAAAAAAACAAATGCCCTGTAAGGCTACAAATGGGTTGTTATTGCTACTTTTTATTCCTCATTTTTCTATTCCGGCCTCTCTTATTCATAATACCTGTACAGTATCTTTTTCAAATGAATGCATGGTTGCTAGGATCATTTGGACCCTAGCAACCAGATCGCTAAAATAAAAATCTGAATGAAAATCTAAATAAGTCAACAACCTAATGAAAACCTAATCCAAATTGTCTCAGAATATCCCTCTCTACATCATGCTACAAGTTCATTTAAAGGTGAACAATCCCTTTAAAGGAGAACTAAACCCCCCAGTCCCCACTGGCCCCCCTCCGCTGCCTCCCCCCTGTCTTACCCATGAATTCTGTCCCCTCTAGACAGGGTCAGACTGGACAATTGTGGGCCCACTGGGGTCCAACCTGTTCATGTGCAAATGCCACAGTGATGGCCTACATTTAGATATTTTTTATGGGCCAGCCAATCGATGAGCAGGTCTGGGCCAGCGGTGGCCCACCGGGTTTTTTCTCGGTGTCCTGCTTGCCCAGTCCGACCCTACCTCTAGAAATAGTGACCGCACATACAGAGTGAGAGCAGTGGAGCTCACGGGCGCCATCTTCTTCACTTCGGTAATTTTCTTGAAGTGAGCGACATATTTTCGCATGCGCATTCGGAGCAATCTTCCGGTTCGCGACAACTGCGCATGCGACAAAAGAGACAGAAATTGCCGAAGGGGAGGAAGAAGACACGAAGAATTAAGGATCTAATCCTCTTAATAATTTATAGGCTCCAGGGCCGGAACTAGGGGTAGGCAGAGTAGGCACTGATAGTAGTTGTTTCTGTATCATCTAAATGTACAATCTTTATTTTACACAACAGAATCGAAGGTGAAGAAAGGAAAACTTCGATGCTTCTTTAAATGCATAAGGAACCTCTGTCGACAGAAGAAGAAGGTAAGGTGGAACACTCCATTGTAACATTAATGCAAGGCAGAATATCATGTCGCAGTTAAAAAAGGGCAAGATGATTTTAAAGTGATTTGCAAGGTCCCCTGTCTTATTGGGGGGACTTTAGTACTAATTATGCTACTGCCTTGACTTTTCCTTGAACAGAAATGTTCAGCATCATTTCCTAATCATTTTTTGTGTTTGTTTTTTTTAATGACGGTTATTATCTCTTGTATTTCTATAGGAGAGTTCAGAAGCTGTGCAGGAAGAAAAAATCACAGAATGTGAACAAATCCAAGGGGAAGTGTTGATATGCGAGGAAATCGACATTCAGATCCTTAAAGGTAACGCTGTGTTTCCTTATGCACCCCCTTTAATTGTTTTCTTTAGATATCATGGGGCCCCATACAGCAAAATCTTCTGGGCCCCTAGTCCCCGCCCACCCCAGATCCTGCCCATCCCTCCAAAAAACATTCATGGTCAGGGCCTCCCTGGTGGTCAGTCCCCCTATAAATTAAAAACAAACATTGGCAGCAGGGCCACCCATAAAAGTTTTAAAAAAAACATTGGTGGTCAGACCCCCCTACCAGTTAAAAAAAAATAATTGGTGGTCTGGGCCCCACCTATAAGTTAAAAAAAACTATTGGTGCCATAAAAGTTTTTAAAAAATCATTGGTAGTCAGGGCCCCTCCATAAATGAAAAAAAACAGTGATGCCAGGCCCCCCATAAAAGTTTTTACAAAAACAGTGGTGGTCAGGGGCCCCATAGAATATTTTAAAAAATCATTGGTGGCCAGGGGTTCACGTGTAGAAGAAGCTTCACCCTCCTGACGCAATTCTACTGCTTTCTGACAGCAGTGGGGGCCTGGCTACAGAGTGAGTACAGCGGCTGGGCCCCCCCTAAGACCCTAAAATCACCGGGCCCAGGACAACTGTCCCCCTAGTCCCCCTTGATGGCGGCCCTGGTTTTCTTCCTCGGGTTCTTGAGGGAAAAGTATTGAAACCCCTGGTTAGTAATATTTTAATAGGAGGCCTTCCCAGCCCTGTGGGTCATCTGTTAGGTTAGTCATATATCTATCCGACATCTTGTTATTAAATCATTGTATTTGATCTTTGCAGGGTCTTCAGAAATTCCCCGTGATCCTTCCCCAAATATTGAAAATACTCTGAATCCACAGAGTAAGATGGATGAGGAAATTCCCTGTGATCCTTCCCTAAATATTGAAAATACTCTGAATCCACAGAGTGAGAAGGATGAGGAAATTCCCTGTGATCCTTCACCAAATATTGAAAATCCACAGAGTGAGAAGGATAATGAAGAAAAGAAGCCACAGAATGACATTTCCCTTAATAGGAGTATAAGGTAAGATACAACATCTTGGGGCAGATTTATCAAGGGTCCAAATAAAAATTACATTTTCGAATTGAATTTCAAATTTAAAAATGTCAATTTTCGAGTTTATTTTACTGTAATTTGACCAGGGAATAGTGAAAATTCTATTTCAGTTTTAAAAAACAAAACGTAGAATTCGCATTTCAAAATTTATCATGTACTGACCTTTTAAGAATTTGGATTCCACTATTCGCCACCTTAAACCTGCCATGTTGCTGCTTTAGCATATGGGGGACGTCCTGTATATAAAATTCGGGGGGTTGTGGAAGCAGTGTTAAGGCTAAATTTAAGTATATTTAAGTATAATGGAAGTGCTACTTACAATGCACTTCCCTGGTCCCCTGTCTCATAAGTAGTTCAGTATAAATGCAAGTGCATGTGTTTTACACAACTCCTAGAATCAATTTGGAGTTGTTTGGAGACATCCTCAAAATCAAATTTTGAACTTGATTTGAGTTTGCAGGTCGATCCCATTCACCTGAAATTGAAAAATTCTATTTTTTTGATGCATGTACATGTAGAACAAAGGATAAACAGAAGAGCTAATTCTTTGTTGTTTTCTTCCAGCTCTCCTACAGGGATTAAGGCTTTCAAACCAAAATGTCTACTGCATGCGGGTTCTTTTGGAAAGGTGAGTTAACCTGTCCCCATAGATGATTCTCATGTTTCTGCACATATTCAGGAAAGACTGAAGCTTCTCTCTCTCTCTCTATCCAGATATATAAAGCCAAACATCGAGCAACAGGAACAATTGTTGCTATGAGGATTCTAAAACTGGACCGCATAACTTGCATGGAAGAAGAACGGTAGGTTAAAGTGGGAACTAACAATTATACAAAGCATTCTCTTACATTTGTCTCTTGTTCTGGATCCATAAATGAAATATACTGTACTCATGTGAATGTTACCATAAAGAGATAGTATACTGACCAACTATGGATCTAGAACACTATGTGGCACATTTACTAAGGGTCAAATATCGATGGTTAATAAACCCTCGAATTGGAAGGATTTAGCGCAAATGCTACAATTGAAGTAAAAATAGTTCCATCGAACGGTATATTTAATCGATCGATCGAAGGATTTTTCTTCGATCAAAAAAGTCTTACAAAAGTGCTGGGGAAGGTCCCTATAGGCTAACATTGTACCTCGGTAGGTTTAAACTGCCAAAGTATATAGTCGAAGTTTTTTATAAAGAGACAGTACTTCGACTATCAAATGGTCAAATAGTCGAACGATTTTTACTTCGAAACGTTCGAATCGAAGTCGAAGGTCGTAGTAGCCTATTCGATGGTCAATGGTCATTGGAATCCTTCACTCGAGCTTAGTAAATGTGCCCCTATGTGTGTTGTCACAATAAAACCTATTCTTCTTACATTGATTTTTTGTTCTATTTTTCAGGCTTTTCCTGGAGGAGGACATCCTTCAGATGGTGCAGAGAATGCAAAATACATTCCTTATTTCGTTCTTCTCCTCCTTTTCTACCAAAAATCACCTCTGCCTTGCCATGGAATACGCAGCAGGAGGTGACTTGGAATCCCATATAAGCCATGGCTGCATCTCGCTGGAAAGAACCAAGTAAGCACTAGTGGATTTCTGGGATGTACTTAAATTAGGGATGCACCAAATCCAGGATTCGGTTCGGGATTCGGCCAGGATTCGGCCTTTTTCAGCAGGATTCGGCCGAATCCTTCTACCGGGCCAAACTGAATCCGAATTCAAATTAGGAGCGGGGAGGGAAATTGCGTAACTTTTTGTCAGAGAACAAGGAAGTAAAAAATGTTTTCCCCTTCCCGTCCCTAATTTGCATATGCAAATTAGGGTTCGGATTCGGTTCGGTATTCGGCCGAATCTTTCACGAAGGATTCGGGGGTTCGGCCGAATCCAAAAAAGTGCATTCGGTGCATCCCTAACTTAAATACTTGTAAAAGTGTAGATAATATCCTAGTTCCATAGAGAGCCAAGGCTTGGTGAAGGCCTCGACTCAGCTATGGCTACAGATTGCTGATCATGTACATAAATAACAGAAACTGATATAAATGTTGTCTTTTTCCCAGATTTTATTCCGCCTGTATCGTCCTTGGCGTGAAGTTTTTACATGATAACAACATTGTTCATAGGTAAGTTGGGCATCATATGTGAGCCCATGATGTTACTCGTATATATCTGGTTTTAGTGATCTAAACGTTATCTTAAACCATTTTGTTTTTTATTTTAATGCAGAGATTTAAAGCCAAGGCACATACTTCTGGATGGCCAAGGTTATGCAAGAGTAGCAGGTTTTGGGCTGTGCAAAGAAGGTAAGCTTTCCATGTGTAATGATGTAGTATACAAGGGAAATGCTAAGGATAAATGATCTTCTGCTAATTCTGAAATTTCTGATTGTGCTTTAGGAATTGGACATATGGACGAAATTCAGAGCCATCACGGAGCTTTGCATTATATGGCCCCAGAAATGATCAGAGAAGACTCTTATACCAGATCAGTAGACTGGTGGGCTCTTGGTGTGATTATTTACCAAATGCTTGTTGGCAAGGTAAGTGCCCAATAACAGACTGTATTAGGGAACACTTCATACTTTTTTCATATTATATACATATAAACAAATGCTGTTTTCTTTTTGTAGCTGCCTTTCACTGGAAACGATAGTACGGAAATAAAGGATAAAATCCTCAATGAAAGCCCAATATTTCCACCAGACCTGGATGACAATGCCAAGCTGATAATACTCAAAGTAAGTTGGGATCTTACAAACCGTTGCTTCACTCGTTAATCAGTTGGATACTGTCCACTTGATTCGTTGATGGGATGAATGCAGTGGCGTAACTAGATGTTACTGGGCCCCACAGCAAATTCATTTTAGGGCCCCAAACATATCTAGAGGTTGTCCTGTTTTACCAAAATGTATTGCAATTGTATGAATTTGAGCCTCATGGGGCCCCCTATACCTCCTGGGCCCCCTGCAGCCGCAGGGTCTGCTTCCTCTGTAGTTACGCCCCTGGATGAATGAGTAGATCTTAAAGAGGGTGGTTTGGCAACTGTTGCCTTCAGGTTGACTGGTGCCCCCCACCTATGTATTTGTTTTGAGTAAAACCGGTTATCATATTATACATGTATGGTTTTAACTATAACTTAATCTTTTTTGTAGCTTTTACGCAAAGAAGCCAAATATCGCCTTGGGTCTAGAGAAGAAGATGCCCAAGAAGTCATGGAAAGTCCTTTATTCAGGGTATGTTAATATTTTACATGTCTTTAATTGGAGCCTTTGATAGACGAGTCATTGCAGATAATGATAATAGTTAATTATATCACTGGACCAATATCATTTAGTTACCATTAATGTAGATAATGACAGCAGTAAATAATGAAATATGTATTTTGCTTACAGGGATTAGACTGGAATGCATTACTGAAAAAAGAAATCCAGCCCCCATTCACTTCCCAAAACAGTATGTCAGTCCAACTTGGGAAGCAAAAGCTTTACTTGCCATCCTCAGACATCCCAAGTCAACTGTTAGATAGCATCCCAAAGCCAATAAAAGAATCTGTGGAGCCAAAGAGCAAGAAGGAAGAGCCACAGATTGAAGAGGACATTGCTCCCAAGGTTCCAGCTAAGGATAAGGATCTAACGAGTTCTGAGGACACTTATGAGAGTTCAATGGAGTTCACTGATCAGAGCGAGACTTCTTATGAGCCAGAATCGGTAAGATTTGGTTTTATGTGGGTTTATTGGGTATAGTAAATAAATGCAATAAAAGAGATTAATATTAGAATGATAAGACTCATAGGACATAGCATCCCTTATATGGATACTGTATATGGTAGATTATACTTCACTGTATATCATTATCCTCAGTGAGACTTTTATCTGAATTAATGGTGTTCCATTTCCTTCTCTAGATTGAAAGCCTTTTCTATGATACTTTGGACGAGATTGATACAGCACTAAACCATGTAAAGGTGGACACAAGGTATGATTTTGGGGTTCATAGTTTGATGCTGAGGTTTTTATGGCTGTTTATAGTTATTGTGGTTGCCTGAGACCTTAATGATAAAGCCTCCTATAATTTGTGTGTATGTAGACTTGGGCTGGATTTCTGCTTCGTACACGTAAACTGTCCTCAGGCAATGAAGGTCCGAGCGTAACACAAGGGCATAAACAGGTCACCATAGGGTTCATGGAGAAAATATTTATCTCTTTTTTTCTTTGCTTTCAGTAATCAGACAACTATTGCTGATTTCAAACTACAACATGAACTTGGTTCTGGTGCTTTTGGAAAGGTGAGTTACTCAGTCCCTGGATATGACAGAAATAACAGTGAGATATTATAATAAACTCATTATAATGGAGGTCTCCTCTCATTCCAGGTATATCGAGCGGAACACAGACAAACAAGGAGAATCGTTGCCATCAAGACTCAACAAAAGAGCACAGTTACTACCTTAGCTCAATATAGAAGGTGAGGGAGATGGGGGAAATAACTACCAAAAATGATCAGGGTCTGAAACTTATCTGACTCAGAAGCTGATCTGATTCCGTTTTTCATTTACTTTCCAGTTACCCTTAGTTTAATATTTACATTTTTATTACATTCTCTCATAAAAGGCCATTGTTTTGAAAACTATGGGACTGATTTATTCAAATTCAAGATTTTAAATTTTTACAAATCTGCCTCCCTGTGATTTGGGGAGATTCTCATAGAATCATGATTATGCCCCTTATTAATTATTAATATAGGGATCTATGATAGACAGAGTAGACTTAGCTCATCATAACTAACCAGCAAATATCTCTCTTTGGTCAAAACCAAAAACTTATGAGAATTTTTGATGCTTTTATTTTGCAGTATTCTCCTGGAGCAGCGCATCCTTCTGATGGCAAAGAAATTGCAGAATCCTTTCCTTGTAGGATTATTTGCCTCCTTTTCAACTGAAAATCACATCTGCTTTGCTATGGACTATGCAGAAGATGGAGACTTGGCGTCAAAGCTGAGCCATGGTGCCATATCTGTGAAGAGAACTCTGTAAGTACCATCAAGCTTTTATATGTGGGGTCACACAGGTGATAGGTGTGTAGTAGACATATAAAATCCAAAACGTCTTCATTCTGCCTCTATGTATGCAAAAGATGAATATATTTACCAATGAGAGGTGCTTCAAGTTGGCTCCACTGCAAATAAGAGCTTTTGTAATAAGCGCACAAAAATAGGAACAAAGGGACACTCAATTCAATGCTTCTACAAAAACTCCAGGTTTTTCCTTTTATTTAAGGTGAGATTCCAGCAAACGTTTCAGAGCCACTTGATGAAGGGGCTTGGCCCTGAAACGCTTGCTGGGATCTGTCCTTAAATAAAAGGAAAAACCTGGAGTTTTTGTAGAAGCATTGAATTGAGTGTCCCTTTGTTCCTATTGTAGTAAGTGTAGTAGACATAACAAATAATAAAGGCTTGGGCAGGTCTTGGCCTAACAATGGCTAAAGGTTGTTACCCGTACAAATAAGTTAAGAATTAAAAAAGAGAAGATAGGAACCCGTGATATACAGTAGCTTGTGGTTTGGAACCTATAGCAGGGTCTGACTAGGTCAGTGTATATAAATTTGTAGAAACCGAAAGAAAAAAGATACCCCGTATATTCCCTAATTGAGGTTTAGATATAAACCTCAATTAATATTTTCAGGTAGACCAATTCATTACATCATAATAAATTCCCTAATGTCATTACATCAATAACCACCGCCTTAATTAATATACTGATGCTAAACAGAGGTATTAATATTCCTTATTGAATAAGGTCAATAAAGTGCTTAGTGCATTGTATATAATATTTAATTATGAATAAATTCAAATCTAGAAGAAATTTATAACTGACAGGAATTAATTGATTATTAAAAAGACCAAAAAGTGCACAGTGCTTCTAGTAAATAGAAAAAACTTGATCTACCTCCCACAAGTTCATATAAGGTTGGAAAAAGTGCTATGTGCTTCTTAAGTTAAATCGATTTGATTGACCTAGACCTAATCCATTAAAGCAATTGATAAACTACAAAAATTAATGATGAATCACACTTGAATTAATAGGGCTTGAATTCATTATAAAATAGGTTAGAAAAGGAAATTATAGACGGTGGAGCTGTCCCAAAAGAAACCAACTCAATTATTTGCTAACTTTGGGACACCACAAAGTAAAGACAGTCAAAGTAAACCGGACTGTGGTCACAATACTATTTTACACTAACTTCAGAAAGAGCTATCTATGCGATAAGTATATTAGTGCCTAATACAAATAAGTTCTCAGTTGTGCATGTATAAAGGAATTGATATGAGTTTTCTCTTTTTGATCCTTGCAGCTTTTATTCCTCCTGCATTGTCCTAGGGCTGAAGTTCTTACACGATAACAAGGTTGTTCATAGGTGAGTAAACAGTTTTCCTTAAGCGGGTCATAAATGCAAAGATCCGATCGTTCGAATCCTCGACCGATTGGACTTCCCCATCTCCCGAGCTGCCACTAACCATTCCGATCAAATAAAGTAGTAAAAGAACAGACCAACCCCTGACAGCAATCGTACGAAAGTTAAGTCCGACAAAAGCTGGTGACAGTCTCCCACTGAAAATCATACGATCGGCAATACACGCAGACAAATTATCGGCAGAAATCTTTTAACCTGTCCGATCGACTAAACGACCGATATCCATGGGACGAAAAAAATGTCGGGACTCCACACATGGTCCGAAAATCGTACGAATCCTCAATCGGATCTTTGCGTCTACGGCCAGCTTTAGTCCTACAAGTGAAATATATCATAATAGGGCAGGATAACATTGTCTTAAAAAATTTCTGTTCTTTTAACACAGAGATTTAAAGCCCCAAAACATTCTTCTGGACAGCCGAGGATATGCAAAACTAGCAGACTTCGGCCTGAGTATAGAAGGTAAGATTCCTGTGTATAATGGCATTGGACTTATGGGACCATATTATTATGTTCATAATCTGCTTTGGCAATATACTTCAAGATATGGTTGGCACTTTCCCAGGGTTCCACAGTAAAGTGGCCCCACCTAATGAATAATGCCAAAGTATATTATCCTGCATTATTAGTGTAATTATTACATCTATTTATAAAGTCTGAATAATCGTCAACAAACATTTGGGAATGAGATCTCTACCCTCAGATTCTTTGGTTTATACCAACATTTGGAGATGGCATGGCTCACTTTTCACAAAAGATTAGGTTAAAGGGGAGGTAAAGTTGATCTGCACTGATAGAACCAAATCATAGGATGGCAGCATTTGCCCACCGGATATACACCTTACTTTTCATACTGCATATATACCCCTGAATATGCATATTGGCAAAATTGCCTAGATCTATCCATGGCATAATGAAGGATAGGTCCCTAGTCATTTAGATCTGAGCTTCCATCCTTCCAGCTACTTATGTCCCCAGTAACCACCTAGTTTAGCTTTCTTATCCACTAGCATTACTGTGCCTCTTTATGTGGGCTTTGGGCATCTTTATACTATCTAAACAACCTCATCCATTCAACTGATCTTCTACTAATTCAAGTTGTTCTGATTGTGTTGAAGGAATTGGCCACATGGACACGTTCCAGAGCCGCTGCGGAACTTTAACTTATATGGCACCAGAAATGTTCACAGAGAAAAGCTTCACCAGTTTAGTGGACTGGTGGGCTTTTGGAGTGATCCTGTACCAAATGGCTGTCGGCAGGGTAAGTGCCCATTCATAAACTCAATCAGGGAATTTCTGTTTCTAAAAATCGTATTCCATTATGGCTTCCATTTTATCTCATGTTTTTAATACAAATTCTGTTTTCTGTTTGTAGTTACCTTTCATGGGAAATACAAGAATACTCCTAGAGGTTGAAATCATAACCGCAGAGCCAAAATTTCCTCCAGGCATGAATTGGTGTGTCCAGTGTGCAATAATTAAAGTAAGTACCTGCTGGGGTAACCAGAATCTTGCATGAGCCTGTAGGTGTCTGTAAGTCACCCCTACACATACATGGGAGGAATCAGATGATCCCAGTATGATTTATGCTTCTTTACATGGTACTTTTTTTTCTTTATAGCTCCTGAAGAAAGACATCAAATATCGCCTTGGAGCTGAACAAGATGCTGAAGAAATAATGAAAAGTCCTTTATTCTGGGTATGTTTACACTTTACTACTCTTAAATGGCGACCGTTAATAGAAGGGTCTTCCATGAGATTTCATTCAATCTTTAGGCAGTTTCACTGGGCAGATATCAGTTCGAATCGGATTGAATCTGTATATGTTAAATAACAAACCAAACTAATAATGCATTTCTACTGTGTTACAGGGAGTAGACTGGGACACACTTCTGAGACAAGAAATACAGCCTCCATTCACTCCTCAGATAAGAACGGCGGATGTACAGGAGGAATCAAGCCTTTGTCTATCAGGTGTTTCTACCTCAGTGGCCCTTCTGAATGATTACCCAAAGGCATTAAACCAATTGAATTGCCCCGCTCTTTCATCTGGACAACTCTGAGGCGGAAACAAATACTTCTACTTTATTATAATTTTATATATTTTGTAAATAACAAAATTGTATTTTTATATATATTTTGTAAATAACATAGTTTTATTTATATATTTATATATATATATATATTTTGTAAAAAAGATATATTTTTATATATATTTAGCAAATATTTATAATTTTATATATTTTGTAAATAACATAATTATATTTGTAAATATATTTTATAAGAAACACAATTATGTTTTTATATAATTTGTAAAAAACATAATTATATTTTTATATATATTTTGTATGTAACAATTATATTTTTATATATATTTTGTAAATAACATAATTATATTGTTATATATATTTTGTAATTTTAGATAAATAAACTATTAAAATTGACATACAGTGTATCTAATCATTTATGTATGCATGAGTGTGTGCGTTTACCAATATCCTTAGAGCAGGGCTCCCCAACCTATTTTATCCGTGAGCCACATTCAACTGTAAAAAGAGTTGGGGAGCAACACTAGCATGAAAAAGCCAAATAAGGGCTGTGATTGGCTATTTGGTAGCCCCTATGTGGACTGGCAGCCTACAAGAGGCTCTACTTTGCACTTTACTTAGTTTTTATGCAATTGAACTTGCTTCCAAGCCTGGAATTCAAAAATAAGCACCGGCTTTGAGGACACTGAGAGCAACATCCAAGAGGTTGGAGAGCATCATATTACTCACGAGCTACTGGTTGGGGATCACTGGCTTAGAGGGACCAAAATACTGGATACATGAGCTGAATATGTTTGCTGACTGTGTTACAAATAAGCAGTGGGTAGTTTCCTAATGTTCACAGACACATAATAGGATGTAAATATTTCAGCTTTTAGTCCATCAGAGCTTAAATCACACACAGGGAAATATTTACTGTGCTTCCCAGTTGGCTCTGCTAATTATATGGCTCTGCTAATTATATGGGGGGCTGAGAGTTTATCATATTTAGAAGCTAAGGAGTAAAGCTGGCCATAGACATGCAGATATTCTCGTGTATGACGAATGATCATTCATTGCAATCTATGGACCTCAGACTAACCATTCATATTAAATAACGTAGTAAAAATAACAAATCTACATGTTTTGGCCAATAATTGACAGACAGCAATTGTACAAAAGTTATATATGACAAATAGAAGTGACAGTCACCCATTGATATGGTCAGATAGGCAATACATGCAGAGATATTATCGTTAGCCGACAGAAATTTTCTATCTGTCCCATCAACTTAACGACTGATCACCACTGTACGAAAAATATCGGAACTATCCACACACTGTCTGAAAATTGCACAAACCTTTGATTCGTAGAACTTTAAGTTACTCTGATGGAAGGTCTGAGGAGCCATTTAGGTCTCTTGGCCGAGAAGGTAGAAGTGATATATATGTGGGCAAGAGGTATTTAAGGGGATAGGAGTGAGCTTTGAAGAGCAAGAAATCAGTATATCAATGGCAGTAGGTATTGAATAAACTTGGATTTTGGAGAATCAGAAGTTTTTAAGTTATAGCCCCATTAATGAAAATGTGATGCTGAATAAGTCAATCTCCCACCAGCAATTACCATATTACAGAGCAGCCCTTTGACTGACAGATGGAGCTGGCATGACAGTTCTGCATGAAAATAAACATAGAGGTGTATTTTTGTGTTGCACAATGGGCGTGCATTTGAGGTGTAAGGGAGTACAGTGTAGAATGTGTTAATGAAAAGCAAAAGAGCAAGGATTTGGGCCTCCTGCTAACTTAGACCTCGGATCTATTACACCCCATTGCACATATGTTGAGTACTTTGAACAGGAAGGAAGGGGGCTCATCACCATAACCCTTATCTCACCAGCTACATTCTCCAACTTGGCACCAGACATTAGATTAGGCGCAATGGAGACCCATTTAGTAACATTCTCATATTAGTGGTTGTAGAAATCATGAATAAACCCATTTACTCTAAAACCATGAATGCCATGTCATTTAATAAAAGAGTATGAAAATTGCTTTAAAAATCTCCAAAAATGTGACATTTTCAGACAATTATTAGTGAAAAAAACCTCTGAAATTCTGAATGGCCAAAAGAAGGTCCAATAGGATCTGCACAACTCCAATTACCTTCTCTTGAATCTCGACTGCTCTTACATGACAAATATATGTATTAGAATTTGTGTGGTTTTCATAGTTAATAACTCTCTAATTTTTCTTTGAAAACTTTTTAAAAACCCTGAATTTTTGGAAAAATGTTTTTGATTCCTGAAAAAAAAAAAGTTAGAATCTTAGTAAATAGGGATTCAGGCTCTTGTTACTGGCAATACGATTCAAGAGAAAGCACCCCTATCTCAAACTGAAGTGTATCTAATGCCTTGTGACAAGAAGAGTTTAGAAGCTGTCAGGTGGTGATGGATCGGGGTAGGACTTTGAAAAAGGTTCTGTCTCCATAAAACATTCCATAAAATAGCTACAAAAATAATGATGTGCACTCAAACCAGTTGCTACTTCTCTCTGCTATAGTATTGTAGGGAATTAGTGCAAAACCACTGCACGTATCCCTTTAAGGGCTCAGGCATAGAGCCTTTGTCTGTGTGCTGTAAGCTGTAACTTAGCAACCAGCTGTTCAGTGATCTCAGGGCAGCAGGAAGTGACACAGCAGCTAGTGAGTGGCTGGCAGGAAGAGGAAGTCACAGATACTGGCAGAAGAGCAAACTCGGGCAGAGAGAACCACATGGTGGACAGAGAGAGAGACCAGAGAGCTTAGAGGTTTCACCAAAAGCATTAATTTGGATCAGGCTGGCACAGAGAAGCCAGATAATGTGCCTGGTGGGACAGAGAGTGTGAAAGGAATACAGACTGGAGAAACCAGGAGGAAATTCCTATCTGAGCATCCAAAGGGGCTGGTAGTCGCACTGTATGTCTGAATGTGCTGGACTTGCCTGAAGACAAACTGTAAAGCATCCAAAGAGGATTTCCCTAAATAAGCGTTTGAAGATACAAAGACTGTTTTGTGGAAGGACATTAAAGGACTTTGCCTTCTTTAGTTAGATAGATATTTAGCACAAGGAAGTTAGTTGGTGATGGCCTGGTTAAAAGTGCTACAGTATTTGTACTAGTTGGCCATTTAATTTTATATAAACAGTTATTCAGTTTAACAAATACTGTGTGTGTTTTTTACTGTATTCCTAGTGGGGCCACCCGTAGGTGCATTCCCGGATCCCACTAGGTGGAGGCACTGCACTAGTAAGTACCAGGTACCCAATCTCTCCCAATACCACTGCGGAGTCACTCAGGTTTGTCCAGTGCCATCAGGTAAGAGACACACGTGGAGTGTAACACAGACAAAGGGGTGTCGAAAGAGTTACAGCCCCATGAAGAGAGAGAATTTCAGACAAGATTTGATAAGAAGAAAGAAAAGAAAGTTCCATGTTAAGGAGGGAAATGGTTGTTACAGTGACAGATCTTACTTACAATTGTCTGGAAATCTATGGTGCAGGTTTGAGAATTCTGTTTGGCGAGGACCACAATGGCCTGTTGAGGCTGTCCTCTCCTTAAGGACCCAGGGGCAGATCAGATCAGCAGAACATTGTTGGGCAAATATGGTAAAGATCTTCTCATGTGTTGCTGATCCAGAAACTGGTCCTACTGCCCTTTAGATGGCAGAAAGGATTTGTTCCCTCTCAGACACAAATAGGAGATGGGCTTTTGCCTTTCACTGCATCAACTATATAAGGTTGGACTTGACCTATAGTATGTGTGTTTTTGTGCTAGCAGAAGGAATACTAGGAAAAAAACCCAGTGTTACACCTAAAATGTGCATTTTCATGGAATACCCTATAGGTATAGGGGGCCAATAAGGCCCTAAATAAAAGCAACTTCAATATATATTGGTAAAAGAGGGATATATTGGGGGTCCTAAAATTAATTTGCTGTGGGGCCCAGGATCACCTAGTTATGCCTGGTTGTTGCCTGGAGTCACCTCTTCACATCAATATTAATTTATATAAATAATAACTATGCCGATTCTGTGAATAAACACAAATCTGCGAGTATTTGAGATTTCCTTTGCAAAAATGACAAACCACCCCAAACCTTCATAGGAAGCCAACACAAATACAAGGCCTCCATGTCAACAAACCAACCCAACCATATTCCAACTCCAAGTTTTTTTTTGTAGAGTTTAAAGCCTTTAGCCTCATCCCACGTTTCCCAAACCTGTTCCTTCACTGGAGCTTTTCCAATTTCTGTCTTTCCAGGTCACCATGGGACTCACAGAGGCTGCACTAGTTACCTGCTGATTGCACCCAGCCTCTATTATCTTCCTCAGATGCTGAGTCTCAAAAATGTCCTCTAATGTACTTGTAAAGAGTAATCACGTCCCCTCACAAATGCCTTTTTTTCCAAAGAAAACAGCCCCAACCGTGACAATCTAACCTAATAATTTGTCTTCCCTCCCTCTAACCAGTTTAGTTGCACTTAGTCTCTGCACTCTCTCCAGCTCATTTATATCCCTCTTAAGGACTGGAGTCCAAAATTGCCCCCCATACTCCAGATGAGGCCTCACCAGGGACCTATAAAGAGACATAATTATGTTTTCATCCCTTGAGTTAATTTCCTTTTTATACAAGACAGAACTTTATTTGCTTTAGTAGCCACAGAATGACACTGCCCAGACAACTAGACATCCCTCTTTTGGCCTCTCTCTTTGGACTCCACCCACTTTCCCATGTGCGTTCACTGAATTTTCAGGATAATCAAACTAAAGCAGTGGGGTCAACATTTGCTTAAAGTTTGGCAGGGGGTATTAACACCACATGTACAATTTTAACTGAGAGATGTGAATGCTGACACTACAAGCACATTATGCCATACTGGGGAAAAGATTCTGGCACATAAAGTACATTATATGCAGAGACCATGGGGTACTCAAAAGACATAGAAAGAAGCAGTAGGTACTGGTCTCCCAAGAACATAATATAGAGAAGTTCAGGCACCACAAGCACTATAAAGAACATTATATAGTCAGAAGCAGACGGCATTGGCCAACCAAATACAAACATAGAGAGCAATGGGCAATGGCACATGAGCAGTATAATATAGAGAATACTGGCAGGTCAAGCACAATATACAATAAAACAAAGTGGGTATAAGAACAAGAATACATTATATAGTAAGAATCACTGAGCACAGGTACTCCAAGCCTTTTATAAGGAGGAAAATTCTGGGGGGGCATGGACCGCCTGGTGCTCCCGGTTCTGACACCTATATCAAAGGAGACCATGTTCTGATCACTATTTCCTAAATGATCCCCCCATGCAAATACTAGAGATGAGTTTATTATTATTCTTTATCACCAGGTCCAAAATCGAGTCATTCCTAGTAGGTTCTTCAACTACCTGAAATCAAAAGCTGTCATTTAGCATATTTACAAACCTGACTTGGCCTCCCCGTTACACCACTCAGTGTCTGGATAACTGAACTCCCCTATAATGACAACTTGCTCTATTTGTGAAGCCCCCTCCATTTATAATAGTAGCTGGACTTCATTCTCCTCACTTATATGGAGTGGTTTTTTACATAGACCAATGATAATTTTCTTTAAAACTTTAGTCCAGAAATCTCTACCCAAAGGTATTCCATCCCCTCCAAGGCCCAGACTTGTGGAAAGGCTACTAAAGCCCAGGCCTGGGGTGGCAGGATTTTAGATGGCGGCATGTCACCCCAACCACATTGGTTTAGAAGCTCTAGAGCTGCTCATGAGATGCTAATGAGGGCTGAGATGCTAATGAGGGCTGCTATTGATGAAAGGGGTGGGGACTGGGGTGACGAACAGCAACGGGCATAAGGGCACCCAGTATGTAAATCCAGCCCTCCCCGGTGCCATCCATGATTATTTCTTTAGAACATGGCTTTAATTCAAGCTTTACATAAAGACATATTCCTTCAACCCTTTTAATCCTCCTGCCTCATAAAAAGGGTGTAACTATTTAAATTCACATCCCTGGTTACATTGATGCTTCTGTATTTTCTGGATCCTCTTCTAACTTTTCAATAATTTTCTGAGCTCTCTGACTCAACTGCACATGTGCCAATGGCTGAAGTGTTGACGCTTATGTCACAAAAATTCAAAATTGTCCGAACACGGGGCCCCTGAGTTACTCTGCAAATTTATGTCAGTGTTGCCGAATGGGACATGTATTATTTTTAAACACTATGGGGGGAGAAATAGGGAGGGGGCAGTGGAGAAGGGAATGGGACTTTTAGCCGTGGGGGGTTAGTTCTCCTTTAAGTTCAACTTTTAGTCCAGTTGAGACCTGTCTACCTTAGATGATCCAGAAAAAGGTGAGACCTCTCCATTTGTAGCCATCTCCACTCCAGTTTGAATAAAATTGGTTGCTGACTCTTGACTACTGAACTCTTCCTATCTAAAAACTTTATTGCTGTGATTATTTTGAGACTCTCGTACAAACACACTGATGGATCTTACAGTGCAGTTGTGCATACGGGGCATATGGAGAGGGCAATACCTGGTATGAACACTAGAGTGAACTGTAGGCCAAGATGAAATTAGACATTGCAATGTAATGGAAAACCAAGGGATATGAAAATTGCATTCAAAATTGTTATTTAATCAGATTACTCTTCTTCACAAAAAAATGTCAAGCTTCAGAGCCTCTTAATAATTGGACACTAAATTTTTAAAATTTGAGGTTCCATGTAAGCAAATTCTTAAAATATCTTAAAACATGCATCTAATTTTTTTTATAAGACTTACAGAACTGAGTTGTATAAAAATGTAAAGTAAAGAAGAAAAAAAACATGTAAAGTAAAGAAAAAAAGTATCAATATGAAAAAAACCTTGCTCATGTTGAATCACGTTTTTGTTAACTTGAATTTTTCAATTCAGATATTAAATCAATAAAGTAAGTACCAATTTTGGTTGCAGCGTTCAGTGTCAGGAAGTGGCTACAAAGGCTAATACATATTAACATGAAGGGACAGATTCCAGTGATGCCAATACAAATAGGCTTGTGTATTAATGACTAATGGTTAAAGCACACATTTAATATGGCTTACAGTTTTTGGCACCAATATATAAATAATCAAGGAAGAACCGGCAAGGGCTAACGGCAAAGCAACTGTATTAACATGGGGATTAGAGATTTAGAAAAGAGTAACAAACTAGAATTATCTTGTTAAAAAATCACCATCCAGGGAATATGGTAAAAGTGCATAAATACAGTATATACTGTATGAGCAAAAGCCTGCGTGTAAAGCACTGGTCTGTACTGGTCTGTGAACCACTCCTAGCTGGAAGCCTTAGCTACAACACTGTGGCACATAATGTGAGTTAACTCCCCTGAGATGACTTCTTATGTGTTACTGGCTCTCTTGTCCAAACCTCATGTCTCAGCTGAAGATCTGACCTTGACCACCCAGATTGTCTTGGATCATAAACAACAGAATCATAGTGGTGGCTTCTCTGCAACTCAGGTAGATTGTCCTATCTTGTCTATTTCAGACTCAGATTTTATCTTGCTTAACATTTTCATCATTGCTCTGCCTGGCTTCTGTAAGACTTGTGGCACTTCAGGCTCTTGTTCTCTATGGGTCTCTCACACTCAGCCATGATGCCTGGAGAACTGTTTCACTCTCCTTGGACTAAACTCACAGAGTTCAATGTAGGGGATTCCAACCGACTGCTTCTTCAACATATTGCCCTGAAAGAGGTCCCAGGAGATTATTTAGCTACAAACAGTGGGGCAAATTTAAGGGTGAAGTGGCTAATGCCAGCGTGACGTCATTTTGCCACTTTGCTGATTTACTAACGGGTGCTAGCGTAAATACTCTAGCGCTACTTCACACCCTAATGCCAGATGAAGTTGCGCTATGGAGAAGGGACGTAACTTCGCTACTTCACTAACTTATGCATTTTACTGAACGTTACCTCTTGCTCCAGACTTGCCTTCACCATCTCAGACCAGGCGAAGTGCAATAGGGTAAATAGGACCAAAAAAATAAATAAGTACCAAAAAAACGCTGGCGTCTTTTACCTTTTTTATGGGTGATTGGCTGAAAAAGAGTGTACATTTTTTTCCTTCCCCCTACATTTCCTAACATGTGGCACATAAACTATACAGTGGGCACATGTATAGGGCAAAATAACAACTCTATTTTATTTAATGAAGATTTCCCGGGCTTGTGTAGCGTAATGTATTTGCTGCAACATATACGTCCTTTGTACTTTAACTTGGCGCCATTTGCAAATTAGGCATCGCTAGTGTAACTTCACTTTGCTTGACGAATTATCGCTAGCGCAACTTCGCTACCTTTTGCCTCCCTGGGCGCAACTTCAGATTTTAGTGAATTTGAGCAGCCCTGGCAAAACTACACCTGGCGAAGTGCGGCGAAGCCAACGCTAGCGCATTTTCGGGCGATAGTGAATGAGGTCATAATGTACTTTGAGTCGGTGAGTGTTGCGCTTGCAAATAAAGGCTTGTCCTTTAGGAAAGAGAAGTCATACTGGGAAATTTTGCCCCTGGATTACAATAAATAAATTCCACTAGATGTACAAACTAGCATCTTATAGCGTTACAGAGCTGTGGGTCATTATGGTTGTATAGCTCTTTATTTGTATGTTTAAATGGTTTGGTAGGTCACTAATAAAGAACATGAATCACCCGTTATCAACAGGTGCAAAAAACTGTATTTTTATTTCAAATTAGCACCACAAATTTTGTTGACTCTCATGTACACTTGTTTCTACAGCTCTCCAAAGATATTCAGAGGTTTTGGTTCTTGGTGGAGCAAGAAATTCAGATCAGCAACCTCCAGCCAGTCACTATTACATCTATGATTACTATGAGACAGGTAACATCAATAGTTCTTTGTATGAGCTTAAATTGTCTCCTTAAAATATGTCTTCTGGTGAATCTTTTGTTTTTGCATCTCTTACAGATGATTTGGCCATCACCAAATACAATGCCCCCGGCAGTGTAAAAGGTACGACATTGTATTTCTTTCTGTTAATGAGTTTTATTGACAGCGACCTATAGCTCTAACTGTAAAGTCTAAGCTGTATTAAGTTTGTCTGTCCTTAAAGGGGAACTAAAGTCTAAAATAGAATAATGCTAGAAATGTTGTATTTTGTACTAAAACATGAGCCTAATTAAACAAATGATTTATGCTTTCAAAGTTGGCCGCAGGGGGCTGTCATTTTGTAACTTTGTTAAACATCTTTGCAAGACCAAGACCCTGCACATGCTCAGTGTGGTCTGGGTTTCTGTTGGGAGGCTAAACTTAGAGATCATCATAAATTATTAAAAAAGCACAAGTCAAATAATATCTGACATAGAAGCCGATACAGCAAGACTGATTAATAATCTGAATATACAGACTGCACTGGGTCTGAGGATACAAATCTCTACATGGACACTGGCTGCTCTACAGGGAAACAAACAAAGCAGCTCTGGGAAGTAAGATGGGAGGGGCTCCCCCTGCTGTTTGAAAGTATGATTGTTTCCCTGCAGAGCAGTAAGGGACCGTCTGAAGTTTCCTATACACAGCAGTCAGAGCAAGTAAAACGAAGGGGAAATTTCACAGCATACAGTCAGGTTTCTTATTTTAATTTTTTAATTAAAATATATTGGAGGTAGATTTATTTTTCATTAAAGAAAGTAAAAATGGGATTTTATTTTTTTGCCTTTACATCCCCTTTAAAAACAACTATAAGCTCACTGATTATACTGTAACTATGTACCATGCAGCACAAAATGGGTAAGGCTTTTCTAAGAGTATGCAAACTTAATTAAGGCATTTTTTTAAAACGTATTTGGTCTATATGTTGGAATATTTGGAGTGCCTGCTCATCTTATTTGCAATTGGACACCGCCAGATCTATAGACGGGCAACTGTTACCTCCAAAGGAGGCTTGAACTAAAAAGTATAAAAATCACTACCCTAGATTGTAAGGAGAAGTAAGAATTTATTAATATAACCGTTCTGTTGGGGTAACTCTTTTTCTTCTACTTTATAAATTGGCAGGCAAGATATATCGATGACACTCTACTTGTTCAATTATTCTCATCTTAAATGTGCAAACAAAGAACAGCATTAGAAAAGTCTCAGGAAGGACAAAGTGTGCAGTAGCCACCAACTAAAAGATCTGTCAGTGGATTTGGAGAAATTAAAAAACCTATTACCCCTTTTTCTTGGGCACAAGTGGATTGTCACAGTTCCTCTGCCAATTTGCCAACCTGATTATTTTCTAGAATATTTCATGATGGACAAAATATGAACTAAACAAATTAACCCAGCACTATCATTATACAACTTTAAGGAACAATTGGATTAAAGAGAACTTATCTGGATTTGGCAAAAAGAGTGGTACCAATAAACAGCACCATCATTTGTATTTCACATACTAAGAACAATTCAGCAGAAGCTCCTAACCATCTTTGTAGGGAGAGATATGTCATAAAACGATACCAGCAGTGGCATAACTGCCATACAACTAGTCCTGAAATCATGGGGCAGTCTGGGGAGCAAAGGCTCATGAGCAAGGGGGTCTGCTGTATGGTATAATCCCTTGAATAATGAATGTAGATAGGGAAAATGATTGCTTTGTGCTATATTGATGCTAAATATAGCAAATAAACATACGGGTGTCAAGATGCCATTGGTCTAAATCACAAGAATAATGAGATGACTTCATTTAAATGCTTTTTTGGAACAGAGTGATCCATAAAGCACCTGCAAACATATCACAACCATGTTGTCTAAAGGAGGTTCCTAAATCCTGAATCACCGAAAATCACCTAAAATAATTACTTCCTTAAAAGTTATAAAATAACACATGACCATGAAGAAGGTCTTTTGTTTTGGATGATGTTAGAAACGTCACACAAATGAAATTATGAGAATTAGTAACTCCCTCATGCTGAAATATTTTATTTACTGTTATGATTCTAGAAATTGTAACACTGAATCTAAATTGTTGTCAATGACTTTGGATACTAAATCCTTGTAGACTTGTATAGACATGAGGCTAATCTGCCAGGATACCAGAAGACCTCCAAGTTGATCCTCAGTCTTGGATTGCTATTTATACCTTCCACAAAGCAATGGATGAAATTGACCAAAACTAATGTTTTACTATTTCTTTTCTCTAGTCTGTGTTCCAGTTCCTTGTCGGCTCCATAGCATAAAGTGTTTGGGTGAAGACCGGTGCTGGCGGGGTTTAACCTGTTTCATGGAGGATTTAAACCACACTACACTGACTGTCACCCACGGTTGCCAATAAAATGACTTTCACTTATTCTGAATTCTGGTCCAGTGTTTTTTTTTTAAGACAAGGACAATATTTTTCACAATTTTGGGACAACATATGGGCTGATTTAGGAGAATCTAATGGGTACCATCATTAATCTTTTGTTTCTAGGCTATTTTTCTGGTGGTATTTTTCTGGATGCCAATAGTACCTGCCACCATCTTATGGTTACTAGTATAGCCTGTCATTTCTGATTGTGGTCCTTCTATATGTGTGCAAAACAGATCGATAGTCTTACCCAGAAGGGATCTCTAAAAGGATTTTGCCATGGGTCTAAGAACCCCAAACATTGACACTTCAATTGCAGGTTTGGAAATAAAATGGCCCTCGGGACTTGCTAAAGAAACAGCTGAAGAGCCAGGAATGCAGGTTTGGGAAATAGTAGGGAAGCAAACAAGATGTGTTGTGTTGCCTTTGGCTGTTCGGTGCCCCACACCCTTGCCATTAACAGACAAACCCTGCTTGTGTAATTCTTCTCTATCTCAACACGCAGTGGCACAGCCAAAGGGTTGCACAAGACATAAATTGCCCAAATAATGCAACTGTAAAATATGATTGTACATGAATGACATGTAGCAATCACTGATTGGCAGCTGTTGGCTTTACCCTAACAACTTAGTTGTAGCCAGCTGATCCAGTACACTTTATGCATCCGCCACCCAAAAAGTATAGTATCTCTGGGGTACCGAGAGAAGTTACTGCTACAAAAATGCCCCTGATATATGCTGAGTATGTTTATTAAACATCTTATGGACCTGTGTTTCTTCTCTGCAGTCAGTTTCCTGATATGTTATTAATGTATAATGCCAATTCCTGTTCCAGATGGGAAATGCTTCAATCTCAGCTGCTTTTCTCCACCTTGCTCAACCTCTTATTTACAATTATTTTAGCCCTGGGCACAAATGTCAGCTGTTTATTTATTTAGTTTATTAACCTTTATGGTAATACTTTTTCTTTCCTCTTTATAGACAATAGAACATTATTCTTGCTTTTTCACTTGATTATGCTGCTGTTCATTGATGCACCGAATCCACTTTTTTGGATTCGGCCGAACCCCCGAATCCTTCACGAAGGATTCGGCCGAATACCGAACCGAATCCGAACCCTAATTTGCATATGCAAATTAGGGGTGGGAAGGGGAAACATTTTTTACTTCCTTGTTTTCTGACAAAAAGTCACGCAATTTCCCTCCCTGCCCCTAATTTGCATATGCAAATTAGGATTCGGATTCGGTTCGGCCGGGCAGAAGGATTCGGCCGAATCCGAATCCTGCTGAAAAAGGCCGAATCCTGGCCAAATCCCGAACCGAATCCTGGATTCGGTGCATCCCTAATTGTCTTGTGTACAGGCATTAAGTCTCAAGTCTAAGATGTCCATTGTATAGAAGGGTCCAGGATGTGTTATTAGGATTTGGATCGAAACATGTCAAGCTTTGTGGCTACCTACTAAGGTGCTATGGTTACCTGTGAATGTCAATCAGCTTAGTGTTAAAATAATGGGTCGGTTGAACCCTATTTCTGCTTTTTTGTCCTAGACCTCCTTTTCTTACAATCTCCATCAACCAGCTCACCTCCCTTAAGCCTTCATCATCTGGGCTTCCATTAGGAAGATTTTCTGAGCTGCTACACTTTGGATTCTACAGTCACAGAAAATCTAAAATTAATCTCAGGACCTTGAAAAACTTTTTGCTATGGACATATCATCAACAACATATGTCTTGGGAAAAAAAAATGTATCATATATTTGACTGTGTCCCTTACTCTTCATGGAGGTCAACCAGAGCATTCTACAAGAGCCATACCATTTCATTTCAAGGTCAACAGGCACCTCCTAATACACATTATTAAGTACCATGGTAGCACCGATGAACCTTAGCAGAACTAGAACTATGGGTAGGCATCAGAGGCACATATCTAGGGCACAATGGGGTGTGGTGATCTAGGACTGTGGGGCCGGTGTTTGGTATTGGTGGTAAACATAGAGAGTAGTATGGCCGGTAAAGAACAGTGGGATCATGGTTGGTGACTTGCCTTGGGTGCCCTTATATTTTAGCCCGGCTATTATGGTTAATACTGTAGCCCAGAAGTTCACAAACTGTTGGCCAGATGGGTTTCAGATTTGAGGCTTAATACCGATTACGTGCTTCAGGCAGTGCCATGTATTTTATAAAGTGCAGGAGCTATGCTTGAAAATGTATGTGATGCTGCAATATACCAGTGTGCAGTCAGGCACAAGATGAATTTGCAGGTAATTTTGAGACAAACTTTTACATTTTTCAGTATAAAAGAGAACAGCATGGTCCCCAAAACCAGATTCACAGCAGGGTGACTGGTCCCCAACCTTTTTCACCCTTGAGCAATATTCAGATGTAAAAAGAGTTGGGGAGCAACACAAGCATACGTTCCTGGGGGTGCACTGCCAAATAAGTGCTCTGGCTAATGGTAGCCCCTATGTGCAATGGTAGCCTACAGGAGTCTCTGTTTGGCAGCACATCTGGTTATTATACAACTAAAACTTGCCTCCAAGCCAGGAATTCAAAAATAAGCTCCTGTTTTGAAGTCACTGAGAGCAACAGCCAAGGGGTTGGAGAGCAACAAGTGGCTCACGAGTTACTGGTTGGGGATCACTGCACTAGAGCAACCAACCATACTTTATTTGCTGCCTGACCTTCAGAAGACATAATGTATCCTCAATAAATCAACTACACTCTACATTCCATTGTTCTGGGTACAGCAGTTAGCTTTGATCAGCCTACTACAAGTTAGAGCAGGAAAGCAAAGATGCAACTGGGTCTGGGTTTTCAGATACAATATAGAAAGCCCTACGGTGCTAATCCATCTTCTTGTATCTGCCTACAAGGCCGTGCATCTCCAATTATCTCTTTGTAAATAGATTGATTTCATCTTTAATCAGTGAATCAGAATAAATTATTCTAGTGTTACAGATAATTTGCTGTAGTTTTGCAATGGACCCATTTGTTATATATACAGGAACATGTGACTTTGATGAGTCACTGATATGTTCCATGCTCAGATTCACACTGACATTTATTTTGAAATTGTCTGTTCAAATCTGCCCCAGCACCACCAATTGAGAAGAATGGAAAAAAGTATGTAATCCCCAACATGAGTTGGCCCCAACTGACTTACTGTCTTCAGGAATTCAAGCAGTTGAATGGCAGGGTACTATCTGCAATCAGTTTGAATATTCTCCCCGTATCTGCGTGATTTTCCTCCGGGAATGCCAGTTTCCCCACACACTCCAAAAACATATAGGCAGATTGATTGGCTCCTGATAAAAGTGACCCTAGTGTGTATAAATGTGATAGATTGTATCATATCTGCTAAGGGTTGTGTAATATGTTGTCTTCCAGCTGAGTGTGGAAGTTCCATGTGGCACAGTGAGTACAGTAGGCCCTTAAAAGGCTCCTGTTGGGCAAAAATGTTAATGTTGCTAATGGAGCCCGCACTCCGGTTGGGAGTAACAGTAGTTTTTTTTTAAAAAAATTGCCCCCCGCCAGTGCTAGGACACTCGTACCGATAGGGAGCTCCTGGTACAAGCGTCCATGTTGGGGCACACGCATGCGCATAATGAGCAAGTGCCGCAATCTGCTCATTATGTCAGAAGAGCATTTGTGCATGTCATTTAATGACATGGCCGCTCACACTGGGAGCTCCCTTCGGATGTGAGTGTCCTGGCACTGGCAGGGGGCAATTTTTTTTTAAAAAAAATCTACTGTTACCCCCAACCGGAGTGCAGGCTCTATTATCCCATATTGGGATAACATTTTAGCCCAACAGGTGCCCTTTAAGGACCGTAAAGTAATTGAGGGACAAGGCGATGACAGGGCTAGGGAAGTGGATCAGGAACTGTTGGGAGCATGGGAAATGTAGTTTAACAAAGGATTGGTTTGAGGGCAAAAGGGTTCAGTGCCATTTTACCTTAGAAGTTGACGTTATGTTGTATTGTGTTGCTGGTTTGTTTTATTTCTTTGAAAGGTCACAGGAGAGTGGTATGGCTGTTGGGCAATTCATGTCCTTGTGCTCCATGCTGGTGGTAATCATATGGGTGTTATGAGCCAGAGAGACTTGGTGAGGTTTATGAAGCAGGACTGGATAAACTGAGGTCGTTTTTTATGGGGGTGGTGATAATCTGGTCAGAGATGATAGGGGGGTTGGTCAGGAGGTGGGCACTGGACTTGGAGCCAATATGGATCTCTCGGATGGGATTAAAAGGGCTCTGCTGTTAGTGGGTGGAGGGTGAAATGCCAAACTGGGGTAGGTCTGAGGCTAGGGGTTGTGGAGATTGGCCACTGCTAAGAGGGGAAGTACAAAAACAAGGGGACCAGCCTCAGGATCTGGATATGTCGTAAGCAAGGGGATCTCCATAGGAGCAGCCTTTATGCTAGTGGTAGAGATCCCACCGGATAGTTGTTCTGATGTTAACATATTTGAAAAGGTAAAGATATGTGATTGTTCATTTATAATTTAATAAAAAACTGGGTCGCAACCTTTTAAATCCATTAAAGAATTGTTTAATAAAGGGGATGAAGTGGTATTGGGAAAGAGGGTCCAAGACTTGACAGTGCCCATGTCAAGAAAAGCATGGGGTACATTAACTCCCTACTGGAGGAAGACATAAAATAGCCACCATAGTGGAACCTATGAATAATACTAAAAAAATTGCTACAGTTATTTCAAAGGGGAACTTTTACTATTGTAAATAATGCTTCAAAGATATTTGAAGGATATTTCAGAAATCTGTTTCCAAAATAGCTTTCATTATATGTTTTTCTACTAATTGCAAAGCAACACAAAGAACATTGGAGTGTTCCGAACGTACTATTCATTTTCTGTGGCTATTCAACTGCTGAAAAGTCCTGGAAAATGTGTTAAGGAATCACCTGAATTTTCCTTTGGCATCGATTGTGCCTTTTATAAAATAATACGTAGGTTGTATTCACTGTATTCGGTGGAAGACTGAAGTCTCAGTCTGAACCTAAGCAACTTTATTTCAAGGATCATCAAACATGACATTTTTGACACAGCAGTTTTGTAATAATTGTGCAACTACATCCCTGTGGTTTTACAAATGCAGCCATTACATAGTGTGCCGTGGGCCCTGATAGGCTGATATCATTTCCAATGCTCTGAATGACTAATGCATGTTTATATTGAACAAATAAGATTAGGCGTTTCAAATCCAAATCATTTTGTGACCATTTTGCAACTGTTTTTGGGTAACAACTTCCCCCTGATCTAAACTTTAAAGCCTGACACAGAAATCAGAGAATGTTTACCCACAATGCAATTTTATTTCCTTGCCTCTGCTTTATAATAGTGAGTGTGACTAATAGTGAGAGACTGGGAGACAGATGTTATACTCTTCATCAGCAATCCAAGTTTGGGCTTTTTTTCCCTTCCGAGTGTCACCTTCTTCATAAACATTGCACAGTATATGTCCAAATCTGCACAAATAATGATCACAAGCTCCTTGTATGTAAGACAAATGAATTATTATCTTGGGCACCTTCCATATGGATTACAAGTCTTTCCATTAGAAACTGATATGGAATCAGAGGTGCATCATTGACTACATGAAGACTATTATTTGACTCCTGACTTGGGTTTCTTTACTAGAATCCAACATAGATGGGGCACATATTGCCTTGTGTTTTTATCCATAATTAGTTTTTATTCCCAGCATCCCAACATAATTATGACCATATTTTGCAATTGCGCAACTCACTGTTTGAACGCCATGGGAACCCGGAGGTCCATGATGTCCATGATGGTGTTGACACCGCCTGCCCCCCATGATTACTGTTGCGCTCCACTGTACTGTGCTCCATCACCTGCCCATGAGCCCAGGCCAGTGGGGCCCAACAAGATGGGGGTCCACCATTTTGTTTCCTGGCCATTCCAACCCTGGACATAGTTGCTAAACATTGATCAGAGGCAGGATGAACCCATTGGCAAGAATGAGAAAGTGCAGGATCATGTGTAAACTCAAGTACCTTAAAGGGATACTGTCAAAACGCATCAGTTAATAGTGGTGCTCCAGGAGACTTCTGCACTGAACTCCATTTTACAAAACAGCAAACTAATTTTTTTTATATAATGTTGAAATCTGACATGGGGCTAGACATATTGTCAGTTTACCATGTGCACCCACTCATGTGACTTGTGTAAACTTCAATCACTATTTACTGCTGCACTGCAAGTTGGAGTCATATTGACCCCCTCCCTTCCCCCCCCACAGCAGCCTAACAACAGAACAATGGGAAGGTAACCAGAGAGCAGCTCCCTAACACAAGATAACAGCTGCCTGGTAGATCTAAGAATAACACTCAATAGTAAAATCCAGGTCTCACTGAGACACATTCAGTTACATTGAGTAGGAGAAACAACAGCCTGCCAGAAAGCAGTTCCATCCTAAAGTGCTGGCTCTTTCTGAAATCACATGACCAGGCAAAATGAGCTGAGATGCACCTACACACCAATATTACAACTAAATAAATACATTTGGAATTACATTTTACATGGCAGAGTGAATTATTTGCAGTGTAACAGTATCATTTAGAAATAAAAACGACATCATAAAAATCATGACAGAATCCCTTGCATCAATATTCACTTCCCATTTGGTCCTTTCTGAAGCACCTGAATTTGTGGGAACCTTCATAAACGACTCCTGTGTTCTCTCTTGTTTGTAAATTAGAATTACATTCCAGTTCTTCCAGTTCCCCATTATTGTGCGCAATTAAAAGTCTTCACAATAGGTGTATTTGCCTGTAATCCTAATTATTATGTTTCAAATCAGTCAGGCCTGCCTAGGTGTTACCATATTATATATATATGTGTGAGGCGAGTACTGCTGGGCCACCATTCTCAATACATTTGTCATATTTGTTCCTCTGATGTCACTGTCATTATTTCACACAAACAAAAATATGACAAAAAAACATACAGATCATTTTTACCTCCTCATTTCACAGTGCTTTGCCTTTGACTCTTTACTCTACATTAGGACTTTACAGATGGGCCAATAATTGTTACATTTTCTTCTTAATACCTTCCTCCTAGGGATGATAAAACTGTCAGGCCGCTGAAATTGACTCTCAGGGGGTTGTTATTTATCAAAATCCAATTTTTTCTGGTCAGACTTTTAAAGGGAGAAACCACCATTTTTTCACAAAAGAACTCCAACTCAGACCTGCCGAGTTCATGTAGAATCAATGGCAGATGTCTTGTTGATATCCTGATCTGTTTGTTCAGCAAACCGAAGCGTTCATGGGTTTCGGACGTCAAATCAGAAAAAGTTGCAGGTTTTGGAGACAAATTTGAAACATTTGTACGATTAGGATTTTTTTCACGATTTTATTGATTTTTTTCTTGCACAAGAAATTTTCATAAAAATTTCTTGATAAATAGGAGGGAAAAGTCTGTGTGGAGTTGGTCGCATAGTTTTCAGAAAATAGTGAGAACCATTTGGATTTTGATAAATAACCCCCTCAGTGTTCTGCAGATTTTAGAAGGATGAAGTTCTTCTAATGTCAATACTTCACTTTCCTATCAAAAGAAATAGGACAATAGGACCCACGTGACTGGAAGTGATCTTAATGGTCAACTTGGGAAAGTAGTTTGCCCCTTTCTTGATTTAAAGACATAATTCAGAAGACACTTACACACATTCTTTTTAACCTCCAACCCTGTACCCTGAAATCCAATTCAAAAATGGCCATCCTTGCTTAGGGGTATAAGAGTTAATAGTAGAAGAGCAGCAGCAGCTGAAGGACATGGGTATTATGATCTACATAAACTAGGACAAAAATGACAAATCAATGAATTTTGCTAATACAGACATGGGACCTATTTTCCAGAATGTTCTGGTTTGGGGCTTTCTGGATAATGGATCTTTCTCTAATTCAGATCTTCATACCTTAAGTCTACAAGAAAATCATGTAATCATTAAATAAACACAATAGGTGGGTTTTGCTTCCAATAAGGATTCATCATGGGGTTATTTATTAAAGTCCAAATGCTAAAAAGGTTTTAACTATAAAAACTAAATTTTTAGTGGAAAGAAAACCTCAAATTTAATAAAGATTTTTTATACCCCAATGCTGCAAAAAGTCAGAATCTCAGACTTGCCAAGGTTGTATATAAGTCAATGGGAGAGGTTCATATCCTATTTGGAAGTTTCTGTGGCCTGCGCTGAAATTAGCCCTAGCAAAAATCTGGAAAATTCAGGCTTTTTGGGAAAAAAACTAAAAAAATTGAGATTTGGGAAAAAAATCCTAAAGAAATCACATGATTCGGGTTATCGCTTGTTTTATCAAGTTTTTCCCCGATCAAATTAAGTAGAGCTTTTTTTAATGATATATAAGGTCAAATCACTGATTCTAGTTTTGTTGGACTTTTTTAAATTAAATAATCAGAAAAATTTGGATTTTGATAAATAACCCCCTATATTCAAGTTGGGATCAAGCACAAGGTACTGAAATGGATAATAGATCCCATGCCTGCAATATTTTAAGATGCTCCCTCTAAACCCAAGACAATGACTCCTGCCCACTTTGCAGGGTAATTTCAATACAAGCTAATGGTGAGAAGAGATGGAAAGGTTGGATCATTCAAATGCAATGATGAGACCCAGCTTGTCCAGTCATGGAATCCTGGCAACAGAGCATTATAAATCTAGGAGGCGCCAGTTCATATGTCCAGTAAAGCAATACACCTTAGTTTATGTGCTACATATACACAGGCATTGCATTGGCTTAACTCTATAATAATATCCCTAAGGAAATGAAAGTTAGTTCATACTGTGTATATATATATATATCCACCCATTATTTATATGTTGATTGATGTTGTTCTGTAGGAAACAAGTTCCAGCATGTGAAAGTTGTCAGGGAAGTTTTGGGCTGGGAAGATAATGGCACTTTTGTGTATCAGGTCACATATCTATTGATCTGGTTCTGCAAGGAAACGCAACACAGCAGAATGCGTGAGGTTGTAACACCCTAAGGGGCAGAATAGTACCCCTTTAATCCACGGGTTTTGTAGAAGTGTCCCTGAGCTTTCCAGTTATCTGAATCTTAAGGAAATCTCAAGGAAAGTCATAATTCTGCATTGATTATGTACGACTGTCCCCACTAGATTCCTGCTGCTTCTCTACCTGACCGTGCCACCATCTTTGCAGACTTGCATTCCTGCAGTGCATTAGAGACCAGAGCATGCATGTTAGCACCTCCTTGCAATCTGCAACTAATTGGTGGACTGTGGGTCTGCAAAGTTAATGGTGTGGTCGGGAGCAGTAGGAATCCAGTGGGAAATGACAAATTACAGTGACAATGAAAATAGAGTAATTGACTGGGGTCCGGGCTGTGATTTTCATAACCAATGGGCATTAGAGATTTGACTTCCCTTGTTTTTTGATGGAGAGCACAGATCATCACCCAGCTTACTACTCCTTTATAATGTATTGAAATCCAACTAAATCTCCAACACTTCCCATGAAGCAGCTCCCCCCCCTCACCTATTTGTGCAAGAATTTGATCGGAGCGCAGTTCCTATTGCATCACAAGAAGCAGAAAAACTGGTCGTACTTCTCGCCTGATCCTCTGGCATTTTAAGTGTTTCTTTTATGAAAGATTGCAAAGGAGCTGCACATAGCAGTGTTTGTCAGATATAAATACCAAGAAGTGGATACAGAGTATATTATTTCCCTTTTGGCTTGTTTATTTACCCTGTATGAAGTGTTCTGTCTCATTCTTGCCTAAGCCTCCATTATTCCCACTCTGACTGAATGACTGAAACACTCCTGAATTGTGACATCCATTCCTTGTGACATTAACAACACATGTGTCGTTTGTACAAACCCAGTGTGTCCTGCTTTTGGTTACATTTCATAATAAACCACCGATCACTTACACTATTTTGAAGTCACCTCTGAATGAAGTTTGCGTATGGTGTAGACGGAAGGGTTCTCTGATCATTTTAGTCTTCATTCATTTATTCTTGTGATTTCAGAATTATTTTTACATTTTGCCTAGTGGCTCTGGATCTAGTTGCTAGGGCTTAATTATCTTAATAGACTGCAGTTTGGAACTCAGCCCTGAAGATGAATAGTATAGTGTTTTTCATATAGAGCAATGTGCTAGGGTAAAAAGTGCATTTTTTTTGCACTTTGCTCCCTTCTCTACAGGTAGTAGAATTGATTAAAGTCTCCTCATTCCATCAGCGGCACTGTATTCATAAGGGGTGGAAGTAGAGAGACACATAGGAACAAGCTTTCTAGCCCCATTCACTAAGTAGCACGTCATTCAGATGTGCCAGTTCAGGAGCACAGTCCCATTCAAGCCAGACTTTATTGTCTAACTTGACTTGAAGGAGTCATGAAAGTGACTTGACTTGGACAGGGCTGGTTTGCAGCCGCTAATGCCACACTCTGGATTGTTTATGTAGTGTAAGGTGCAGACCCTGGACAGAAGTTGTTTTATTTTTTTGTGGCTGCTCTTAAATGTTGTTTTTGTTCTTTTTTGATTAGCTCTCAACTTGGGTCCTGTTATTTGCTTCTGCTTTCCCTCATACCCATTCCCTTTTGCTTTGCCACCGTTTCCTTTTTGTTCACCTGCTTCTTCCTTGAGATGTTTTATCTTTCCCTGTTCTACTTTCTCCTTCTATCAAACAATATTATTCTTTGTTGGATAACCTTCTGTTATTCTACTGCCCTTTCTATTGAAAGTTTCAGTGTTCTTCTTCTCCATCTTTCCTGTCTTCTCTTCCTCGTATTGCTGCTCTCCCTCGTGTCTGCTTTCTGTTTCATTTTCTGTTTAAGTTGTTTTTTCTATCATCTTGTGCCATGAATTCTCTATCTGGTCTCTGTTCATTAAAGGATGTAGTGTGTGAACATTTGCAAAAGAAGAGTGCCCATGCCCAAAGCAGAGTCCTGGACCTGAATGTCATGTGACATTCCAAATTTTCCTTGAGGCTCTGTTTGGCCCAACAGAGTCTGTGAGCCTCTTAATGATGATTATGTTGACCTAAAACCTGCAGAGTTGGTGGCTTTGGGTCAGGTGGAGGTTCAGGCAAGTTAGACTCTGAGCAGTAGCCCTAACCATTGGAGGTTCATGTTCATCAGAGTTTTCAATAGAAGATTTTAGACTAGGTTGGAATGCAGGTTTGGGCTTAGAAGTTTCTGACCTGCTCATCTCTACCTCTGTCTTCATTGTACTAGAGTGAGTGTGTACTAGAGTAGTATGTGGAGGATATTTGCTCTTGGACTCCAACCTTCACATTGAAATGCAGCTGCCGTCAGCAAATACATTTTTAATAATCTCCTATTAAAAAACAAAACATTTCGACAATTGTATTGTAAACTCAATATTATGTTCAAGCATAGTGATAATTATACACAAAGGTGTTTACTTCCTCAATAAGAACATGGGAATTGTTCATATTCAGGCCAGGCTTCTGTCTGCAGACACTTGCACAATCTTCTCAAACAAATCATCGGTGCAACACTAGCAGGGAGTGAATGCTTTGTCTCTTGTACAATCTATCATTCTTGGTCAATGTTCTGCTGGCAGTAATTATATAGTATTGGGAAATAGTTTTTGTATATTAATGAAGAAATACCCCAGATCTTATTTCCTGCTTAATTCTGAGCTTGCTAAGGGTTCCAGTGTAATCGTTGTATGAACAATTTGATGTTATTCTAGGTGGCACCAACTGGACCCCTCCAAGCACTGAGTAGTTTATTAAGTAAATGTACTCTTGCACAATAGCCTTACAGGTAATAATGTTTTGACCCATCCCCCCATATAATTACTTATGCTGACCTGTAGGTTGGAACTTACTTGTCTACTAGTCTATCCCAGCAGTAGTAGGGGGTTCCTTTGCCAATTAAGGAGATATTATACTGTGCATTGACCCAAGTGGTAGGAAGGGGCCAAACTACACTCTACTTACCAAGGTTTGATTTCCATGTGAGTTTGCAAGTTGGGGGGACATAAAAAAGGATTCTCTGGGCCCATGTAAATTCAGTTTACACCACTAAATGAGTTACTATGAGTTTCCCCACCCCTCACAATTCCAGTGTCATGTTGCAATTACCACAACTGCACCCGATATGCCAAAATGAACACAGTTGTGCATGTGTCCATTGGCCATCTAATATTTCTGTAGTGGTGAAGGCATCGCTTCTGGCATTTGGTTAAAACAGCATTAGGAAGTAATAGTTTGGGCACAAGACTGTTGCAACCATTGACACAACTGGCTCTGGGCACCCTGGAATTACCGCATTGTATTGAGTGGAGGTAACTTCAGGCTTTCTTTATGTCAGCAGGTGCATTTTTGCACAATTTTTGTAATGACAGAAAAGGTGCTGATTGCAACAAGGTGGAGGTGTGAGGAGCATGTTGGGAAGAAAGAACTTTTACTGAATAGTTAATATGTACATGGCCTTGTTGGCCATCTGAGTTTATGCAAACTTGTACTTGAGTAGAGTCAGACTGAGCGGTCCAGGGCTGACACCTTAGGGGCCCCACACTTTCTCAGGGGCCCCCAAACCAGTCACAAGCTCTTCCAGATGCAGTACACAACACTACAACACAGAATGTTCATGGTTTTCTGTAGGGAACAGATCTGGGTCAGCAGGGCCAACGAATGTCTGGGGCCCACCGGGTTTTTTCCTGGTGTCCCAATAGCCCAGTCTGACCCGAAAATTGCATCCTATAATGCCCTTTCTAGGAACCTCACACTTTACTATCTTAGATTCCAAAATGCATTGCTCTTTTATGACATGAACATAATAAGTGTGCAACCCCAAAACTTTTAAGACCTGTACTCCCTCTCCCTGCACAGAACACCATAGTCCGCCAGTAGTAGGGAGAGATGGTGCCTATAGTAACAGTGGATAATAGTCTCTGGGAAGGGAATGTGACTGTGGGATAGCAGGTATAGTAGGGAGAGATGGTGTCTATAGTAACAGTGGATACTAGTCTCTGGGAAGGGAGTGTGACTGTGGGATAGCAGGTATAGTAGGGAGAGATGGTGTCTATAGTAACAGTGGGATAATAATCTCTGGGAAGGGAGTGTGACTGTGGGATAGCAGGTATAATAGGGAGAGATGTGTCTATAGTAACAGTGGATAATAGTCTCTGGGAAGGGAGTGTGACTGTGGGATAGCAGGTATAGTAGGGAGAGATGGTGCCTATAGTAACAGTGGATAATAGTCTCTGGGAAGGGAGTGTGACTGTGGGATAGCAGGTATAGTAGGGAGAGAGGGTGCCTATAGTAACAGTGGATAATAGTCTCTGGGAAGGGAGTGTGACTGTGGGATAGCAGGTATAGTAGGAGAGATGGTGCCTATAGTAACAGAGGGATAATAGTCTCTGGGAAGGGAATGTGACTGTGGGATAGCAGGTATAGTAGGGAGAGATGGTGCCTATAGTAACAGTGGGATAATAGTCTCTGGGAAGGGAGTGTGACTGTGGGATAGCAGGTATAGTAGGGAGAGATGGTGTCTATAGTAACAGTGGATAATAGTCTCTGGGAAGGGAGTGTGACTGTGGGATAGCAGGTATAGTAGGGAGAGATGGTGTCTATAGTAACAGTGAATAATAGTCTCTGGGAAGGGAGTGTGACTGTGGGATAGCAGGTATAGTAGAGAGAGATGGTGTCTATAGTAACAGTGGATAATAGTCTCTGGGAAGGGAGTGTGACTGTGGGATAGCAGGTATAGTAGGGAGAGATGGTGTCTATAGTAACAGTGGGATAATAGTCTCTGGGAAGGGAGTGTGACTGTGGGATAGCAGGTATAGTAGGGAGAGATGGTACCTATAGTAACAGTGGATAATAGTCTCTGGGAAGGGAGTGTGACTGTGGGATAGCAGGTATAGTAGGGAGAGATGGTGCCTATAGTAACAGTGGGATAATAGTCTCTGGGAAGGGAGTGTGACTGTGGGATAGCAGGTATAGTAGGGAGAGATGGTGTCTATAGTAACAGTGGATAATAGTCTCTGGGAAGGGAGTGTGACTGTGGGATAGCAGGTATAGTAGGGAGAGATGGTACCTATAGTAACAGTGGATAATAGTCTCTGGGAAGGGAGTGTGACTGTGGGATAGCAGGTATAGTAGGGAGAGATGGTGTCTATAGTAACAGTGGATAATAGTCTCTGGGAAGGGAGTATGACTGTGGGATAGCAGGTATAGTAGGGAGAGATGGTGTCTATAGTAACAGTGGGATAATAGTTTCTGGGAAGGGAGTGTGACTGTGGGATAGCAGGTATAGTAGGGAGAGATGGTGCCTATAGTAACAGTGGATAATAGTCTCTGGGAAGGGAGTGTGACTGTGGGATAGCAGGTATAGTAGGGAGAGATGGTGCCTATAGTAACAGTGGATAATAGTCTCTGGGAAGGGAGTGTGACTGTGGGATAGCAGGTATAGTAGGGAGAGATGGTGCCTATAGTAACAGTGGGATAATAGTCTCTGGGAAGGGAGTGTGACTGTGGGATAGCAGGTATAGTAAGGAGAGATGGAGCCTATAGTAACAGTGGATAATAGTCTCTGGGAAGGGAGTGTGACTGTGGGATAGCAGGTATAGTAGGGAGAGATGGTGCCTATAGTAACAGTGGATAATAGTCTCTGGGAAGGGAGTGTGACTGTGGGATAGCAGGTATAGTATAATGGGCTTTTGTGATCAGCCAGGGTTTTAAGGACTACTGATTAGCCACCTGAGGCTAATAAAAACCCAACTTGTCAGCCTTTAGCGTCTCACTCTGCTACAGAAGCCTACAGAGGTCAATGTCAGCTTGTTCTCTCTGTTGTTATAGATCCCTACACACACACCTTTCCAATGTTCAGTTGTGCACCTTGTGCAGGCAGGGCTTCTGACTGTACATGAGAAGTGCTATTGAGCAACTAGCAGGTGGTTCCTATATGGGAGTTCCCTCTATTAAAGTGATATAAAGCCTGGGAGCAGCAGGAGCAGGTTGTCACAGTAGGAGTTGGTTCACACAAGAACCAGCAGGCTCCCTTCACTGTCACAATGAACCAAAGGAGGTTCCTCCTGTTCTCTTGCCTCCTGGGTCTCATCGCTGGAGCCACCTCAAAGCTGTAAGTGATACAACAGATGGGGGGTTACTATGTAACAAGCTGTGTGTATTATACTCACCTTCCTGCCACTGCTGGACCTCTGTAGGTGAATATTAGACACAGTGTCTTCTTCTATCTCTCTGTATTATTTACCATAATCATCCTGGAGACCCCAACAGTCATAACTCCATCCAGATAAATAGAGATAAAGGGGCTCCAGGCCAAGGACAAAGCAAATGTAACAGTCGGAATGTTCAACTGCTCCTTAAATACAACATAAGTGTTGGTGATGTTCTTTTTGGTCATAACAAGAAATCTTACATATTATACGTATTCACGGCAGTTTTCTTAAATTAATGTTTTCTTTAATTAATGATTGTTGTGGTATTAGGAGGTGTACCCAAAGAAATAACACGAAACAGAACCGAATTAATCCTGTTGCCTCTTTAAAATAATTAATAAACCTTCAATATACTGTATTGCATATTTCTTGCCATTGCCTTACTGTGCCTCAAATCAGGTACCAGGCGTTGCATCTGTAAAGTGGCAAATTTATTCTTTTCCTATTTTGAAGTTATTTATCTTTCCAGTTTAATAGAGAATGGGGGAATTTCTCTCAGATGGGTTGTGGTAAACTCTTATTATTTCACTGCTCCATAAATACAAATACACATGGTTGCAATGCTAATGTGTGTAAGACACCCTGCTGTCTGATAATCTTACCAAAAAGCTTTTAATCTGCACAGACTGAAAAGAAAATGAACAAATGTATTTCTGAGTGAAGGAACTTTGTGCATCAGCATATGAGCAAATTACAGGAGCTTCTCTTTACTTCATGTTGAACTGACTGTAAAGCTTTTCAATCCTTGTTGCGCCTGTACTTAGTTAGTTACTATAGGCACCATCTCTCCCTACTATACCTGCTATCCCACAGTCACACTCCCTTCCCAGAGACTATTATCCACTGTTACTATAGACACATCTCTCCCTACTATACCTGCTATCCCACAGTCACACTCCCTTCCCAGAGACTATTATCCACTGTTACTATAGACACATCTCTCCCTACTATACCTGCTATCCCACAGTCACACTCCCTTCCCAGAGACTATTATCCACTGTTACTATAGACACCATCTCTCCCTACTATACCTGCTATCCTACAGCCATTATCTGTTGCACAAAACTGCCACCATGAAGTTACATGGAAATTTGATGGGCATATTTTCCACGTACTCAATCAAATTAGATTTTACTCAAGTTCAGAAGCTGGATCTAATCACATCACATATAAAGTGTATCAAGTCACATGATGTGAGTAAGTCTGTATGTAGTTTTCACTTGTGAAAGTAAATGATGCAGCGAATGAATGAAGTACAAAGCCATAATTATTTTGGGTGTATTTTATATATGTGTAATTATTGATTTAACTCTTTCTATGTTGTCCTAATGTTTTGCAGGCATCATGTCCTGACTATCCCAGTACAGTTGAGCAGTGGAGGGACACAGAGGGCCTGTGTGAACTTACAGGACTATGAAGAAGCCGTTAGCCTCCATGTTGTCTTGCTGCACAATGGAGTTGAAACCACCATCTTTAAAGAAACAGTTCAACCCCCTCGTTTTTTTATGTGTAAAGAGTTCCCAGTAAGTGTTTCTCTGCTAAACCATAAATACATTAAGGGGCAACAGGGGCAGTTGACAGAAAGCACAGGCTGGAGAAATCCAGTAAAAGGGAGACTTGTTAGGGCAGTGATGGGGCAACATAAATCAAAAGATGCTTCTTAACAATAAAAGATGTATAGGATTTTGTTCATGTGTATTTGGGCCAGTGTGGGTCATACACATCTGTTATACGGATCAATGTTGAGTCACTCTGGTCCAGTCAGTAGAGTGTACGGCACATTTAAAAAGGAAACTTCGTAATATAAAAATCCAGCAAAATAGTGGACAGTTAATAAATCTGTTTCACAAATCTTTAATGAATATTTTTCTTTTCATTGGATGGCCTTAATTCTCTCTGTCAGTGGGGGATATACTGGTCTTTTGGGATGAACGTTTAATTGTCTCTGACTGAGGGTTCTGGTGGTCTTTTGGGAGGAACCCCTAATTTAGACTGTGGTTGAAGAATTTCGAAATCCCTCTGTTAGGCATACATTGGTCTTTTGCCATGAACCCCCAATTCTCTCTCTGTTATGGAGACACTGATTTTTTGGGATGAACCTCAAATTGACAAAGCGTTCCAGTGGCTTTTTGAAAAGAATCTCTAATGCTCATTAAGTGAGGAATCCAATGGTCTTTTGAGATGAACCCCAAACTCTCTCTCAGTGAGAGATCCAGTGGTCATAAGAGATTCTAATTCCCCTTCAATGAGAGATCCAGTGGTTTTTTGAGATGAACCTCAAATTCTCTCTCAATGAGATCCTATTTTTCCCTCAATGAGGGATCTAGTGGTATTTTGAGATGAACCTCAAATTCTCTCTCAGTGAGAGATCCAGTGGTTATAAGAGTCCCCAATTCACCCTCAATGAGGGATCCAATGGTCTTTTCTCAGTGAAACAAATACTGGCCTTTTGGAATTAACCCCCTAATTGTCTCTTGGAGAGGGGTCAGTTGGTCTTTTGGGTTGAACCCATAATTATCTCTTAGTAAAGGATCCCATAGTTTTTTGGCATCAAAGTTCTGCTAGGGGAGACACACTTTAGAATGTCTTACAGGATGGCTTTTTATATGAAGATTTTTTTGTAAAAAAAAAATGAAATTAGTGTTTTACAGACATTTTTTCAAGCTTACATTTTGACTTGTGATTGTATTTATAGCAATGCCATTGCCTAATAATTTCCTCCCTATTTCTCTGAGGTTCCGGCAGTAGAATCTGATACACCTGTCGCTGTCACGCTTTCTGCAATCAGTGGTGAAGAAAAAGTTTTGGATCGTAAGACGGTGGTGATTGTTTCGCAACAGAAGACACAAACTGTCACATTCATTCAGTTTGACAAACCTATCTATAAGCCTGGCAATAAAGGTAATGGCCATAGAACAGAGGCATATGGGAGAATTTAAAAAAAAGATCACAATGGAAAAAATATTCACAATGCGAAAAGTTATGCCTTTGCGAAAAACAAACTTTCCTTTTGTGAATTTAATATCGTTTTTGTGAAGCTGGAAACTCTTTAGCGATCTCTTCCTACACGGGAAAAAAGTTTGCGAATTTTATTGTTTGCTCCAAAAGATTACAACACCTTCAAGCACTTCTTAAAAGTGCACAATTAAAATTCACAATGAGCAATTAAAAGGTAGCAGTTTAAGGTAGAATATTACATTAAGTAATGCAAATTTTTTTGATTTGATTTTTGATTTGAGATTTTGTAATACATATATGCCAGCCCATTTTAGGGAATATCCAAGGCATTGTGTAATTGTTACTCATTGGCTCAGTAGATTTCAACTGGATCTGCAGGTTTTAGGGTCCCCTCCTATAGGTGGAGTGTATTGGCCTCCTTCCAGTCACATTGCTATTCTTATTCTTTTGCTGAATCAGGCTGAAGTTAATGGCCAACTTCCACTACACCCTTACATGCCCTCAGCTATTACTGAGTGTGTGAGTCTAATGTAGATGACTAAATCCAAACTGGGGGCCACATTTACAATCACAGGTGCAATTTCAGGTGAAATTCAGAGTTTCCCCCATAATTCCACTGCATCTGTGGAGATGAACGTGACCCAATTCTCTCGATGCTTGAACTTCAACCTGAATTGGATGCAATTGTGATGAAATTCTTTGATGTTAGAGTGCCAATATTTCTGCCGCTAGGTGTCCAAATTACATCTGTGTCCCATATTGATGGAGATCACTGTGGGAACCCTGCAGTTATCACCAGCTTTGATGTGGTAGTATCTTTGAGGGTTCCATATTGTCAGTAGGTACACCAAAAGCAACTATACAAAAGCGCAAGTAGAGGCTTTCTACGAAAGTATGTTTGATGAATGGCCAATTTGCTTAAGGATTGCGCCCATTTTAGCTCAGCAGCAACTGAGGTTGTGGTCACAAATGACCCCTCAAGTCAAGAGCTGCTGGGTGCTTGGAGAGAAGAGTAATTAGAAGGCACAACTAAGTGATTAAGTTGTGCCACCAGGAATTAAAGGGGACCTGTCACCCTAAGAAATAATTTCAAATTCTTTTCTATCATGTTAGTTGAGCAAAATAAACTTTACTTACACTGTATTTGTTATTTAAATTTTGTTTCCTTCTGTTTTGGAACTATACAATCACAGCAAGCAGGCAGCTGACATTTTGTGGACACGGTTATTAAGGGAAATTGTGTATCACCCCAAAATCTTGTGTATGAACCAGAATGAGGGACCTAATGTCCATGTGCAGTGCCGTACACAATTATAGAGCCTGAGGAGGGAAGGCGGAATGTGAGGAGAGCTGTGACATCTAGGAAGTGCTGAATGGAAAGTGAAAGTAATTGACTGCCCCTCCTCTATGCCACGGGCATAGAGGCGGGGCAGGTAATATTTGATTGACAGTTTAGATTTTTAAACACCTTTATAACTGGTATGGATGTTTTAATGAAAAAAAATTTTGGGGTTCCATATTTAATTTGGAAAGGACTTTCATTATGCAGTTTTTTATGTGTAGGTGACAGGTCCACTTTAAGTTGTCCAGATCCAGTTATGAACTACCAAAGGCGCTTGGCACAAGCAATAATTACTCAGGTTACACCTAATCCAATATCCCTCAGAAAGGTCTCAACTGACCCTTGCTCATCTGGCAGCCATCGAGGCATCTACGGGAAAAGAAAGGATGATAGTGTTGACTCATAATGTTTATATGGAATGACAGTTACACTTTTGTGTGTGGAAACAGGAATTGAGGTAGAAAATATATAGTTATTGCATAAAAAAATAAAATTCAAGACAAGAGGCTCCCATGATCCTTAAAATCCTTAATGTAAATTTCTTGTTCTACAGTTGACTTTCGACTGATCACAATGGATTCCCTGCTGCACCCAGTAAATCAGCAGGTAAACTATGACTCTCTGAATGTGGGGGTGTGATATATTATGTGGTGAATGGATGAATGCTCAGAATGTTCAGAAAGCCACGTGAATGAGTGGGGCATCTAGGATTCCTCTTTCTCTGGCCTCTCTGGGGGACACAGGAGACCAGTGGGGTTAAACTGTCTTCCTGGGAGGAAAGTTGTGGCTCTTAACTTACACATCATACAGATTCACATTCAGATGCTCAAGTTCGGGAGCAGATCACAGCTAGACCCCAGGCAGAAGGACTCTCTGCAACCAAGAGGCTGTTGCACGTCTGCTAACGTTGAGAGTAAACAACCCCTATTGTTTTTTAAGAATAAACATTCATTGATCTTTTTGGGTGAACCCCAATTGTTTTGCATTGAGGCATTCATTGGTCTGATGGGATGAACCCCATCTATATCTCAGTGAGGGATCCATTGGTCAAATAGGAATAACTCTGTCTTAATGAATGATTCATTGATCCTACGGACTGAACCCCAATTCTCTCATAGCAAGGAATCCATTGATTGCTCTAATTTGTTTTTTAATTTTTTTTTAGATTAGTCTCTAGTTCTCTCTCAGGGAGGTGAGAGTGTGTGTGCCGCTTACATGTGTGTGTGGTTGTTATTACTTATGTGCTGGTATAATCCTTATACCAAAGGGAATAACATCTCCCATTTTATCTTTCAGTTCTCAGCTGTTTACCTTCAGGTAAGAAAAACACTGGTCCATAAAAAGTTATTGTTCTGCAATTTATTATCATATTGCCAATTGTCTTATAGCTCTAAAACACACATATACACACACACTTTGATTTCCTTAGCTAATTAACCTACAGTAAACTTGTGGACTATGATGGTGACTTTTAGCAAATGAACAAGGCCGGACATGGCGCTATACAGACTTATTGTCATCTTTTTATTTGAAGAAGGACCGCCTGTTCGCAGGGACATCCATAAGATCATAGTAAGGTCTAAGCAGACTTGTTGAAAGCATCAAGGGGTGGTTGTATTTCTAACACAATGAGATTTAGTAATTGCAAAGGTAGAGTGGTCAGATATCGGTCAAGACGGCTGTCATTTTAGCCCTATACACACCAATTACATTGCAAATCCAATTATAGACCAAAACTTTTGACCTGTTGGGTGATGTAAAGGATGGAATGTGCAGCCTGGTGTCCTCTAGCATTCTTTATAGCTCAATTACTTCAGATAAGTAGGTGAAGGAATCACAGACTTTTCTAGGTAACCTACCTCTACCCTCAGATATAGGAGACCATATTGTTGCTTTAGCCTTGATATGCAATATTAGTATAGTTCAATATATTGCATGGGTCCCAGAAGTTACACTAGTCTTGGGCTCTATGGCAATAACTGTTTTTGATGGAAGATCTGATAGGTTGTAACTTTTATTGGAAAAAACTTTACGTATAAACTATGCCATGACCATTACAAAGGTTGCCTATGATTTCAGATAGATTCAGTCTCACAGCCTTTATGCTAATTTTATGTCTTCTTTTTGTTCTGTAGGATCCTTCAGGGAGTCGCATAGCCCAGTGGCTAAATCTGACTTCACAACGTGGTGTTGCGGAACTGTTCTTCCAGCTTATCAGCGACGCGGCTCCTGGCTCCTACAATATCATTATTGAGAGAACACCAGATAACATTGATGTTATGGAATATTTTACAGTGGAAGAATACAGTATGAGTTCAATTCCATATTCTCTAATATAGCAACTCACTAGGTCTATGAAGTTCTTTATAATATAAATGTTCCTGTCAAATCATGTTCATTTTCCTGTAGTGGGAGACTAATCCTATTTAGGTGCAACTACAGGATCCCTAAGGTCATCTACCCTTATGTACTGGAGTAGGTAGATTGTAAATCTTCAGGCTGGACTAGAACACATTAATGGAAATTTAACAGGGGGCGGGACACAGAGTGTCTAACTCAAGCAGTGGGTGGGACTTGAACAGACAGATGGCAGCTTCCATTATTTGTATGTCTGGCTGTTATCAGGTCATCTCTCAGGTCTCTCTCTTCATTTTACATCTTTTCTCACTTATCCTGGTTCTGTTTAATATTGTTTCTTGTTCCCTTTCAGTACCACCTAGATTCAGTGTCTCCGTGGTCGCCCCTCATACTTTATCTGTATTGGACGAGACTGCGAAATTCAATGTCTCTGCTGTGTAAGTAATATTACATGTTATTTTCCATAGTAATAAGGTAATACAGAACTGTCTAGCTGGGTATTATATACACATTTATTGCAGTAAAATAATTTCATCTATTCATCATCAGACCTTTGAGTTCAGTCTAGAGCAAAGAGAGCCCTGTCAAAAAGTATGTGTCATATATATGTGTGAAATATACATATAAACTATAACATAGCAAATGGACCGGCCCATATTGGGCCTTTTCAAGGATAAAGGCCCCAGTATGGGTCGAAACGTTGGATGGATATATACAGTATATGTATATATTAAAAGTAAGGATATTCAATATCATCCTCACAGAAGATGGGTTGCCCAATCGACACAGTTTAGAACAAGATAACGATAATTCATAATACCGTAACTTCTGTAGCATCTTAATGGCTCTTCTCCCTCAGATACACCTATGGTCAACCAGTGCCGGGTAGGGTCACAGTACGGATTTGCAAACAAGTTTTTCCCTTTGGACGAAGTCAAAACTGCTTAAAGGACAAATCAGAAAAATGTTTGAATACAACCGAACAGGTGAGTTATCAAAAATGCTTGCAGCCTGAAGGTCAGTTAGGAGGAGATTTGGGGTCAGTGCTTATTTGTACCCTGGGTACCCCTGGAACTATAGCAGGGTGACTGTTACCCAAATGTTTCTATATATCTGTAACCTTGTTATGAGCTAAGGGGGCCCAGTCTGAAGGTCAGTTAGGGGGAGATTTGGGGTGAGTGTTTATTTGTACCCTGGGTACCCCTGGAACTATAGCAGGGTGACACCCCAATGTTTCTATATATCTGTAACCTTGTTATGAGCTAAGGGGGCCCAGTCTGAAGGTCAGTTAGGGGGAGATTTGGGGTGAGTGTTATTTGTACCCTGGGTACCCCTGGAACTATAGCAGGGTGACACCCCAATGTTTCTATATATCTGTAACCTTGTTATGAACTAAGGGGGCCCAGTCTGAAGGCCAGTTAGGGGGAGATTTGGGTGAGTGTTTATTTGTACCCTGGGTGCCCCTGGAACTATAGCAGGGTGACACCCCAATGTTTCTATATATCTGTAACCTTGTTATGAGCTAAGGGGGCCCAGCCTGAAGGTCAGTTAGGGGGAGATTTGGGGTGAGTGCTTATTTGTGCCCTGGATACTCCTGGAACTATAGCAGGGTGACACCCCAATGTTTCTATATATCTGTAACCTTGTTATGAGCTAAGGAGGCCCAACCTGAAGGCAAGTAAAGGCAAGATTTGGAAGAGTGCTTAATTATTTGAGGATGGAAAGGTGCAATGTGGGACAGAAGGGAGAAAATAAAAGTATGCTTACCCAGTATATATTGTTTATAAAATATAATTTATTTGCAGTTGGGCCCTGATGGAACATACCAAGCTGAAATTGATTTGAACCCTTTAAGCATAGGGCTCTCTGTCTTTGGGTCATCTCTGTCTATGGACATCACAGTGGTTGAGGAAGGCACAGGTAAGAGGGACCCAATCTCACATTATAGATTATTATAGATTATTTTATGAGAATTGACTGTTAAATTCGCAAATTGGTTAATTGAAATGGACCGTTGGGTTATCTAATAGAAGAGGGGTTCTTTTTTTTTTTGTTTTGTTACTAAGTTATACTGATCCAATCAGACTTCAATTGAGGGGATAAATCACAAATAAGGGTATCTGCCTATTTTATTAAATTACAAAGTAACTACAATTTACTAGTCAGGATTATCAAATTGTGGAAAAAGTGTAGCCCTCAAGGGGTTCTTCATGACTGTTCTCTGAATTATGTTTCCCTAGATTCTTCCCTGGAAGAATGTAACAAATCATGATTTTATTAAAACCAAGTATAATTTTTACTATTAAGTGTATGTTTTCATGGGCATCTAGATTGGCATTTTAGGAATCTAGAGCCCTAGTGCTTAATTGCAGGAGTTTCTTCATTCAGCTGGGCCTCCAAATACCCAAGGGTTTTACCCCAATTGTGAAAAACAGTCAATCAATGCAGAGCAAGATAAATAATCTGGTTTTTTGTCTGTTGCTACAGGGGTCCAAGTAAGAGAAAATCGTTACATCGGCATCAGTAGCCAGCTTGCCAGTCTCTCGCTAGACTATGAGTCTCTGCAGCAGTATTACAAACGGGGGCTACCCTACGTATTAAGGGTGAGTGTCTTGCTATTTGTATTTTTATAACAAACAATTATTTCATGAGTTTTGACTCTCCAATGATCTTTCTATTAATAGAATTCTACATCAACAAAATGATAATGCTTTCATACGTGTAGAACGCACGCCATACTGTAGCCCCACCCACACAAGCCTGATGTACATGTAGCATGTTCAGTATAGCTATTGCATAGGGTGATCTTAAGAATGGGATTTGTGTTTATTATTATATGACTGGTGTTATAGACAAGTGCTCATGATTGATTCTGGTAATTAAGTCTTGTGTATCTTAATTACAGGTGACATTAAGAAACGAGAAGGGGCAGCCTCTTGTGAATGAAAAAGTCGATCTGGAAATTCAGAGCAGTGTTATTCAAGAAGTAAATACAGACCAGGCTGGAAAGGCAGAGTTTCAGATTGATACCTCAAGCTTTGTGATGCCCAATTTCACATTCAAGGTAAATATCTTATTATAAAAGATCAGTGTTTATAGAGCAGCAATGTTATTCGCCCATGACATCATTATTTTATGCCTTTGAGTCATAAGCTGATGCAGAAATAGTTTGGATCTAGTGGAAGTAAGACATTTTGAGGTTCTCGTGCACTTGGGGTGATGGTCATGCTTCATAATTGCCCTCATGTTCTTGTGCTGGTTCCTGGCCCTGTCAGAAACCCAACGGGTGTAGTTACTAGGGAGGCACCGAATCCAGGATTCGGTTCGGGATTCGGCCAGGATTCGGCCTTTTTCAGCAGGATTCGGATTCGGCAGAATCCTTCTGCCCGGCCGAACCGAATCTGAATCCTAATTTGCATATGCAAATTAGGGGCAGGGAGGGAAATTACGTGACTTTTTGTCAGAAAACAAGGAAGCAAAAAATGATTTCCCCTTCCCACCCCTAATTTGCATATGCAAATTAGGGTTCGGATTCGGTTCGGTATTCGGCCGAAATCCTTCGTGAAGGATTCGGGGGTTAGGCCGAATCCAAGAAAGTGGATTCGGTGCATCCCTAGTAGTTACCGATTATAACCCTGTCAGATACCCGACTGGTCTAGTTACTGATTATAAAGTAATTTGGTTGCTGTAGAAGGGACAGTGAAAATGCAATTGACCCTAGCACACTGATCAGCAGCCAAAACTGTAGGAAAAGTAAAGAACGCATTATGATAGACATCACAATGGGTGCAAGCAGGGCCGGATTTACATTGTGGGCGCCCCTAGGCCCACTACCGTTCATCGCCCCTGTCCCCTCCAGGGGGACAGGAGCAATGGGGATTGGTGCACGGAAAATTAAAAAAAATATTGTATCTCCAGCGCATCCCCAGTGTTTCTGAACCAATTTGGGTGTGGTTGGGCAGCATGCCGCCCCCTAAAATTCTGCCGCCCTAGGCCCGGGCCTAGGTGGCCTTTCCACAAATCCGGGCCTGGGTGCAAGAGATGGGGGTGGATAAATGGCATACAGGGCAATGAGAGGAAAAGATAGCTAGGGGATTATAAAAGACATAAGAGTGGATGGAAGAGACAGTAGTACAAGAATTAAAGGTAGCACATTGGGTGGAGTGGCATTAATAATAATAAGACAGACAGAAGATCACCTGCAACCGCATACATTTCTCCATGGCAAATTAGTTGGAGGTACTTGCATTAACATGTACTACTTACATTTACTTACACCATATAGTTGGACTTGTGCCTTCCTCTTGCCTTTGGATCTGAACCAAGCACCACCATGTCTATTGATGCAGTGAAACCCTAGAGCCACCTCCAAACTAGGCGAAAGCTCCAAGGTTTCCACAGTTCCCTGCATCAAAAGTCATATAATTCACAAACCTCATTTTGGTGTTGAGAAATTTGCCAATTTCCAGTGCAATTGTATATGATTTGCTTCGAAGTGCAAGCAGAATGCTTCGGCCACAATTGCATCAGGCACAACTCACTTTGGCAACCACAACAAAACTGAAATTCAGGGGGAAAAAATGCAGTATGGGGAAAAACGTGGTGCTCAGAATTGCAGTTTGATCACTATGCTTGAGAATGTAATTGGGTGGGAGAGGATAATGAGAGTCCATCACTGTTCTAGATAGGTAGGATGAGGAGAATTAGAGACAGGACAGTAAGCTGGAGTAGAGGAATGAATAATAGGACAGTGGACTGAAGAGGGGAAAAAGGTGAAGAGGACAGTCGGTTGGAGAAGGATGGAAGAAATACTGAATAACAGAACAGTGGGTTGGACAGGCGGGAAGAGATGAATAAGAAGATAGTGGCATAGAGAGCTAGGAAGATGAGAGAGAATATTCAGATTGAGGGGGGAGAGGAAAACAGGTCGGTAGGCTGGAGTGGTAAAATATTTTCAGCCACAGAAGCAAAAATGTTTTGTTCTAGAAATTCTGCCCCATTATAATAAACCATTAGCAAATCCTGGGGCAGCCACTTGAACCTGATACCAGCAAGTGTTCCTATTTATTCATTGGCTCTCATGGGTTTAGACCACTAAACCTCTACAAAAGTAAAGATTATTAACTACCACAATTTTGGATAGATTTTAAAACATTTCTGCCTTCCCCTAGGTCAGTTATCAGAATCCAGCCCTATGTTACTACTCCCAGTGGGAAAACACTAACTATCCTTCTGTTGAATATCAAGTGCTACGGTTCTACTCGGAGAGTGGCAGCTTCTTGCAGCTTTATGGCCCAAAGGAGGCACTGAGTTGTGGGAAGAGCTACAGCATCAACGTGCAGTATATTGTGAACTGTGATAAAGCGGGAGACACGGCTACTTTCTTCTTCTTGGTGAGTTAAAGAAACGGCTTGGGATGGACTATGAACAATGTCCGTTCTGCCAACGTTTCAGATTTCAAAGCTGGTTTAGCTGTATGATGTATGGTGGGTTGTCCACTCAATCATTAAATTGTTATTGTACTGAATATACATCCGAGGTCGGTTGTTTAGTTGAGCATAAAGGGCTGATTGTTGGATATTAATGGTATTGGGGATGAAAAATTCCCCTTCCTGTTATCAAGCTCAACCAAGAGCTCAGATATTGTTTTGCTTGGGACGACCTAAAAAGAAAATTGCACTCTGGGACCCCCTGGCCTAATATTCTTCAGCCCCCTCTAGCAATCCTTGCTTACCTCCATGCTATGTTATATACTTTCCATGATTTAATTGGCTTATTGATGTAGCCCAGATCCTAAATATTTAAGTACTTTGTTCTTGCAGGTAATGTCGAAAGAAAAGATTGTTCTCTCTGGTGCACAGGATGTTGATGTTACTACATGTAAGTACTAAGAGACTTAGTGGGAAGGTTTGGGGAGACTGTGTTCTTTGCCAGTGTTCAGTGGAGACTTAGACAATACATACACACAAAAACACTGAACTTCTTTCCATAAAAATATCATGCCTTCTAGAAATAACACGGACTATGGGGAACCCTAAAGAATTTAGGGAATTTTATTTTGCTGGTTTGACTTACCCTTTAAGTGAGCAATGACTTATTTTCTTACAGCTAAAAATGGCTCCATTTCTATAAATATTGACGTGACTTCAGAACTCGTTCCTTCTGCAAGAGTTATAGTGTACAGCATATTGCATTCCGAGCTTATAGCAGATACTGTGACTCTGAATATTGAAACCTGCTTCAAGCACCAGGTAAGTTGAGACTTGATAGATAATGGTTTGGTTATCTCCCTCCCTTCAAATGCAACAAGGGAAGAATTGGTATTAAATCATAAGATCTTCCAAAAAGTAGTACTGAACCCCCAACTGTAAATGATAAGGATATTAGAAGTCACTGAGGGGTTGTTCTGTGACCATATAAAGGCACAAGGCTGCAGGCTGAGTTATACAGGGAACTCTGAGTATCACTCATGTATTATAAGGGATAATGTACCCCCTACTGTAAATGATAAGGATATTAGAAGTCACTGAGGGGTTGTTCTGTGACCATATAAAGGCACAAGGCTGCAGGCTGAGTTATACAGGGAACTCTGAGTATCACTCATGTATTATAAGGGATAATGTACCCCCTACTGTAAATGATAAGGATATTAGAAGTCACTGAGGGGTTGTTCTGTGACCATATAAAGGCACAAGGCTGCAGGCTGAGTTATACAGGGAACTCTGAGTATCACTCATGTATTATAAGGGATAATGTACCCCCTACTGTAAATGATAAGGATATTAGAAGTCACTGAGGGGTTGTTCTGTGACCATATAAAGGCACAAGGCTGCAGGCTGAGTTATACAGGGAACTCTGAGTATCACTCATGTATTATAAGGGATAATGTACCCCCTACTGTAAATGATAAGGATATTAGAAGTCACTGAGGGGTTGTTCTGTGACCATATAAAGGCACAAGGCTGCAGGCTGAGTTATACAGGGAACTCTGAGTATCACTCATGTATTATAAGGGATAATGTACCCCCTACTGTAAATGATAAGGATATTAGAAGTCACTGAGGGGTCTGTGACCATATTAAGGCACAAGGCTGCAGGTTATGTATTATAATGGATAATGCAATGTAGATAAACAGTATGTACATTTTAGTATATGACATAGAACCTGGAGGGTATCACTTTATTGAATGTAGATGTACTTCATTATGTTGATCATAAGGTAAATTTTCAAATCTTTTAAAGGTTTCCCTCAGCTTCTCGGAGGATCGAGGCCCTCCAGCTTCAAATGTTGACCTGAAAATATCAGCTTCTCCTGGAGCTTTTTGTGGCGTTAGAGTTATTGATTCCAGTCTCCTCTTGCTCAATTCATACGAAAGATTTTCAGCCTCTAATGTGAGTACAAAAAATTATTTTTACATTTGGTATAACAGTGGCTTGAAAATTTTTATTTATCAGAATGATTTTTTTTGAAGTTTTACATTTACATTTGAAGTAGGTTGACTTAAATCTGTTTAAATTGTAATGGTAGGTTGACCATTCCAAGGACTTCTGTACATTTGTCACCTCTTGGTTCAAACATATAAGCATTTGACCTTATTTGTATTACAGGTGTACAACTCCATTCCATATCTGTCACTTTATGGGTACAACGTTGGCGAATTAGATTTGGAAGAGCCAAAGCCTCCCTGTGAGGATCCTCACAGACAAATATTCTACAACGGGAGCTATTATATACCTATAAGCAGCTATTCAGAAGGAGACAGCTATGGTATTTTCAAGGTAAAAACAAAAATCAGAGAGACAGTGAGTCTCTAAGAACTTTCAATTTCAGAGAGTCAAAACTATTACACAATATTTAGCTAAAGAGACATTGGTTGGATTACTCTGAATTACTCTGAAAAAATCAGAGAGACAGTGAGTCTCTAAGAACTTTCAATTTCAGAGAGTCAAAACTATTACACAATATTTAGCTAAAGAGACATTGGTTGGATTACTCTGAAATGTTCTTCAAAAAATAAGAAGTCAAAAAATATTTGTGTGCAGGGATTTAATGCATATTTACTAGATTAGTAGATACTACTTCTGTGACTGTTTCCATAATGCATTAGTTAGTGATTATGTATCCAATACTGGTAGGTTGACCACACCCAGGGTGGTTGAAAGTGGGCTAGTTATTGAGAATTTGAACGAATGCCAATTTGCCCTCCTAGATCCTTGGAAGGCCACAATGAAGATCAGTTAGGATGAGATTTGGTTAGTTAGAAAGAAACACCAAGATCGTTTTCTTATATCTCTAGACCTGTTGTTCGTTAAACAGTAGCCATAGTTGGACCTCAAATGAGGCTTAAACCAATAAAGTGCACACAAAATGTATAGGCTAAACACAGGCATATACATAGTAATGGGGGCAGCAAAGGACAAAAATGCAGGGTTGGAAATGTTGGGGTTAGTAGTGATATACAAGTACCTTGAAGCTGATAATTTCTAATCTCTTTTAGCAATTGGGTCTGGTGATTGGTACTGAATACAGGCTGAGAAAACCAGTTGTCTGTGGATATGAACAGGAGCCAATTGTGACTAGTGAGTGCCGTTTTTTTTTTAATTTGGTTCCCCTATAAATAGAAATGCACTAGTTTCTAAGTATGAAATTGAATTTGTAGTGTGCAAGAATGATCTAGAATAATAGGTGGATGTATCAGATGGTGACCGACAGCTGCACACCTATTATATTTTATTAGTTCTTACACCCCTCCCTCCATTATATTGATTGCACTGTGCTCAGAGCACCCTATCAATATAAAGGTGCAAGTGACTGAACTGTTACAAACTGAGGATTATAACAAAGCTGAATCCTTCGTTTTAGCTAATGTGGCATCAGTTCCTAGTAGTGGTGTGTAGGTGGACCACTGATTGGGTGCATATGGGATGAAAATTGGTCAAGCATTGCGGGTTAGGGTTGGGTGTACTGGGGAAGTATATCCTGAAGATTCCCTCCTTGGAATCACACAGAAGTAACGTATGGAGCAGAAGTTGCAGCAGGGGGTAACTACAGAGGAAGCAGACCCTGCGGCTGGGGGGGGCCCAGGAGCTGTAGGGGCCACAAGGCCCTAAATAATGAATTTCAACATATATATTGGTAAAAAAGGACAACCTCTGGTTATGCTGTAGGCCCTAAAATTAATTTGCTGTGGGGCCCAGTAACATGAAGATACGCCCTGAGTTGCAGATACAGGTTGGGTGCGGGTCCTACAATGGCAGGGACGGGTGTGGGTTAAGGTGTTTTAAGTTAGGGTCAGGTGTGGGTTGAGATTTTCCCGACCCACACATCACTAGTACCTAGCAGCATGTTCAGTCACTAGTTACTCATATTAATTATACAGTTATATTTATAGCATTCTTTATACCTTTAGTACTCCACACCTAAATTTAGACAACAGAGGGGCTCAGAGGTGTTGTAAGGGCAGAAAAGAAACAAAGATTTTAAGCAGAGCACATTTACTAAAGGCAGTTCAGGGAAATCTGTGTGAAATGTAAAATAGGGGTGCACCATGTGATCTGAACTTTGCAACCTTTGAGTAGTGATACCGGTGTTTGGAAGCAGAGGGTTGGTCTGGGGGTGAACCCAGGGGTTGTCTGAGCTTTAAACCAGCATCTGTGAAATGTTCAGGCATGTAGGCAGCTCCCTTCACACCCTCTACCCATCCATTACTATATTGTGCCCATTTTCTGCACCCCATCCCATCATTCAGTAAATGACCCCCTCTGTGTTTTGTAGGATTTACATGTCTAACACAATGCTCGCCAGTCGCAATACTTTTTGAATGCTTTTTCCCAAATTATCTTTCTTTGTCAGTAAGGAAAGTTGGCTTTGGAGGTGGCTTTGGAGGTCCCGTGCTAATGTCTGCTCAAGCGAATGGAGTTGGCGCAGGAAGCATTGAAACAGTTCGAAAAGACTTCAGGGAGACCTTTGTGTGGAAAATGGTGGTTGTTGAGTGAGTATTTTTGTACATATATCATTTCAATGTAATCTCCTTATTAACTTCACACTTAAAGGGCCACTATAGGGGAATACTGGAATATAGAAATCCTAAGCATTCAAAGTTATCTCCCTATAGAACGTAATAAGAAAAGTCAGGGCTGTCTTTCTAAAGAACAATGCCTTGCATCTCCTGTGCTTACATGAACTTGAATTCCATTCACACACAAAACATTTTACAAAATGTATTTGTGAATATTTATGTTAGGCCCCCCCTCTTACCAATTTAAAGATGACCGATTTTTAAAGATCAAGTTAGAAATTAAATACGTTTGCTAAACTGTATCCAATTGATATCGTAGATGATGAATATTTTTTACATAGACTAACCAATGACTGAAAACAATCTTTTCCTGTGTCCCTCAGCTCAGAAGGCAAATTATCATTCACGGAGAAAGTCCCAGACACCATCACCGAGTGGAAAGGCTCCATGTTCTGTCTTTCTGAGGAGCAAGGATTTGGGATGACTACATACACAGCCAACTACACATCATTCCTGCCGTTCTTTGTGGAACCTTCGTTGCCTTATTCCATCACTAGAGGGGAGACCATGGTGCTGAGGGCATTTGTGTCCAACTACTTGCAGAAATGCATCACGGTAACGTCTACTGGAGCTCTGGGTTGAATATTAAAATCCTGAATTCCCATTGCCCTGCTCATAAAAACCACTGGTTTCTTTTAGGGTAATGTGATACCAAGTGCCTAATTGGCTCATGTTTTAAAAACAAACAACCAATCAGCTGGCAGTGTGTGCTGTTCAAAAGCAAGCAAATGTCTGATGGGTTGCTATGGGTAACTAGACTTGGATCAAATCTTGTGACCATTATTGCTGGCCTTCTACAGTGCTGCTCTTGGTCTAAGGGACAATTCTGGAGCAATATGGCCATTCTGCCCTTTCGTTATCTGTTCCTGTTTCTCTCTTTGGGACAATAGGTGATGGCATCAGGAGAAACGATCAATGGATCAACCTTGTCTAGACCATGGATGTAGTTTGACCTCTTACTAAGCATCTCATGCATTTCTGTAGTTCAACCTCCAAAGCATATCGGTACATGTAGAAAGAACATGGTGTATTTGTTTGGTAGTTCTGCCCATGAGATATCTGCTTTTATGCTTAGCATGCATGCCGTGTGTTTTTTGTAGTTCCAGCAAGGGGTATATTCTCCTGGAGGATTATGGCTGGACCCCCTTGAGGTTTTTGGTCACAGACAAACTGCTCATATGTTCTGTATTTAAACAACTATTCCAATCTATCTATTCTGTACACAGCCCAGATATCTGTCCTTGTTGCCTTTTCATGGTATATTGGGAGACTGACCCCACGTTTTTGAAAGGGGGTTGGTTATTGTGGGGTTTTGAAAGAACGCTAATTTGCTCTCCAAGATCCTTGGAAAGCCATCATGAAGATCAGTTAGGAGGTGATTTGGTTAGTTAGGAAGAGAAGACAAGCATGTCTCGTTCATCCAGATCATGGATGATGTGCACTCTTTTAGTTGTCCCCTTTGGGGTCCAACATTTAAACCGGATACTAATACTGGATATTAATACAACACCTTGTTATGTGCACAGATCAGCGTAACCCTGGCGGAATCTGCTGATTTTGACGCTGCCCCCCAGGACGTGCAACAGGATAAATGTATCTGTGCAGGCGGCAGAGCCACTTACTCATGGAATGTAGATGCAAAGACATTAGGTGAGAATATTATGAACCCCCTGGATGGCACTGATTTTAAATTCTCCTCTCCCAATTCTATTTCTATTTTTCAGAAATGGTTGTAAAATGCTGTGCCATTTAGTTATTGCTGTGTGTGTATGTGGACTTTCCCTAGTATCCTGGTAATGACCTTACCACAATATATACACATTTACTTTGCTGCCCAACTGTATTTCTCTCTCCTTTGCTATATAAGACACATCACTCCTCTACAACCCCACTAATTACAGGTGAGATCAGCTTTTCCTTGTCTGCCGAGACAACTAACATTGGAGACACTTGTGATGGGCCCAACGACCCATCCCAGCCACTCCGCAAAGATACAGTGATCAGAACGGTTCTGGTGGAGGTGAGAGCTGGGCATTTGGATAATATTTATTATGGTGGTCAAAGAGGGATATATAGAAGTAGCTCAATTCATATGTGAAGCAGCAGTGATTTATGATATTTTTTTTCTCTTCTCTGTCAGGCTGAGGGTATCAGAAGAGAAGTGACCTCTAGCAATCTTGTTTGTGTGGATGGTAAGGATAAAAACCTATGCAATTCTCCATTTATAACTCAATTCTCTATGATGATAGTCTAGCTCATAGCTGTCCAAATGTGGGTCTGAAGGCTGGAGGTAGAAAATTGAAAGGGCCCAAGTCTTACCATGGATGAAAAAAATATCCGCTAAAAACAATACTAGTGAAATATAGAAGTCATAAATCATTGGTTTTCATTTCTTCACGCATTTTGCCTGAATAGAATCATAAATAAATAACCAGTAGATGCCTAATGTCATATCCCACCCATTATCCCAGTTATTGGCAATATTTCACCTGAGTGAGTAAGTTAGAAAAGTAAGAAAAAACACCCATTGACTTTAATGCATTTGGACAAAAAGGTCAGCGAGACAGTGGCCACAATAAAAACGCCCATTGACTTTAATGAATTTAGAGTGAGAAAAAATTGTTTGTCATGCATAAAAAAAATTGATAACAATTGACTTCGCTCATCAATATTGTGAAAAGCTGAAAATGGCCCATAATGGAATTATATAGGCATCAGGCATGGTATAAGTTTCACAGAGAGGTATAACCAACTGCAATGGGGCAGCCTAGGTATTGGCCTGTACTTTGCATAATTCTGCAGGAAAACATTATTGTAAAAATGGATATTTCTATCATGGTAAAGTTTATTTGTGCATTATCCATAGGTTCTAATACTGAAATACCCATCAGTATTACTCCCCCTGAAAACATAGTGTCGGGCTCAGCTGATGGCTACATCATTGCCCTGGGTGAGTAGATGTTTTGTGGACATTTAGATGCCTTCTCTGTTCTTTCACAATTTTAACTCCCTTTTGAGTGCTCTTTAGCTTTACCAGCCTTCCCTCCTTTTTATTTCACTTTCCTTCAGGTGATGTTATTGGTCTACCTCTGAGTAATCTCCAGAATCTGCTCCAGATGCCCTATGGGTGTGGTGAACAGAACCTTGCCCGTTTGGCACCCATTCCAGATGTTCTGGATTATCTCAACAACACCGGACAGCTGACTGATAAAATTCTTCAGACTGGGATAAAATTCATGACTGAAGGTGAGAAAGCTAGACTTTCAGCAAGTTGAATATTTATCATGAATTCAAGCAACCCATTCAGTATCATATCCATTCATTGCTGCACTACCTTTACTTTAAGTATCATGTCGGCATAAAATGTCTAACTTCTTCAAGAATCAACTTCTTTTCTGCTCTCCCATCCATTTACAATGGTGAGGATGCTTCCTTGTGTTGGAGAACAGCAGATGGAGATAGGCACAGTAGGACTTAGGTCATGTCCAAAGTTTGACCACACCAGCATGATTAGATGGTTAAGCAACTCTCATCCATTGTTGCTATGTGGATACCATGGAAGTTAATGCCAGTGAAAATGTAAGGGTCATCAGTATCCTTTTCCATTTAGAGTTATGCTCTAGATAATAAAGCAACAAGCAAGTGTTCTGTTCTCCAGAGTATGAAGCCAACTGATTAAAGAGGCACCGTTTGGTGATGGGCCCAAAAACCCATATCAAATCTACTGAAGTTCATAGTTTTAAAAATGACAATTTGATTGGTTATTGTCTGTTACTAGTCCAGAACAAACGTTTATATTCCTAAATCCATGTATGATGTAATTATTGTCTGTCCCTTTGCATGTCTGAGCTGTAATAAACTGGGTAATATGGGAATAGTCCTATTTCATTGATATATTTCTTTCATTTTCATTTGTCTCTCTAATTAAAGGTTATTACCGGCAGACGAGATATAAACTGTGGAATGGAGCCTATAGTACATTTTGGGGCTGGGCTGCTCAGTCGAATTCCTGGTAAGGGCATGAAAATGTCAGTCTGCAGCAGCAAAAATGCTGCAAAATAGACTGTTTTATTGGAGCTGAGTTTTCCTGATGGTTTTTCCAGCCAGTTTTTTTCCGAACAGCAGAGAGGGGTGAGGAAGGGCAATTTAGGTCAGGTAGGAGCACCGCATTGGAATCTTTGTTCTGCTTCTTTAATCTTCTCTTTAATCCTGGGCCAGTGCACATCCAAAGCAGAGTGAGAAGGCAACTTTTTCAATTCAAGTTCATCTTTTCACTCTACCGTGCACAAACACCTGAAGAAAGTACAGAAGAAGGGGCAGATGGTAGCACGTAGTACTAAGGACATGATACGCCAAGGGGCTCAGTTTTGATCACGTTATTGTGCAAATGTTCAGGTTTATATGAGCCTTATAGCTAACTAGGTTCCACCATATTTTCTTTGACAAAATGTTCATTGGCAGATTGTCCCAGAAGTTGTCCAAGACAACATTTTCTCCATGGTGTAAAGGTTCCACTCACTCACAAGGCTCCAACTAGGAGACTAATTTACAAAGTAATGGGCAGGGTGCAAAGTAAATTACAATTGGCACAAGCCACCGTGTTTTTTGCATTTTGCACCCTGCACTTAATGCCCATAAAACTTCTCAACATAAAGAATGTGCTGCCCATGTTCATCAGCACTGTATTCAAGGGCTGACTGGTGATAGTATGTTGGTATCCTGTTGGATGCTCCAGTTTTTAAACATAACTTTGTAACTTCTATTATTCTATAGGCCTTCATCCTTCACATCCTCTTCTTGAAACATTAGCACTTTAGTGGTGATAGTAGCATAACCTTGTGTTAGCCGAGTAAATACATTTATACTTAGTGGGGGTTGGATGCAGGAGGTACATAGGTGCACTCTCTGTAATTGACAAGCTTACGTGTGAGCAAGACTTTGAACTTTAAGGGCAGAGACAGACGAGGCGAGTCGCCTGCCGACAAATCTCCTCTTCGGGGAGACTAATCTCCCTGAACTGCCTTCCCACCGGCTAGAATGAAAATCACCGGTGGGATGGCACTCTGAGTGCTTCATTTTCCAAAGTCACTTGAGGTTTCCTTATGAGGCGACTTCGGAAAACGAAGTGATCCAAGTGCCTACCACCGGCGATTTTCACTCTAGACGGCGGAAGGCAGTTCCGGGAGTTTAGTTAGTCCCCCCGAAGAGAAGATTTGTCGCTGGACGACTAATCTCCCCGACTTTGCCAGTGTGTCTCTGCCCTAAATGTATCTTAGTTACCAATACCTTGACTTGCCTCTTTATCCTTTATTCTACATTGCAATAAATCCTTGTGTCTTCCATCTAGACCAGCCCATATACCCCGGTGACTGAACTGCTAAGACTAGACTAATAGGAGAGGGGGTATTCAAACTATTAACAGAAGGCTTTTACTCTCTTCCAGGCTCACTGCTTACACCTTTAAAACACTAGAAAAATGTAAGAAGTATATTTTTATTGATAAAAACATTCAGCAGCAAACTTTAATTTACTTGGAACAGAGACAGAAGCTGGGAAGTGGCTGCTTTATGCCAGAGGGGCAACTGTTCATAAAGGAGGTAAGAAAGAAGGATGATATTGTTATAGGTCCCCTCTAGGATTGCTTAGTAACTTCAAGTCGTTCTTTGGCCTCCGATCCAGTGGCAGAAACTTCTGGCAAGAGGCCTACTAAGACTGTAGCTCATCAATCTTTCTGCTCCTCTATAACTCCTCACCCTTCTTGATTTGCTATCCTGCCAACCTGAAGCTTCTCACACTCCCTGACAACCTGTAGAACTTTCTCTCTGCCAACCTGAAGATCTTGAATGTACCTGCCAACCTGTAACTCTTAACTTTTCCAGTCAATCAGTAACCTTCTGTCAACCTAGAAATCTTCAGTCTACCTGCCAAACTGTATCACCTCACTCCCTGGCTGGACAAATTATAGCCACAAATGTTCACTTCCAGACTGTACACACTTGCTCACTTTGCCAACTTGTAAGGCCTTACCCGCCCTGCCAGCCTATAGCCACATCTAAGAAACTGTAGGCATTTACTCTCTCTAACAGCCTATAACCTATTGCCCTGTAGTTTCTTTGTACTCCTTGCACCTGTGTAGGTACTTGTTCTTCCTCCAGTCGGGAGACCCACCCAATCTTAGTGCAAGCAACAAGCATGCAGCTTTACAATCTTTCAGTATTAACCTTTAGCTCCCCCCTGCCAACCTGTGCCTATTTACTCTATTTACCAACCAGCAGCTACTTCTCCATCCCCCATCATCCTACAGACCCTCATTATCCTAAGAACCTATAGGTAATCATTCTTTCTGACATTCTCTAGCTCCTCGCTCTCCTTGTCAACCTTTGCTCCTTACCCTTTGTTTCCTTTAATATGTACAGTATATACTGCAGGGTTCTGCATTTGTCTTTTTATTTTTTAAACAGGATGAAAAAGACGAGGAAGCAATTAGCGTCCGGTACACGGCTTTCCTTGCTATTGCTCTTCTAGAATCTAACTACAGCCTTGGGGTAAGTAATAATCAAAGTTGTGACCATAATACAGCAACCCACACATGGATATGACATAGAGCAAACCCTCACATCATATATGGCTGTTCAGTCTCCAAAAAAACTAAACTGATATCAGCCTGCTTTCCCATGTCTTACCACAAAAATACACAAACCAACTCCACCTTTACCTACTCCAGTCCACAACCCTATCTCTTAAGCCTTATAGAACATACCTACAAGAAAGAAACTACCTTTTGTAACCCTCAACACCATATCTAGTCATTGTATATACAGGGAGCAGGTGGAATGACCATGCTGGGGTCTTGGTGTTAGTTCTACTCAGGACACTCTCCTCAAACACAGCCACCCCCAGCATGATAGTTGCAACTGTTTAAGAGATCAAACATTCAACAAATTAATCTATATTGCTTTCAGACCTTATTACTACATTATGCAAAAAGAAACTATTCCTAATCATCAGCCTTGGTACTCTGGCTGAACCATAGGTAGATCTGATGTTTAGGCTGAATCTAAACCCACTGATGTCTCTGAGTGAAACACTTTGTACAAGGCCAGTTCTTATTATTCCATTATAGAAGACCTTGCTGGATGGCGCCATGGGATGCCTCAGGAATGCTTCTACCCGGGAGCAAAAGATGATCAATAAGGCCCTCATGCTCTACGCCTTTACCTTAGCTGGGGATAAGGAACATAGAGCAAGTCTGCTGGAGGCAGTGAAACAAAGTGCTGTTTCTGAAGGTATTTTTCAATAAGTACTACAGCAATCTGTTTCCTCCACGCTTTTTAACTTAATTACATGTATGGGAACTGTTATCCAGAATTCTCGGACATGGGGCTTTCTGGATAAGGAATCTTTTTAATCTGGATCTTCATACCTTCAGTCTACTAGAAAATCATTTAAACATTAAATAAACTTTTAAAACTTTGAATTATTTGGATAAAATGCAGTCTGTGGAAAAAGGGCTTCCTGTCATTTGAGCTTTTTAGATGATGGGTTTCCAGATAACAGATCCTGTGCTTGTATTATCATCTCTCTGATGCCCTTATTGGGATTATTCCCAAAATAAATGTTTGTGTCCATTGCACCCCACCCTTTTTAAACTTGGAGTGACTAGAACATAATGAGGCCCAGGTGAGCTGGAACTCTACTTTAACCATTAACTGTGCCAGTCAAGCTGTATTTTATCCATAACTTCAATCTCTTCATTCTGCATTGTGAACGTTTGGTGGTTATTACTGGATAAATGTTTTATTTGTTTGTTACCTCCCACCTAGGAGGCAGCTTGCACTGGCAGCGTGAAGGTACAACTGGAAATGTGGCAGTTCCTTTCTTTTACCCCCGTCATGCAGCAGCTAATGTGGAAATTACAGCCTACATCTTACTAAGTATTGCAAAGGGTTCCATTGTCACCAAGGAGGACCTGACCTACATGGCTCAAATAGCAGTTTGGCTTATCCGCCAGCAGAACTCATTCGGAGGCTTCAGATCAACTCAGGTAAGTAAAGAGGAGATAATATCAAGAATTAGTTAAGAGGGAGGATGAACATGTCTCGTTTACATAATTATTAAATAAGGATCGGAGTGTTGACCAAATGAGAAGCACTTTGGGTTATTCACAGAACCATGAGTCAATCCAATACTCTCCAGATGACCCAAACAACAGTAACTAACTGACATAGACTGTTGGTGAGTCACAATTCCATGACTATCTTAGATTCACTGCAGATCAAGTATAAAGCTATCACAGGCTCAGATGCGCCCTAGATGCTTTATTCCAGGCTTTCCTCTCCTACAATGTTATTTGTTCCTATGGTTATCAGTCCATCTTGAAATAAATGAAAAAGATCAGATGCTAAATGCCCAATCTTTTGTCACACCAAGGGGAAACCTGTGCCTATCACTGACTTCTTCTCTATGCATTCTGTAACTGAAAGATCAGACCATTAATGCTCCATCTTTCTCCTTCTTCAGCTATTCATTCCAAGCTTTCATGAATTTTACTTGTTTGAGCCTACCATTTTCATTTTCTAAAGTAATGCTTTTCAAAGATGATACTAAATGGATATTGTGTGATATTGGATCAAATAAGAGGAAATGAAGTGACAGAATTTTTGCTTTGGAGATCCAATATGCTACTTGCCCATTCTCTTTCAGGACACAGTGGTGGCACTACAGGCTCTCACTTCCTATGGTCGCCTGATATATAAACCTAACGCCAATCACAATTTGGCCATAAGAAGTGGCAATGGAGAAGTTGGACAGATGACTTTGGATCAAAGTAACAGGCTCCTAGTCCAGAGACAGCCACTTCCTGAAGTCCCTGGGGAATATGACATTGGTGTTAGTGGCACAGGATGTTGTTTGATACAGGTAAGTAATGTTAGGATGTACCATTAGATAAACATCCCATAGGAATGTGGGTGAATTTTTCTGTGGTGAGCTCTAATCTCATATTTTGCTACATCTGCCCCATCGCATTGGCTAATAACAAAAAACGAATTATATGTGCATCCAGAACTGCATCACATGCTGGAGGCAACGGTGTCCCATTAGAGCATGAATCTCCTATTGGGGGCAACGGTGTCCCATTAGAACAGGAATCATCTGCTGGGGGTAACAGTGTCCCATTAGAACAGGAATCCTCTGCTGGGGGTAACAGTGTTCCATTAGAACAGGAATCCTCTGCTGGGGGTAACAGTGTCCCATTAGAACAGGAATCTTCTGCTGGGGGTAACAGTGTCCCATTAGAACAGGAATCTTCTGCTGGGGGTAACAGTGTCCCATTAGAACAGGAATCTTCTGCTGGGGGTAACAGTGTCCCATTAGAACAGGAATCATCTGCTGGGGGTAACAGTGTCCCATTAGAACAGGAATCATCTGCTGGGGGTAACAGTGTCCCATTAGAACAGGAATCATCTGCTGGGGGTAACAGTGTCCCATTAGAACAGGAATCCTCTGCTGGGGTTAACAGTGTCCCATTAGAACAGGAATCTTCTGCTGGGGGTAACAGTGTCACATTAGAACAAGAGTCATTTGTTGGGGGTAACAGTGTCACATTAGAACAAGAGTCATTTGTTGGGGGTAACAGTGTCCCATTAGAACAGGAATCCCTGAATACTGTGTGTTTGCTTGTTTTTTTTTTTTGAGATTTACTAGTTTTTGGGGTTTCTATTATTAGAGTACTGTACGATATAACATCCCGGTTCCAGAACAGAATTCTGCTTTCTCGATGTCTGCAACATCCTCTGGAAACTGCCTGGATGGAGTAGCAACTCTAGTTGATCTCACCCTCCAAGTCAGGTACTGTTTGCTGAAGTAGGAAAGGTAAACACTGTAGGCAAGCAATCATATTTAGTAAGGGCTTCTGGATAAATTGGTGTTGACTTAACAAGCAAGAAAGCAGAAGGCTACTGATCCTATTACTCTTAATACAAAACTGATCCAGAAACTGACCCAGTTCCCAGAAAAGAAACACACACAACTTCTTATGAGTTTTTGAACCTTCTGCTGCCTCAGCTATAGGTTAAGTAGGATCTACTAGACTAAATGGCCATATGTCTTTTTTCAACCTCAACTACAATGGAACGGGGCAACTACTCTTGTTCAAATTTCTTTGGCGCTTTGCCTTGGTTAGGTCTGAAGGTGAAATAATTATACTATCTAGCAGGTCTCTTTATTTCTACTTTTTATTAAGATTATTAAACATTTAACTATGGGCTACCAGAGAACAAGTGCAGAAGAAGAAGAACAGAGATCTAAAAATACATTCACTTTGTTCAATGCTGTTTGTTTTGCCTTTAAAAAGTAGTATCTGTCCGTCATCCTCTTTCTATCTAAAAAACCACCATCTTTTTTTCAGTTACCAAGGCAATCGTAATGCCCCAAGTACGGTGATCATTGATGTCAAATTACTTTCTGGGTACCAGGCAGATTACTTGTCCCTTTATGAGGTAAGAGGGATGGAAATTATGAGATTCAATTGAAGAGTTACTTTTTTTATTCCAAGTTTTTTTTTTTTAAGGAACAAGTTAACCTGTAGCCTGTATGTTTTTGGAGGTGCACCTAGAGGAAACGTACACAACAAGAACATACAAACTAATTGCAGTTAGTTTTCTGATTGGATACATATGCAATATCAAACTGGGGTGTCTAGACTCACCATGATGCCACCTCAGGGGGTCCACCACCCCAGTTGCGAGCTCCAAACCCAATTTCTGCTTTCTGCCAAGATTAGCGGAGTTGGGATAGGAGTGGGTCCACACTTCCACAGTAGAGGGGCCTGAGTTAGTGGAGACCACCAGTGTCCATCTGTTTTTTTTCCCCAGTGTCCTGCCAACCCAGTTTGAAACGGAACATAATGCATCATGGCTGCAGAGCAAACCACTAAGCCACCACATCCACCTAAGAGATAATATATATTGTCTATAAACTGATGTTTGAGTGCTGTGCACGTTATTTTGAAGTATTCGGTATTAACAATTCTATGTGTCTGGAATTATTGCCTCTGTAAGGCAATGCTCTGCCTGCTTTTGGTTACTTTTCCATAACTAGCAATTTTGTTATTCACGTAAATTCACGCCCATTGCGACAGAAAGTTTCCATGCCAAGAAAATATCACAAATTAATCTCTCTGATTAGCTCCTAAAGACAAGTACATTCTTGCCTAAAGTTTACTGGGCTCCACCTAACCATGAACAAGGCTTCACTGGCACTCTTACAACTTGCATCTGGTTCATCCTGTTGGTTAATTTGATATATAAATAAAGGCTCTATCTATCTATTTATCTATATATATATATATATATATATATATATATATATATATATATATATATATATATATATATATATATATATATATATATATATATATCTCTCAAGAGAAGTGCTGAGCAGATAGTTGATGGTGTGTATATTTCACCAAGGATGAAAGGGTACAAGCATTAGCTCCAGGGAAAAATGTGTGCTATTGTAGCAGGTAAATGCTACATTTAGTTTGCCAGCTTTAGAAAGAGGGATAAGGGGTCCCTGGAGTGAATGGAGGTAGAGTAGGGTGGGCCCTCCATTATACATTCTATATACTGACTAGAGTTTGCAGCTGATTAGCCAGGTAGCTGCTTAAAGGAGAACTAAACCCACTAAGTCCCCACTGGCCCCCTCTGTTGGCCCCCCTGCACAGTCTTACCCCAGAATTCTGTCCCCTCTAGAAATAGCGACCGCACATGCAGAGTGAGCGCAGCAGACCTCACGGGCGCCATCTTCTTCTCTTCTGTAATCTTCGAGGAGCGAGCGGCGTAATGGCGCATGCACAGTTGGAGAATTCTTCCGGTTCACGCCAACTGCGCATGCGCCAAAAGAGACAGAAATTGCCAAAGGGGAGGAAGAAGACAATAAGATTACTGAAGAGAAGAAGATGGCACCCGTGAGCTCCGCTGCGCTTACTCTGCATGTGCGGTCGCTATTTCTAGAGGGGACATAATTCTGGGGTAAGACTGTGCAGGGAGGGGGGCTAGTGGGGACTTAACGTTGTGGGGGTTTAGTTCTCCTTTAATTAGCATTTTTCCTAAAAACTGTATTTTGTTTGGAAGGACTGGGCACTAGACCTCACCCTTTATAGAGAGGTTTGATTTCTGTATTAGCGCCAAGTTGGCCTAGGTTTTATTATTTTCTGTTTTTTCCTTTTCCTGAATAAAACTGACTGCGGGTCAGTTGTAACCTATTTTTGGGACTAACATCCCTCTACCTGAAATCCCTACAATATTTATAGTTAACATGGTATAATGTAGGTATAATTTTCTACAATGTCCATAGATAGGAAGTAAGAAAACTGGCGAGAACCAGAAACATAAAACTCAGTTGTTTTAATAAATTCTCTTCTTTTTCTTTTAGCTGGAGAATGCAAAATTGATTGCCAGATTCGAAGAGAAGAACGGTCATGTGATTCTGTACCTTAACTCTGTGAGTGAGCTTCTCTTTATATGTAAATTGCGTCTCTCTCTCTCCCTCTCTCATGAACTAATCATCTAGTAGCTAATAACCTGGGTCTCATGGGAGGTCTTGCAATGCTAATAACCTATCTTGTGTGGTTCCGCTCAGATTTCCAGTGAACCAGTTGACCTCACTTTCAAGATGCAGATGGGCAGCCGGGTGCTGAATGTGATGAGCAGCTCAGTTTATGTTTATGACTACTACGAAGCAGGTAAAGTTGGTTTGCTGGGGAAGTTATAATAAAATTCTGTATAGAGTGCCAATGACCAGTCATCGTGCTCTTCATATGATAAGTTTTCACCTCATATTTCTGGTATTTCTTCCTTACAGATGAAAATGGATATGCATCATACAGTCACCCCTGCCCAGTGGCCACATAAAGTAAGTAAAGTCCAGATTAACTTCTGCCTGGCTGCAAATATTTGCTCCAAATTTCACCTTCCTTCCTTTGTCTAATAAGCAACATCCCCAACTTTTATACTGGTTGATTCAGGTCTGGAGCCAGCTTGGAGGCATCAGGCCAATGATATTGTAGCTCCTGTTTTGGTGTTCTGTACTCACCCTGTTCATCTGTTTTTATTTTTTAGGAATATAATTGTCTTCCATGTGTGAACAGATGTCATATATCAGATGTGTCATACTCCTAGAGTCACCAGAAAGCTGTGATTGTGCTCAAGAATTATCATCTGATCTCTCCTCCACTCCCTTCTCTTCATGAGAATTAGGTGACCCCCCTGCCTGGTCCATAGAAAGACTCATTCACTTTCCTGCTTTTTATACAAAGTCCAGTTCTCATTCTTTTAGATTAATCTTCCATTCCTTGCCTTTACCTAATATTTTTTAAATAAATGGGCTGTGCAAAAGTGTACTGAAGCCTCTGCAGGTCTATGACTACGGGTTCCTCTTCTTTACTTAACAATTTACAACGTATTTTTAGGATACTCCCTTTGCACTCAGCACTCTGTTGACTCCTCCAGTTCTGGTTGTATAAATATCTTAATGAAACAGATAATAAAGTGATGTTCACACCCTCCTCAGTGTTTCATTACTTGTAAAAAGTAAGAATGTGCAAAGACTTGTCTTTGTCCAATCTCAATAAAGTCCAAAGCTAATTACACAGGTAGCCAATCTGCCGTTGTAGCTCAGTTGGTACCTTCTGTAATGAAGAGAAGATCAAGTAATTCCGTTACAGTGGCACAGTGTGTGTTGGGTTAGTAAACTGATCCAATCTGCCTCCACAATGGACGTTGCTTGGCTTCAGAACAACATACATTATGGGCTAATAAATTGCTGTTGATTTGACCAGAGTTAGAAAGAAAAACTCAGTTCTCTGAAAGGGCCTACATTGTATATTATCAACTTCTGTCGCCCTATTGTAAATTTAGCACACCCATGGGTTGGCCTGAGAAGTATGTGGGTAGTTTGACTTACTGGCAGTGTACCTGGATGTGGGCAACTCCCAGAGTGGGGGAGGGGTTTGTGGCAGATATAACTTTGTGGCTGGGGGGATGGTGTGGGGAGGCCCCTGAGTCTGTGGCCCCCTGGTTTGACACTGGTACCCTGGTGCACAGATCAATCTAGCCGAAAGTAACAACAGTCCAGGTTAATTGCTTCAAACAGATAACTTCTTTGTTGGACAACAGCAGATGATATGGCTCCGAGCAGTCAGACAGTAAAGCTCTCCAAATACAATCACAGCACATACTGGAGAACCTTCACACTTTCTGATATTGCCAGTAGATCCATTTCAGGGGATTTGCAGCCTGTCTTGGCGATTATCCCCGGCACTAGGGATTCCACAGGGTATCTTTCTCCTTGGCACTGTCCCTGCTCCTGAGCTCACCCACTAGTGTCCCTGTCTGGCGGCTTGATCACCACAAGGGTGCTAACCCCAACTACTCTCCTTGTTGGGGCAAGAAAGCTGCTCGCTAAAATAATCTGCCACTAACTTTTGATCCTAGAGCAACTATAACATTAACTCCTACCACTAAATACACTTTCCCTAAAGTTTATTTCGGGGGTCCTGATACTGCTCAGACCCACTTCTGTACCCACAACCCCACAGGGTGGGATCCAGAAAGTGAGCTCTGAGCACGTGTTTTCTTCTTATAAACACTTAGATACTGCCACCTACTGGGCAAACCTTGAATTAGAATGAGACAACATTGAATCCCAGGAAAAAGGACATAGCTGCCTGGGTCAGAGGACCACTTAGGTGTCCAAATACCAGGGGTTGCCTGAGCAAAACTGTACCTAAACCTCAGGGTCTCTACATAAAGGATTTATGTCTATCATCTTCCAGCGGTGTCACCACTTCTTTTAGGTTGACCGTTCTCCTACAGCATCATCATTACCAACACACTTGTAGTTTTGGTTGAATCTCCTTTTCCTGTATCTATAGCTCAGGATGAAGTAGATTTCAGACCACCCTCTTATCTTCTCATATTATGTCCTAAGCAGGTGACTCCCAGACCAATCTTCTAACAGTGTACACATTTGGAGATCCATAAAAATGAATATATGGCTGCAGGTTTATGGGTATTCCTATTATAATGAAAATGATCCCATAAAATATGCAATGATTATTCTTGATTCATCAATGAGCCACTCAGTCCAGTAATACAGTTTGATAAAGGGCAGAATTAACTGAGGTGGATTATGGACCCTAATAAGGTTTAGCATCATGAAAACAAAGCCATGTTTGTGCGGCCTGGCCAATACATCCGGTATTTTGATTTGGGTCCTTCAGTGGTTACTGAACACTTTGACCAGTATTGATAAAAATGTCGATCTTGCAATACTAGCGCCATGTTGCTCTATGGGCCACAACTTTTAGCACTAGACCTGCTGTCTCCCTCTATACCTACAACTACTGGAAATATGTTTTACAATTATATATTATCTGATTACAATGGAGTCTAGGCTATCCCGTAATTCAGAACTTTCCAGGTAATAGATCCCATACCTGTATGAAATAGAATTAATATCTGCTACTGTTAAAGAATTTCTGTTTTGATAATGATGATGGAAAATGTAACACTAATCCAACAAATAAAGATATCAATAAAATAAACATTTAATTTTATGACTATAAATGTATTAGGCTTTTTATGGCATTAGAGGGAGCAGTTAAAGAAGCGTGTGCAACACAAACTCATAGAAGCTTCTTTCCACTCTATAATCCCATTAATAAAACAGCTCATTGGCCTCCACCCAGTCACTACCTGTTAAACGTGTTGGTTTGGTCTTTGGGAAATAGGTGGTGACATGTCAAAACCAGATGAAAGAATAGGAACTATCTGTGGTTACTGGAACATTATTTTTTATTTCATCAAGTCCTTTCTGTGCGGGCCAGAAATAACAAAAATACTCTGCTAAACACAAGCACCTTGTATAAATAGTAGCAGCCTCCGACACTGTCGGCTCCTGCTGAGTTACTGACTTAGAGGCAACTGCCCTGCAGCGTTACAAGGAACAATTTGTACAACAGTTTTCAATTCAAATTTTATTAGAGGGGTGAGTCACCTTTAAAGGGATACTGTCATGGGAATTTTTTAAATGAATCGGTTAATAGTGCTGCTCCAGCAGAATTCTGCACTGAAATCCATTTCTCAAAAGAGCAAACAGATTTTTTTATATTTGATTTTGAAATCTGACATGGGGCTAGACATATTGTCAGTTTCCCAACTGTCCACAGTCATGTGACTTGTGCTCTGATAAACTTCAATCACTCTTTACTGCTGTACTGCAAGTTTGAGTGATATCACCCCCTCCCTTCCCCCCCAGCAGCCAAACAAAAGAACAATGGGAAGGTAACCAGATAGCAGCTCCCTAACACAAGATAACAGCTGCCTGGTAGATCTAAGAACAACACAATAGTAAAAACCCATCTCCACTGAGACACATTCAGTTACATTGAGAAGGAAAAACAGCAGCCTGCCAGAAAGCATTTCTCTCCTAAAGTGCAGGCACAAGTCACATGACATGGGGCAGCTGGGAAATTGACAAAATGTCTAGCCCCATGTCAGATTTCAAAATTGAATATAAAAAAATCTGTTTGTTCTTTTGAGAAATGGATTTCAGTGCAGAATTCTGCTGGAGTAGCACTAACTGATTCATTTTGAAAAAAACATGTTTTCCGATGACAGGATCCCTTTTGGTTAATTTTTAGGGCCCTTACTCATGGGAATTTGAAGCTGCGCTCCCCTGCGTTCCAGTTTTATGCGTTCAGTCGCAGAGGAGCGCAGGAGTAGACGCGCTGAATTTTTTTTCAATGTGGCTGTACACACGCAGACGCATGTAACCCCTGAACGCAGGTAACATGCAACATGCTGCGTCCCAACCTGCGTTCGGCAGGTTGGGATGTTTAAATGTAAATAAATATATTCGCTTTCGTGATAAGCACATTTTTTTCGGCAGGTGTGGATTCCCGGTGTACTTCCACATTTCAGCATCTGCAAATTTTGCAAACTGCAGCAAAGATCCACCACAAAGAATTGTCGCCGAGGCAAAAAAATTCGCCATAAGAAAAAATGCCCATTGACTTAAATGCATTTGGGCAAAAAGTTGGTGAAAAAAAAGTCGCCGAGACAAAAAAGTCGCCATAAGAAAAATGCCCATTGGCAAAAATTGTTGGCGAAGTGAAACGGGACAAATGCGCTCATCACTAAATAATTCTGATAAATACATATATGTTCCTGGTTAAGAGTATTCATTAATAAAGAGAGAGTTCCATCAAGATTTACATTTATTAACAATAAAATGATTCCTACACAAATCTACAAAAATAACAAATATGTGAAATAACAGATACAAAACAACCCTGAAATGACATAGAATATATAACAGATGTTTAGAGAAATAATAACAAATGTGGAGAAGTTTCATCTAAATCCACTGCTTCTCTGATACTTCTTCTTCCATTGGCTACTCAGGAACGGGACCTCCAGGAACCCCTGACTGATTAACCCATTCTGTTAGCCTAGAGACTGGCCATAGATTCATGTGTCAAGTTCTCACTCAAATAACTGGTTCCAGCACAAACAAAATCTAACAAAATAACTGCCTTTTGCACAAATCCTGCATGTAGAGAGACATGATGTCTGGTGAGTTTAATAGAGTGACCTCTAATACATCTTCTAGGAAAAAGGAGACCCCCTATAAGATATATTGGATCATTCATCTCACACCCAACTCCTGAATGAAGAGAATGAGGAGAAACAGAGGCTGAGAGAGGAATAGTGAAGATAAACTTGATTATTTCAGAAAGAGTATAGAATTTTTAATTTATTATATTTAGTAACTTTATTTTTTCAGTATGATGAAGCTTATATTGTATTTTCATTTTCGTGAAAGTTCCCGTCTAAGGAGATGGCCATGGATTCCTGAGGCAGTTCTTTGAAGAATCAGGATAATGGCTGGTGGGAAATGCAGTTTGGAGACAACTGAATTCTCAACTGCCCTTGGTCAAAGGGGAGGCAACTGTTTGTGGAAATCAATTCTGCAGAACAAGGCTATTTTAGGCTACTAATACCCAATCAATTCTGCAGAACAAGGCTATTTTAGGCTACTAATACCCAATCAATTCTGCAGAACAAGGCTATTTTAGGCTACTAATACCCAATCAATTCTGCAGAACAAGGCTATTTTAGGCTACTAATACCCAATCAATTCTGCAGAACAAGGCTATTTTAGGCTACTAATACCCAATCAATTCTGCAGAACAAGGCTATTTTAGGCTACTAATACCCACCTTTTGGCTCAGTAGCTGTCATTACAGAGGTGTATCTTTGTTAAAGGGTGAAAATGCTACTTACATCCTTCAATAGATACATGTCCCTACAAATACATAAATACAGTCCAATATACACACAGTTGGTACAACACGTAGCACAGTACTCACAGCAGATAGAAGGGGAGTCTCAATCAGGGGCTTAGGAATGTTTGAAATACTTCAGGGAGTTTTTCACTCTCTATTCAGATTCCTGTATAGAATTCTTATCCTCCCCATACAAGATCAGAAATTATATTTGGGGTTACTCTAAACACTCCTACTACTTCTAGTTCAGGGAAAAACTACCCTGTCAATAGGTTCCTCTTTCCCTTTTCTCAATTTGGTTAATTAAACAGGCAAGACACAAATATAAATATCCATTTACTTAATCCATGCATAATACTAACTGATTATATTGCAATAGGCCAGGCTTTGAAGTTAATGATATAACTGAGGAGAACACGGTCAATGATTCAGGGACATCCCATTTATGGCAGGCAGGGTAGGTAGAATTAGACCCAGCTCTGTCATTGGATGATGATGCCAAGCCACCATACCATGTCAAGGTCAACTCCATATGGTGGTTCTAACTATTTAGTTCTGGTCATAATATCCTTCATTTCTCTTTGAAAAAGTATCTGGCTACCCTGTTTTAGATTTGGAGTTATGAAATCAGCAAAAATAGCTATCTTCAAACAACTGCCAGCTCCTGATATTTGATGAACGCAAGAAGAACTTACGTCTCAACAGGCTGAAACCCAAGGCATTTGACCACCATTAAGGGGATACTGTATGTGTAGGTACTACAACTGGATGCAAGTTGGCCTTTCTGTTACCCAAGTTTAGTTTTGCACTAAAAGGCTAGTTGTTGATTCTGCTTGCCAAGTGGAAAGAATAACAGTAAACACGTGGCAAACTGGATGTTCCGCAGTCTCAAATCTATGAACCCTGCAATTAATAAAGGTTAAGTTCAGAGCTCACCAAGAATAATTGTGCTATTCATAAATGTAGTATTGTAAGGTTTCTCTTTTCTATATTGTAAGGTTTCTCTTTTCTCTTTTCTATAACTCCAGACTGGGAGTCTGGAGTTATGTTGGAGCCACACACCTCTATGGATTCAAATGCCTGACGTGGACTTAATTCCTGTTGAATTGTGGGCCCTAAAATTGGTCCAAAATTTTGCACTGGATGACTCCTTACTTCATGGGTGTGGGTGGTCATCTGTGTTTAAGGTGATTCACTCTTGGCTTTCTGTATTGTCAACTTCAGAAAGAACTGGACTGGCTGTTTTCCACATATTATTCTGCCCCTTTTGGAACAGAAGACATATCTCATATTTCCTGATCCAGATAAAGGTCAATATGCTTCTTAAATAATCTTACCAGGACAGTGACAAAAGAAAAGTTCTTTTCTGAAATCCAAGTCAAGCAGTCATAATGAGGTTGCCTCCCATGGTCAAGGTGTATAAAGACCTCTCCATAGTTAGTTGTGGCAGGACAAAAGTCACATGCACAAGGTTTCCTAAGACAGTAAGAATGTTCCGGAGAAGGTTTCTGTGCTGGGTTCCTATTCTGGGTCTCATCGGTGGAATGATCTCTAAGCCGTGAGTGACAGATAACTATAATTGTATAATGAAAACATTGTCACAAGAATGTTTAGGCTCCACCAAACCAAGAGGAAAACTATCTGGTTGCCAATTTTAAAAGTAATAAGGGGTACAGTACTCACACATCCACAATTTATATTATGAGACAGTGACAAGCCTAACTGACATTATTGTTCTGATGGGTGAACAGAGGTTCTTGGATGACATACTGTTTGAGGTCTTGAATGTAAGAAAGTGAGAACCACTAAAGTAGCCTGCCAGTCAAGTTCTGACATTTTTGCACAATATTCAATATTTGTATTCTGTCTGTGCAGTTCTGACTGGCATCTATTTACTATGTATATCAGCTGGTTTGTCAATTATTCAGATTTGAAAATGTAATCTGATGTTCCACCAGTTCAGCCGGTGTATGGTGCATCAGCAGATGAGAAACTGTAGCTCATTTCTATTTCTATTTCAAATGAATGAAACAGAAGACCCAAGCATGGGCACTTTATGGTTTCTGTCTGTTTGTCTGCAGCCCAGTCAGTTTGATACTGTAAGTCAGTGATCCCCAACAAGTAACTTGTGAGCAACACGTTGCTCTCCCCTTGGATGTTGCTCCCAGTGGACTCATAGCAAGAGCTTATTTTTGAGTACCTGGCTTGTAGCCATGTTTTGATTGACAGTCCACATAGGGGCTACCAAATGGCTAATCACAGCCTTATTTGAAATCCCTAGGAACATTTTCCACACTTGCATTGCCCCCAAATTCTTTTGCATCTAAATGTTGCTCACGGATAAAAAAAGGTGTGGGCTCATAAATGGCCATCTTAAAGTGCCACTAACCATAACAGACAGTACTAAATGACAGTATAGTTGTGCAACAGATAACAGATGTCCGCTAGTGATGCTTGGTCTGTCACCCTTAGATCTAGAAAATATTATCTTTGTGGGTTAGTGTGGCATCCAGTGAGATAACTATCGAAAGTGGTTGATTCTGCGCACAGCCGATTTCAAACTTTCAATGAGTGCTTCAATCCCCCATAGATAGACCATCCAAAATGTCAATAAATCATTGGAAAAGACGAGAACACTCCAAACGCACATTAACTGCTTGTGGTTGGTGTTTATTTGAAACTGCTGTACACGACATGTATCGGGCTCTTAGTGCCCTTTCTCAAGTGAGATAACATATGCACTGCTTACTGGGCATCAGCAAAGTCAGTTTAACCGACTACTACGAGAAGCTCTAGAAGTAGCTCTTGGCTCTTACCTGAAAATGCACCAGTGTCATTGCAGCTTATGGTCTTCCTGTATGATCACTAATGGAACACTTGCAAAAGTTCTAAGGTTCATGGGACATGGAGTATTTTTTTGTGTTTCCTCCAAGAGAAATGTCAACGTGACAAACCCAAGGCTTCTCTCAGTATACTCTCATGACAATTCCAGCTAATTTCCCTTTTTTGCAGGCAGCATGCATTTTCTATCTCCTTTGTGCTGAATCCAGGGAAAAACACAACGGCATGCATAAACTTTTTGAATCTTGAGGAACACTTGCACCTTCATGTTTATATGGAAATTGATGGAACAAACTACACCATGTTTATTGATGAAATTCCAGCCAGAGACACCTTCCGGTGTAAAGAATTCCAGGTTGGTGATATGTCCCACTCCCAGTGGTGGTGAGAGGAAAGGATGAATGAGCTAGAAGGGATTTTTTAGTGGATTTATCTCCAGTGGATACAGCAAAGCCAGATAACATATATGCAAACCGTTGAATGTAAGGTTTGCTTTCTATTAATTCAGGGAAATTAATCTTCAAATAGAAAAAACATACCCAAGAGGGTTTAACCACAGATTTCCCTACCACTGACCAAACCCTCATCATTCAGACTTCTGAGAAGGACTCAGTAGGGTTGGCAGCTTCCATGTGTGGCCCTTGTCACCTTCTGCCATGCAGCTAGAAACTTTTGGCCACAACATAAAATATAGCTTTATTTAGATCTACCCTTTTATAACAAAATGGAGTTAAGGGGACTGTCTACTCAAAACCGATTTCTTTCATTATGCAAAAAACTGTTTTTGGGTGGACATCCCCTTCAAGGTGTTCAACAATATTAAACATAAATGACTAACCCAAGATCTTTTTAAGGTGCCTGATGTGGAGATTGATGATAATTTGAAACGTCCTGTCATTATAATGGAGGCTACAGGCCAGGAGCTTGTCATTGTGGAACAACGGACTGTGGTCTTCAACAGTTACAGTAACCTTTACTTAGTACAACTGGATAGACCCATACACCAGCCTGGGCAGAAAGGTATGTGGTCTTTTATTAATGATGGATACATTTATTTAGTAAAAACAACATGGAACTTGGTGCAAACTATGTTTTCTACTGTTGTCCCTCCATTGTGATGGAACATTTTATTTCTCAATGTAGATGCTCACATAACTATATTAGACAGCTCTGGGCAGTACTACAGCAAACATATATTAGAATTTTCGTTACACGATAATTGTTCATGATGATATCAGCCCTCAAGATGCATTCTAATTGGTGATGAGCGAATCACAAACAATTTGTAAAATGCATTGAAGTCAATTGGCATCAACAAATTTTTCTCACTAAATTACATTATCTTCAATGGGCATTTTCAATGGGCGACTTTTTTGTCTTGGCGACTTTTTTGTCCAAATGCATTAAAGTCAATGGGTGTTTTTTCTTATGGCGACAAATTTGTCTTGGTGACCTTTTTGTCATGGCGAAATTTTTGCCGCAGTTTCGCAAAAAAATTGCAGATGTCGAAGTGCAGCGCATTGTAGATGTTGTTATGTTATAGTTATTGTTATATATAATTCTGTAATCAGGGATACAGAAGCAAATGATGGACCATGAAAGAACAAGTTTTACATTTATCCTTAGAGGTGAACCAATATGGAACCCATACAGTATCTGTAAAGCGTTATGGAATACACTGCATGGAAACCATTTCTACAAGCATAACCTTCATTATCCTCTTCCTAAACTTGTGTATCCCTATTGCTCTGAATAATATTTACTCAGGCCTGTTGCCTTTTTCTTTGCAGTTCACTTTCGTGTGATATCGGTCGATTCCCAGCTCCAGCCAGTGAACGAGAAGGTAATTGTGGATTCTTTGGTTTGGTAGCCTATTAAAAATGTATGTTGTGTATGACAATGTATTCTTTTCATTTTCAGTATTCTGAAGTGTATATAATGGTGAGTATTATTATTATTTTATCTGCTATTTGAGTCGTCCGACTTGTCAGTGGCAGGGTCATGATTGTTGTGATTGTGTCTATACAAATTGTTGTATTTCATCCTATTTACCTTTCAACTGTTCTGACCATAAGGGTGGTGACAGACTGGGGGAGATTAGTTGCACAACAACAAATCGCCTCTTCTTCGGCCGACTAATCTCCCTTAAATGCCTTCCCGCAGGCTAGAATGTATATGGAGTAGGGAGGAATAGGGAACAACTCCAGTACAATGTAAATCATTGGCGGGATGGCACTTGGAATGCTTCGTTTTACAAAGTCACCCGAAGTTGCCTCACAAGGATATTTTGGGTGACTTCGGAAAGCCAAAGCGATCTGACAGCCACCCTGTCGACGATTTACATTCTAGCCGGCAGGAAGGCATTTAGGGGAGATTCGTCTTCCGAAGAAGAGACAATTTGTCAATGGGCAACTAATCTCCCCCAGTAGCCACGTCTGCCACCAGCCTTAAAGTCTTTATCCTATGAATTGGATCTTCTCAAAATATGACCAGAATAAGTCAGGTTCAGGCAATATACTAAGCTTTAAGTGGCTTTTACTTCTAGACCAACTCAATGTGGATATTGTTCACTGGAACTCAAACCAGGCTAAGACTACCTACCTGCAACACATCTCAGTTATGAGAAGGACCCAAGAGAAAGATCTCATAGTCCTGTCTGTCAAATAGGACAATAGACACTACCTGAAAAGACATAGTAATATTACTAAGGTCTTCCACACCCTCTATCCCAAGGGAAACCCTTTTGTGTAGGTACTTCATGACAAAAGGTGACATTATATAGTGTGCCCAGCATGAAGACGGGAAGTGGTGATCAAGAACAGCAGGGAGAAGGTTGAGGCTGTCAGTAAAGGTGAAATGAGGTTTACTGAATAAGCAAAGAATTAAACCCCACCAGGAATGCCAAGAACTATGGCCGAACCCCAAACAGAACGTGCCGCAGACCAAAAAGTAGATTGCTCAGAGGGAGGGAACTTTTTCACTTTTAACTTTCTATACAGAATTTCTGGTTCTAGAACTGTTCCACACACACAAACCAAACCCAAAATACAACTACTGTCAAGTCTTTCTCTCTTCCATGTTAGGGTCCATCTATGGGTCATCTGAATGTGTGGCACAACCTGACAGCAGAACATGGAGTGGTGTCCTTGGACTATACACTGCCAAATGACTTGCCTTTAGGGACGTACCAGATCTGGGTTATGAAGAATTTGTTGCATATTGTGACTGAACAAATAATCGAAGTTAAAAAGTATGGTACGTCTGTGTAACATAATCATGGCTCTCTCTATACAAACACTGGTTCTTGTAGGCATTAACCATGCATTCTAGGCACTGCCAAATGCCATATTCTCCCCTGGGATCACAAGTAAAATTAAAATGCTTTCCATTGTTCTGCATTGTGCAAGTCATAAAAAACATAATTCCCTTACTTCCACAATCTGCTTTTGAAAATTGGATTTATGTTACAGTTTCGCCCAGATTCAGCTTGACTGTGGATGTTCCCAGAGAAATATTTATACAGGACAATAACATATCAATCAGTGTCGGTGCCAGGTAAGTGATTCCCTGGCTGCATCTAAGTCTAGTTTGCTTTCCCTGTGTAATCATCATCAACCAAAAACTAGACAGACTCACTGTATTGTTTTCGTATTGACCACTATCTTTTGGGTTCTCCATTGAAGATACCCACATGGACAGGGGGCACCAGGACAGCTCAGTGGCAGACTTTGCATCAAACACAAGTCTTATGATCCAGAAGGAAATGGCCCCTGTTTCAATATCACAGGACAGGTGAGTTTATTTTACAATATTTCCAAAGTATTATTCTAACATACCCTGGGTTAAAGGAAGAGTAAACCTTGCAAGGTAGAATTATGTTTTACTTGTAAAATCAGTTGATATTGTCCCAGAAACTACTACAGGGTTGCGGGGGCTTACCAGACTGAGTAAAAAAGCTCTGAATAACGGAAAGGTTGTCTCCCATAGACTCTATTTTATTCAAATAATCCAAATTTTAAAAAATGATTTACGGAAGATCTGTTATCCAGGTCCTGAGCATTCTGGATAACAGGTCCCATACCTGTATCATTTTTCCTAATACCTAATTGTCCTAAGATAACAGTGGGATATCCTAACCCTAGATCTTGATGGAACTATAACATGATGACTTATAGCTTTATTGCTAAACTAAGGAGCTCTGTTGATAATGTGGGGGTTCTGAATGATCAGAGATTCTGTTAAATCTGTTCTGCAGATGGATTCCAATGGGATAATCAGCAGAATTATTAACCTGGATGAACTCCCGTTGGATTTCAAAGAACATGAGATGGATCGGAAACTCAATATTACTGTGACAGAGGAGGGCACAGGTACAAGACATGTCCATAGGGGAATCTAAAATCAGTTTTAATAACTTTCCAGATGTCTGCAGTGGTCATAATTATCATTTATATATATATATATATATATATATATATATATATAGAGGCTTATTGGTAGGATAGAATGTTCCATCAATTGTTTAATTGCTTTGCACAAGAGGTGCTGCTATAATCACTTATTCCAGAGAACAGGGAACTAAATGTCATGTTTGACCTTTACAAATCTTGTTTCTTGTTCCTTTATTGGAGGGGTCCAAGAAACGGAACGTCAAAAACAATAAAAGCTAAAGCTACATTTGACAATGAATTTCTGCAGCCGTTTTTAAAACCAGGGATTCCTTATGTTTTTGCAGTAAGTTCTACTTTTTTTTTTTTTTTTTTACTGGTATTTGAATGTACAAAACCATTGCATTATAACCACTTGGAGGAACAGAGAAGGATTTCAACTTAGTTGTTCATTGGGTCTGACATTTTGCCAGTGGGGGGGGGGGGTCGGCCAAACAGAGCTGTTGATATCAGGAGAACTGTTACCTGTTGTATAGTTTTCTAGCTCAAAGTGGGTCTTGAAGCAAAAAGACAAACAGTCTTTGCCATGAAGCTATGCCACATAGGTATCTCTAAAGCAGAATTCTAAAGGAATGCTTTAAACCTCATGAGATATGAAAACTGAAAATAGTTACAATTGAATGTATCTTTTCTTGAGGGGGAGCAAGAGTGCTGGTAAAGACAGTCTAGCATTCTGCTTTAGTTTCTGGATTCATGAGATCTGGTCTTAACTAACCCCCGTGGGATGAAAGTGCCTCCCAAGAATCTATCAGAGATACATTGGCCCAACAGTGGGACCTCTGATCTGTCACACAGGGCACGGAAATGGGAGCCAAGAGAATATTCAGATCTGCCCCTTCCTCTGCCTAAATGTTCTTTATCTCTGTTCCAAGATGACATTGCGAGATTCTGAAGGGAAGCCCATGAGCAATGAAGTGATTGAGCTGCAATTTGATGATAAAGAGAGTATCCAGAATGTGATCACAGACGCAGAAGGCAAAGCAGAGTATGCATTCGACACGTCCAGATATGATAAACCTTCTCTTCTCATCACGGTGAGAAAAATCTGTATATGAAAGTAAAGGTGTAGGGGCTTCAGCTTCAGGCAGAAGTCTAGAAGTTTTTTAGTTGCTGGTCTCAGTGACCCCAGATATCTTGAAACACTAGTAATTTAAACAACAGGCAAAATAAATAATAAAGCCCAGTAGAAACGTTGCCTAGAGTCTGTCTATAACAGACTCGAAGTTAATGTGAAGGCCAACATTGTCAGTCTCCTTTCTTCCTAGGTAAAGTATAAAGATAAGGAGGAAGATGAGGAGGAACCTGTGAAATATAGTTGGGAGATGTTCTTTAATACACATGATGTCCTCAAAGTGTACCGGTTCTACTCTCGAATCAAAAGCTATGTTCAGGTGGACTCTCTTAAAAAACAGTTGAGCTGTGGGAAAACATACGACATCAATGTGCGTTACGTGCTCAGCCACGAAGGACTGGGAGACGGAGCCAGAAATATCACTTTTTACTACCTGGTGAGTGATGGGAGAACTAGAAAATGCATGACGGTCAGGAGCTCACCTAGTAAAGTGGGAACTTTAGGTTTTCTCTATCTATCTCTACATGATAAAAATGTTGCCTTCTTAATGTTATATTCAGATTGGCAGAGGCGATAGGTGCAGTTGGGCATAGATCAAAGAGCAACCAGAAAACATACAAACTATGATCATTGAAGTTAGATCCTTGACTTAAACTACACTAAGTTGTGGTCTCATTCAAACAGCCATAGAGCATGTTTGTGCTACATAAGGGTGGTTGCATGCGATAAATATTCGCTACTATGGGACTAATCTCCCCTAAATGCCTTCACATTGTTGCTGGCGGGATGTCATGCACGTCGTTTTGTTTTTATAAAATCGCCTGAAGTTGCTTCACAAGGAAACTTCGGGTCGATTTGGGAAAACCAAAGCCGTCCCACCGGTGATTCAAACTCTTGCTGGTGGGAAGGGTTAGGGTTAGGGTTTAGTTTCCCGCAGTACCGAAGAATTATTGATTGGCGCCTAATCTACTCGTGTCCACCACCCTAAATAAGGGTCTCATTTTCTTCTAGACCAACCTCTTCTAGCTCACCAGCACAATCCTACAGTATATCTCCATCTCCATATCTCCTATATCTCCATGACTTCTTGTGTATCTAATACCCTGCACCCTAGGAAACTGGAGATACATTAAAACTTAAAATTAGGCTACTGCTATGGGTTGTTGGGATAAACAATTCAGCCCTGTAACTATAATACAATGATTACTAGAGATTCAGGTTCGATACCTTCTCTTTGCCACTACAGATGGTTTCACAAGACAAGATTGTGAGATCTGGTGAACACTTGGTGAATATCAGTGACAGTGAGTATATAAAGTCCATGTATTTTTGATCCATCTCGGACAATTTCTTTGATTCTTTGATAGGTCACATATCTGTAAGTAAAATTGCTGTTAAGAATGTAGAGGTCTCCTGTAAGAACTATTGTTTGGGGGTCAGCAAATTCACAACTAATGACGTTCTAGCTGATGTTTGTCCTTGCACAGGGAACTATATATATCATATACATGTGGTTGTCTTTACTTCTTTTCTGGCAGAGCTGCCCTGCTTTATGGCAATGGCACAAGACAAGAATGGTTCCCTTGTAGACTTGAGTTTCAGTGAGTATACTCAGGCCGCATGGCATGTTTGTGTACATTTAGGACAAAATGCTAATTTGATTCATTGGCAGGTCATATAGTAGAATATCACTTATCTGCTGGTTATGTTTTCAGTCAGAACATATAGGTTCCGTAGTAGTGCGTGGAAAACAGTCGCACAAATAAGGAAGAATAGTCTCTCTCATCTTGGAATAACTAACAAGGAATGGGCATCGACTTCCAGCACATGTGCCTTTTAATGTTCCCTCTCTTCTCCCTCTCCTGACAGATCTGCATGGCAACTTCTCCCTCAGTGTTACTATGCCTTCACAATATACATCCAATCCATGTATCGTTGTATACAGCATGCTGCCGTCAGAGGTTATATCCAGCACTATTTGCTTTTCCATTGAGAAGTGCTTTAAACACCAGGTAAGTGAAGAGACAATTACAGGGATCTGAGCTTTGAAGTGTCCTTGTTGCCAATCAACCCCTTATATCAGTTTAACTTGGTTCTTATTTCAAGTCGCTTTGCAGTTTAACATTTTGCTTGGCCCCAAGTTGATTACAACCCTATACTTTTATTATAAGCATGGTCTTAAAATTCACCCTTCGTTGGCTGATCCCTGGGGGTAACAATTTTGCTGCTGACCCATTATTATGATGATCCTGTTTCTGTCTAGTTCTTGTTCCATTTCCATACCCTGCCCTGTACCCATTTGCTTCTTCTCTAGTTTTGTTTATTCTTTCATCTAAAGGCTCTACTTTTGCCTGCTTCCTCCCTTGCCTGACTAGCAAGACACTTAAATACCCTCCAGCTTCTTCTGATTCTATACTCTTCTAGTATAGACCATGATGATGGTCTGCATGAGTAAGAAGACTTAAGTCTTTTTTCAACCTAACTTAGATATATAAGAGCTGGTTCTGTTGTCCAGTTGGGAGGAGGAGTTGTTTCTTTTATCCATGTTAAAGTATTTTCCAGGTAATGCAGTATTTGGCCAGGGGCGTCAATCCCTAGTCTATAAAAGGGAAGTCACTATGTGCTTGGCCTCATCCTGGGGAACCCACTTGTTGTAGGGGGTAGTCGGTGACAGAAGATCCTGGCCAGGTCCTATTTGTGCAAGAAGAGGAAGGTACCACAGTGCAGCCCATAGTTATTGAGCTCATGTCAAGGACATAAGTTCTGTCTGTAGCTCGACGAGTGTTGGGTCCTAGGCACTTCATGTTTGTGTTTGTGCACAATAAGTGCTTGTGGAATTATTATTTTCAAAAGCAGAAATGTTGTTTTGAGCTCTTTAAACATGAATTTAAAATAAGTAAAATGCATTTCTTTTGCTCAGGAGTCAAATGGGTTCAAAATCTGGGGCCATATACTCTATTAAATTGCTGGGCAGTGATGCCTGTATTAGACACCACCCATAAAAGTACAAACTATAAAGACTTAATATTTTTTTTGTTCTGAGCCACCATTGTTTTCTTCAAAGGTCTCCCTGAGCTTCTCTGCACCTGAAGGGGCTCCTGGATCTGATATCAACCTGGTGCTAAAAGCAGATCCCAAATCCCTGTGTGGCCTTCAGATCACTGATTCCAGCATTCTTCTACATGAAAAGAAGGAGCAGCTCACAGGCGAGGGGGTGAGTCATGGAGAGGGTCAGACAAAATCTTTGTGATGATTCGGTAGCACTTTACATGTACAGGTATGGGACCTGTTATCCAGAATGCTTGGGTCATGGGTTTTGAAGGTATGTGATCTTTCTGTAATTTTGATCTCCATACATTAAGTATATAAAAATCATTTACAAATATAACCCAATATGATTCTAGCTATCTGTATAACAGAGCATTCTGTCCCAGTGGCTGCACAGATCCTATCTGATCCCCATTGTAAGCAGCAGTCCTGTCCTGCTTTATGGCAGCTGAGATTCTAGCTATATGTATAACAGAACATTCTGTCCCAGTGGCTGCACAGATCCTATCTGATCCCCATTGTATGCAACAGTCCTGCCCTGCTTTATGGCAGCTGAGATTCTAGCTATCTGTATAACAGAACATTCTGTCCCAGTGGCTGCACAGATCCTATCTGATCCCCATTGTAAGCAGCAGTCCTGTCCTGCTTTATGGCAGCTGAGATTCTAGCTATCTGTATAACAGAACATTCTGTCCCAGTGGCTGCACAGATCCTATCTGATCCCCATTGTAAGCAGCAGTCCTGTCCTGCTTTATGGCAGCTGAGATTCTAGCTATCTGTATAACAGAACATTCTGTCCCAGTGACTGCACAGATCCTATCTGATCCCCATTGTAAGCAGCAGTCCTGTCCTGCTTTATGGCTGAGATTCCAGCCTGTGAGGCTGTAGGCACATTCTGTAAGTGTACTGTACCTCAACAAACTTAAAAGGTCCATATATTTTGCACCAGTGATCATCTTTTCCTGCTGTTTGTAATGTACAGTACATACTTTCCTAAACCCATACTGCCTACACAGTAGTCAAAGAGCCCAGGGAAGTCTCTCCAGCGTGGAGACCCTTTGCAGACCCTTCCATACAAAGACACATATGCTGCTAATTTCAACCACTGGAATGTGCTTAAAAATGTAATTATCTGTTTCAGTTCTACTTTACAACTTAGCTTTTTACTGTTTCAGTTGGACCAAAGATTTCAACACCACGAAGAAATGTTAATGGCACTCAGGGGACACATATCTATAGACGATGAGAAAATTCCATGCATTAAAGGCACTGGCTTAGTCTATGGTTTTCCTAAGGAGGAAGGAACATCGTATTTAGAGTTCCAAGTAAGTATTAAAGGAAAACTATACCCCCAAATGAACACTTAAGCAACAGATAGTTCATATCATATTAAGTGGCATATTAAAGAATCTTACCAAACTGGAATATATATTTAAGTAAATATTGCCCTTTACATCTCTTGCCTTGAGCCACCATTTCGTGATGGACTCTGCTGCCTCAGAGATCACCTGACCAGAAATACTTCAACTCTAACTGTAACAGGAAGAAGTGTTGAAGCAAAAGACACAACTCTGTCTGTTAATTGGTTCATGTGACCTTACATGTATGGTTTGTTGGTATGTTTGTGAGTACAGTGAATCGTACGATCCCAGGGGGCGGCCCTTATTTTTTATAATGGCAAATTTTCTATTTATGATTACCCAATGGCACATACTACTAGAAAAGTATATTATTATGAAAATGGTTTATTTACATGAAGCAGGATTTTACATATGAGCTGTTTTATGCAATATCTTTTTATAGAGACCTACATTATTTTGGGGGTATAGTTTTCCTTTAAGTAAATATTCATATGTTTATTCTATGGGTCTGCCAGTCCTGGTGCTGTTTGTACAAGGATAGAGAGATGGCTAAAGGATCATGCATAGAGAGGAGAACTGTGTCACAAGGTTCTGGATACTTTTATTTCATTGGATATTGGGAGGAGGACATTAAAAGCAATAAATGTGTGCGTGCAGATGGCACTTTACTATGAAGAACAATTGAATCCACCCAGAATAAATCAGCATTGCAGAGGCATTTGAGTAAACTTCTTATCTACACATCTAAGTGGCAAATGAGGATGAGGCTGTACATCTGCAGGCTACATATACCCTTAACGGCATTAAAATTGAAGAATGCATGAAAGGAGAACCTATGTGGCAGTCAGCAGCAACAGTTGCCAGGAAATTATTGCAAATTAGTAATATTTAGCCATTTAACAGGCGGATCAGACCTTGATTGGCTCAGATCTTTCATCGTAATCATTTATTTAAAAAGCACCAAATATTTGAATATGGATCCCTAAACAGTTGGGTCTTTAGAGAGAGTTTAAAGCTTTGGAATGAAGTGGAAAAACTGTTTGAGGCAGAGTGTTCCAGAGGCAGAAGAAGAATTGGAAGGGCTGAAGCAGAGGGGCAATGTTGTGTAGATAAAAGTGACAGGTTTGGACATGAATTGTAAATGACAGATGGGAGTCTAAGTGAATTCCAAGGCAGGATCAGACCCGATTTGTGGGAAGGACACAAAGGCTCAGACTAGAGCAGCATAACTTTTGGGGAGGCATACTCTCAGAGCACTGGAGAAGATCAGGAGATTCCATAGCTCTTTAAATCTTCTTCTTACAAAATCACCATCTCTTTGGACCTGACAAAAGAAAACTTGTGCATGAGTGAGCAAACTTGTGGGGGAGGGGGACCAGTGGTGGAGAGGGACTTAGCATTTCTGGCCTAGGAGAACACATTTTAAAAAAAGCCAGGCCTGGGCAGCAACCCTAGTTGTTGATTGAGGGAGATGGTAGAAAGGAGAGCTGTAACTTGGGAAAGAACAGAAAGAGAGTTCATAAAAATAAATTTGGGTATCATCTTCATGAAGGTGTTACTGAACTCCAAAAGACTGAATACATTTTCCTAGAGAAGTAGTATAGAGTGAGAACAGCGGAGGACAGAGCCTTGAGAAGCTCCAACAAAAGGAGGCAATGAGGTGGAAATGTAGGTGAAGTTAGAGAAACACGTTCAGAAAGATGAGATGTGTGTTGTGGAAGATGGCAGATCACTGGTTTCTCTGGGAAGTACAAATTTTGTTGTGTTTGGTGGAAGCCGATCCCAGTGGATAAAGGCAAGGTTTTTAGGATTAGAGTAATTATTACTTGTTTGTTAGAAGATGGAAAAGTGCTGGCAGAAAGTGATAGGTTACGTAGTGTGGAAACCTGACAAAAAGCCTACCAAAAATTTTCATTCATCGCTATTAAATTGATGGGAAGAACCCAGTATATAAGGAATTGGATGAAAGAGGTGAGAAAGTCAAGAGAGCAGATCGAGAGTCTTCTACTTTCCTCCACTGTTGCAGGGGAAGAAGAGTGTGAAATAAATTTGACTGTAATGCAACTGTTTATGCGGTCTATCTTGTCTTTAAAGAAATGAAGGTCTTGAGTAGTTACAGAGGTGGGTGGAGAAGGTGGTGAGAGGAGCACAGTAGGGAGTTAGATGTTGCATACAAGCATGGTGATCAAGAGGATAGAGAGGAGATTTAAGAAGACTAGTACAGTAGTGTCGATATTGAGAAACTTGATTGTAGCAAGAATGCATGCCCTTGAAATGGAGGCAGTCAGGTTTCGTTTTTTCTCCACTAGCGAGCAGCTGATCTAGAACATCTTTGAGCCTGAGCTAGTGTGCCAAAGTTGGGTTTTAAAGGACAACTAAACCCTAAAAATGAATATGGCTAGAAATATATTTCATATATTGAGTTTATTGAACAAGCCTACAGGTTCAGCATCTCTAAAGTAGTAATCATCCAGGCCTTCAAAATTGTCTTTTTTAGGAGTGTCTGCAAACTCTCTTTCTTCTTGTCACAATAGAATGGATGCCCCTTCATAAATATGCCTCTGAAAAAAAGGGAAAAGTGATACCCTGCTCTCATGTGCTTACTGTGCTATTTATAAACTACATTTATATTCTGTTCTAATTTCTTCTAGGCTGCTGGTTTAATTTTTGCTACAAACACATCCCTGCCCCGGATATGTGGAGAGACAAGAGGATTCAGAAATTTGCGTGAAAATGGAAGATTTGAGAAATTTCTTTACAACATTGACGGTAACATGCTACTTTATGTATTGTCAATGTTTCGATGGATGTCATTAGTGGTTCAGGAGCCTGGGGCCATACGGCTTTTTGTAGAACTTCTCCTCCAAGATTCTCCCAACAACTTTTGGCTGCTATTGGATAATGGTATTCTAATGCCATTTGAAAAGGTAGACTGGGTAACCAGGCTCAGTAGTGGCTATGCAGGTTGTTATTCATCCAGGTCATGGTATATCTAGTAGAAGTAAATCTAGAACAATTGGACTAGCTGAATAATCATTGAAGACGTTTCACAACTCATCTGAGCAGCTTCTTCATTTCACCCTGGTTGCCTGTGCACTCCCTAGGATGGATATTTCTAGCCAGTGTTTAACATGTTGGGTCTCCAACTGCCTCCAAGTGGCATCAGTGATGATGTTGGCAGGGAGCATTTGCTTTACTCCACAACAGTTGATGATTTGTTTTCAAGCCAGTTTCCTTCTAGGCACTCAGCGTGGACTGCTCACTTTAGTTTATGAGCCTTTGCCACTGGTTAATAGGTGTTAACATTAAATCAGGATTGCAGCATTATGATTCATCTGTATTTATTATTTCCCATTTGCAGAGCAATTTCCAAAAGTGACAAGTCTGAGATATGCTTTCCCTGATATCTGGAATTTTGATATGGTAACGGTTGGGTAAGTGTCTCTTAATACTGGTTGCTACTATACATAGTAACATAATTTGGATTTAGGATATATATACATATGTGCACATATATATAGTACATATACCTATCTATACACTCATGTATATATATATATATATATATATATATATATATATATAATATCAAAACAGGGGGGTTGTGGGAGCACTCTAAAGGCTTTAAAGTATATATATATATAAGTATAATAAATGCTATTGCATATGTACCCAAATAGGGGTTATTTTGTTACAAAGTTATGATCATAAAATTGATAAGCCACCATACCACGTCAAGGTAAACCCCGAATGGCGGTCCCTAACTTGTTTTATTTTTTATGTGCATTCTAGCATTACCTGTAATCAATGTCCATTGAACGCTGTTTTTTCACTGAGGGCTAAATCCTCCCCAGCCAGCAATCAGGCTTTTAAAGGAGAGATATTCCCAAAACAAACGCCCAATTTTAAAAGCATATATATATATATATATATAGGAACAGAGAATAGCACGCACACCGAATCTTCTTTTCTCCAAAAAGATTTATTGCGATACAAAAGCGTTACATCGGATTTACATCGACATTTCGGTTGTGCTCTACAACCTTTATCAAGATGTGTTACTTAATCAATGTCACTTAATCACATTGATTAAGTAACATATCTTGATAAAGGTTGTAGAGCACAACCGAAACGTCGATGTAAATCCGATGTAACGCTTTTGTATCGCAATTGATCTTTTTGGAGAAAATAAGATTCGGTGTGCGTGCTATTCTCTGTTCCGGTACATTGTTCAACTACAGCACAGCACCCGATACTAATCGATTATCAGACAGCCTGTGCGGACATTGGAGACTTTATATATATATATATATATATATATATATATATATATATATATATATATATATATATATATATATATATATACACCGATAGGCCCTCTAATGTACTTAATCCTGCCCCCTCTTCAGTGATTTTGCTCTCTCCAACTCATTAATATCCTTCTTAAGAACTGGAGCCCAAAACTGCACTGCATACCCAAGGTGAGGCCTTACCAGGGACCTACAGTATAAAGAGGCAAAATTATGTTTTAATCCTACGAGTTAAAGCCTTTATTTATGCAAGATAGCACTTTATTTGCTTTAATAACCACTGAAGGACTCTGTCTAGCGTTATACAGCTTGTTATCCACAAAAATCTTCAGACCCTTCTCAAGGATTCCCCCAACTCACTGTCATTTAGTTTATAAATCTGATTTATGTTATTTATAACGATTTGCACTTATCCACCGTTTTGCACAATTTATTATCAGCAGCAGCAATAGAAAGACTTCTTACAATGCCCACCTTCAGGTCATTAATAAACAACACTGGTCCAATTTGAAAATGTTCTATTTACTGCCATTCTGTGTAATCTATCCTTCAGCCAGTTCCCTATACAAATACAAATATTATGTTCAGGCCAACACCTATTCTTTGGAGCTGTATCAAATGCTTCAGCAAAGTCTAAGTAGATCACATCCACTGCCATCCCAGCTTTTAGGTCCCTGCTCGCCTCCTCTAAAAGAAAATATAATCAGTCTGGCAAAATCTGTTATGCATATAACCATCCTGTTACAAACTCATACTGTTGTCCCAACTCATAATAGCTGTCCTGGCCTTAAAAGAATGTTTTTCTTATCAATTTCAACATCATTCACCTTTATGTGTATCTGCTCTGATTGTGTGTTCTCATCCTTCTTGCCAGTGAGAGCGGCACAGCATCTGTAACACTGCGAGTCCCAGACGCGGGAACCCAGTGGCAAGCGTCCATGTTCTGTCTTTCAGAAGAGAGTGGATTTGGGGCGACCATTTATCCATCCAACTTCACCTCCACCTTGTAGTGAGCTGCACATAATGATTGCAGAATGACTTTATTGAAAAGCCAGGCGTCTGAATTTTTTGCTGAATTGTAGTAGAAGCAATTAATATTGGAGGAGGGGGGTGATGTAACCTTGGTTGATTTTCATGTTTTGGTAACATGTAGTAAGGAATGCTAGAGGCTAGTATAACCTTAAACAAATCTGCAAGCTGTAATACACTTAAAACACAAATACGCAACCAATCATTTACCCACGTTCTCCTGTAATTCTGTCATTGAATCTCTGAGAATTGTTTCCCAGTTTCTAAGTTTTGCTCGCGATGTTATTCTTTGAATGTCACTACTTGTTTTTGGTGTGAAATTGATCATTTCAAACCTGCTTCACCCACCATTGCACAATTCCTGGGGTCCCTGGGCTCAGCTATTGTTGTAGGCATGTATCCAAATAAATCTAAGTATTGCCTTATCTATTGCTGTAGTGTGTAGTCACTTGTACACATAGGGGGGACAATGCAACAATGCATCAAGTTGACTGACTGTGACATTCTGCTGTGTAGAGCCACATATACACAATTTGCACCCCTAGGCCACATGACAAGTGGCCATTTTATTAACTGTATGTGCATAGAAAAGCACCATAAGCAACTTTACATTCATATTATTTGAAAATATCCTGTTTTATCTTAAAGGTCAGTGCTGAGGGCCAAAGGGCAAATGTCATTTCAACTTTACCCAAAAAATATCCTTGTTTGTACATCTAGATGATCCTTGTTTGTACATCTAGATGATCCTTGTTTGTACATCTAGATGATCCTTGTTTGTACATCTAGATGATCCTTGTTTGTACATCTAGATGATCCTTGTTTGTACATCTAGATGACAGTGACAATGCAGCCCCTTTCCCCATACTACACAGTTATTATGCAGGAAGGAGAACAGGACACTTATGGGGTGCCATAAACAGACAAGCTCCTTATTCTGAAATGTCCAAGCCAAGGTTATCCAAGATCAGTGTCGGACTGGCCCACTGGGAAACCAGGAAAACTCCCGGTGGGCCCAGGTGTCAGTGGGCCCTCATGCTGCTAAACTTTTGGCCTATTTCATGGCCATTCCCTATTTCTATGAGAACAAAGTGGCTAAATAGATGAAATAATAGATTATAGTATGTAAAGAAAAGAGACTAGGAGAATAGAGGTTGAGTGAGGAGAGAAAGAAAATAGTACTGAGGGTGGGCCCCTGGTCTCAAAACTTTTGGTGGGCCCCTGGTGTCCCAGTCCGACACTGTCCAAGATCCTGTGACTGGTCAACCTCAGTACAGAATCCTTTGTAAACTTGCAAAGTTTAAATGTCTGATTCCTCATAGCAATGCTACATGTGAGAGGTTATTTAGCACTGTCTCGAAAATAATAACTCACAAAGTTCCTTGGGGAAGAATCCTATAACCCAGGGATCAGCAACCTTTACTATCAAAAGAGCCATTTTGCCCCCTCTTCCACTAAAGAAAAATAGTCTGAAGCCGCAAAACATAACACAGTGAAAACTTTTAAAAGTTTTTTGTTACAACAAACAAATATGCAGTGTGTATGTGTAGGCCCTATTAAATACTAATGTTCTCATCAGTTTAAAGGAGAAGGAAAGCCCCAGGGCGCAAAACCCCTCCCCCCTCCCCTCTGTTGCCCCCCTCCCTCCTCCCCCCTGGCCTACCTGTCCCCCTGGGCAAATGCCCCTAACTTGTTACTCACCCCTCTGCGCAGGTCCTGTCCACGGAGTTCGCAGTCGCCATCTTCTCCCACGCGCGTCTTCTTCCTGCGATGACCGGCGTTTTCTGGCGCATGCGCAGTAGAAACAGTTACCGGTACGGCTCTACTGCGCATGCGCCGAATGTCACGAAGTGAAATCGGAAAACTTCGTGACATTTGGCGCATGCGCAGTAGAGCCGTACCGGTAACTGTTCCTACTGCGCATGCGCCAAATGTCCCACGCGCGTGGGAGAAGATGGCGACTGCGAACTCCGTGGACAGGACCTGCGCAGAGGGGTGAGTAACAAGTTAGGGGCATTTGCCCAGGGGGACAGGTAGGCCAGGGGGGAGGAGGGAGGGGGGAGGGGTTTTGCGCCCTGGGGCTTTCCTTCTCCTTTAAAGGCGAGGGCTATAGACGTCATTAAAATATGCGTCACATCCACGTCTATAGCCCTCGTACCTGCTGCCAGTGGCGGAACTACCGGGGGAGCAGGGGGTGCGATTGGGCCAGGGCCCGCACCCCCTCAGGGCCCCCCGGCAGCTCGCACACCGCTTGAAGCCGCTGATGCACACTGAAAAAAATCACGTACTACGCCCCACTCTAGTTACGTTACTGCCTGCTGCACCTGGACTCTGGAGGCTTCTCTCTTGTTTTGAGTGTGCGACTGCAGTAAGGACCATAATGAATCATCTTGCTGTGGCACGGTCTTGCCTGGCATGTCTATACAGGCCTCACACATGCTGGCGGCAGCAGGTTAGCTTACCACGGTCGCACACTCAAGAAGCCGCCAGCAGGTGCGAGCGCTCTATAGACGATGTGACAGGCAAAGCCGCAAGACTGAGCCACATCGAGTAACTTCACTCGATCTCCCCCACGTCTAAGACTGGGTACATGATCAACTACTTGATATTTAAGTTATTTGATGTATACCATGGCCAATTTCAATAAAATGGGCAACAACTGCTTGTTCCTTTTTGCCAGTCCTGATGGCTGATTTATGCTCTCTCATACGTTCTCTAACAGGAGGAGAGGTTTGCCCCACATTTAATAAGCCACAAGGGCATTTTATAATATGTACTACAAAGCTTGATGCGCATGTATAATGTCCCCGGATTTTTATGGGGGTTACTTTTCTTGGGTGATACACCACCTCCCCTTTCTGGCAATTGGAGCAGCAGTTACACGCCAAACACGGAAACAACCCATTTTTAGTCGGCTGTAATACAGTCTGTATCTCTTTACTGCCCTCTATGTCTGATCTTACTAACAGAAGATACTGTTTCGTCCTTATAGGACATAAGTGGTGGTTTTCTAAAACTAGTTACATTTGGGAGTCCCTCTTTATATAATGTTTCTTTATAATATTAGTTACATGGTGACTCAAGGTGTGATATTTGGACACAAACGGAATACGGTCCTCCCGTTGTCTATGTTGGCCCAAAGGGGTACTGTTTAAATCCACATTCTCAATCTCATTCCATTGAAGTTGTACATAATTGATCAATGCACGTGGGATTATACTTATATAGTAACTGTAGGTGCAGCTATGCCTGCAAAGTAATTGCACATTAATGCAGGAATTCTGGGGGAAAAACACTGCATTATGGGTAACATGGTGGTATAATGCTTCTATATACCCACCGTTAGTCAATGTGGCTCCTTTAAGACGACAAAATACACGGTTCTGCTGCAATCATTGTTGAAAGAATAAAAGTACAGATTTGGGACCTGTTATCCAGAATGCTCGGGACCTGGGGTTTTCCGGATGACGGATCTTTCCGTAATTTGGATCTTCATACCTTAAGTCTACTAGAAAATCATGCAAACATAAAATAAACCCAATAGGCTGGTTTTGCCTCCAATAAGGATTAATTATATCTTAGTTGGGATCAAGTAAAAGCTACTGTTTTATTACTTTTACATTTGGATTATTTGGATAAAATGGAGTCTATGGGAGACGGCCTTTCTGTAATTCAGAGCTTTCTGAATAATGTGTTTCCAGATAATGGATTCCCTACCTGTTTTCGGAATATGTGGATTTGTTATCTACAGTATCTGTTATCATAATGTACCTTTGAATGTTCAATGATAAATGCCTTGTACTATGTATCTATGCTTTTTTTTATTGCCCCATTCCTATTTATTTCCATTTTGGACCTCTATTGACCCCTCCCTTTTTCTTAAAAGAAAGATTGGTTAAATAAAGCCATGTGTTCATTCTGCTTGCCAAGAGCAAAGAATAACATTGACATGCAGCAAAGTGGATATTCCCCAGCCTGAAATCTATATACCCTGCAATTAAAATCTTTAGCCAACCACAGACAAAAGATTTGGTTAAATAAGTATTAATAAAGGTTAAGCTCAGAGTGGATCAGGCTTAAAGGATAAGTAAACCATTAAAATAACTGAATGTAAAATTGATGAGGGGGGCTACTCTAAGCACTTTTGCAATGTAAATTCATTCCAAGATATTAAGGGATACATGTACTGTTAATATGAATGAATTTTGTTACAACAGCGCCACCTGCTGGTCAGTTTCCCACCAGTCTGACCAGCAAGTAGTCAAGGAAGTTGTCAGGAGAAAGAAAGAGGCTGATGTTCTTCTGCTTAGGAATAAAATTAGAAACCTTTCTCAAATCTTTTCAAAGCAGAAGAACATCAGAGCAGCCTCTTTCTTTCTCCTGACAACTTCCTTGACTACTTGCTGGTCAGACTGGTGGGAAACTGACCAGCAGGTGGCGCTGTTGTAACAAAATTCATTCATATTAACAGTACATGTATCCCTTAATATCTTGGAATTAAAAAAAATGAATGTAAATGACAAAATGTAAATGACACAAAGAAGAGGGCTCCCTTTGGGCACTGCACCCCCTGCATGCAAGGACTGAAATATGTGAATGTCATGAAAATACACACCTTGCACAACAAGCCTACATTATTCTAGGTACCTGGTTATAACCAGTGCAAAGTTTAGGACCACTTTTCATGGGCCCCAATTAAATCTTAATTCAGCACACAGGTCAGGCAATTGGTACAGAGGTGTGTGGCCCCATCCTAATTCCAAACTGGTTGAGATAACTCCATTATGCATGGAAGGGATGGTTTTTTGTGTTTTAAGTGATTCACACTTGGGTTGCTCTCTTCTGTCGCCAGCTTCAGAAAGAACTGGAGCTTTGTGGTTGTGCTTCTCATATCTTGCATCTTATCAAAAGTCTTAAGCTTTTTAACAGAAGGTAAAGTATCTCATATTGCCTTAAAAATAAAGGTCAATAGGCTTCTTACTTCATTTTACCAGAACGTTGACATTCACAGTGTTTTTTGTTCTAGTCCTTATCTGAAATCCAAATCCAAAGTAAACATAATGAGGTCTCCTCCCACTCTAAAGTTGTATAAAGACCTATCTACATGTAGTTGTGTCAGGAGATGTGACATGTAGAAGTTTTCCTGAGATGGTAACAATGTATCTGAGAAGGTTTCTGTGCTGGGTTTCCATTTTGGGTCTCATTGGTGGAGTGACCGCTAAGCTGTAAGTAAATAAATATTTCTTCCCCCAACAGCATTTTTTTAGGCTTCACTAAAAACAAGGGAAATATAATCTTAGACAAAATCTCTTGGTACTGTATTTTGCACAGGAACAGTCCTTGGCAATTTATGGCAAGATGATTGCAAACATGGCTTTACAACATGTTAATTGTTATTCATAAACAAGTCAACAATGGAGCAGTACACAAACAAAATTCCAAAATATTGAATGTAGAAGCACTTTTCTCACTCTTCTACAATAAGAAGTTCTATAAATAGCTCTTGGTTGGTGGTTGCTTCTTGACAATATACTGGTGTCTTTGCTAGGGTCAGTCTTCATAATCTCAGCCAAATATCACTATTTGTGGTATCACTAGTTGCCATAGTCATAAAGCTCATAGGATATGGAGTATTCTGTTGTGTTTGACCTCAACAACACCTCCTAGCTAACTATGAGAAACCTGAAAGATCTCTCAGAATACTCTTATGACTCTCACGAATACGCTCCGGCGAATTTATGTTTGGTTTGCAGGCACTATGCATTTTCAGTCCCTGTTCTACTGGCACCAGGAGAGAACAATACAGCATGCATGAACTTTTTAAATGTTGAGGAACCCTTGGACCTTCACGTTTCTTTGCAAATTTTTGGAGAATCCTACACCATGTTTACTGATGAAATCCCAGCAGGAGACACCTTCCGGTGCAAAGAATTTAAGGTTAGTGATGAGAGGAAATGATGAGTAAACCAGAAGGGATTCCTACTGGAATTATCTTGAGTTGATAAAATAATGGCATGTTCAATTGCTTTGATATTCATTCAGGAAAGTGTATCTTTAAAGAGGAACAATTCTGCTAGGGGGTTGTGACCATACTGCTAAGAAGGGCTTTGACCCTCCTAGATGTGCACTAAATGCAGATCTGCAAAGTGGGTTGGCAACTGCCATGTTTGGCCTTTTCAAATTCTGTCATGATGATATCATAAAAGGAGGAAATAGGTGAAAGCTAGAGGAAGTGTATGGGAAAGGTAAGGCAGTTCCAGCTTATTATGATAATGACACTAAAAAACTAAAATCACTAAAAAACTACTCTTTAAAATAATGATGTACATTAAGGGGCTTATTTATTAAAGTGTGATTTTTTTTTTCTGGTCAGACTTTAAAGGGAAAACTCTAATTTTTCATGATTTATTAAATCCCGATGGTGTTAAAAGTCAGAATAAAGAAATACTCCAACTCAGACCTGCCAAGACCTGCAGAAGTCAATGAGAAATGTCCAGTTGATATTCTGATCTGCGCTAGGCTTCATTCAATAATCTGAAGGTTTTGTGGTTTCGGGCGACAAATCTGAAAAAGTCACCGTTTTTGGCAAGTTTTCAGATTTTTTTCACGATTTTGTTGATTTTTTGTCCCGCACAAGAAATTTTTGGAAAAGTTTATTTATAAGTAGGGGGGGAAAGTCTGTGGATTTCGTTGGAGTAGTTTTCAGACAATAGTGAGTATTTTCAGATTTTGATAAATAACCCCCATATAGATCACGTTGATAGGGCTGCTTTTGTGAGTAATTGTTTATTGAAATTCCTAAACCTGACTGTTATAGTTTCTAATGCTAACTGACTACTACAACATAAATATGGTAGCCCCCTCATAGAGGAACATGGAGGGACTGATTTAAAAGCATCGTTCAAATACCTTTATGGAAAAATTATAAACAGCACAGAAATACAATGATAGATGTAGAAATTGTTTCATTTCTGGGTGTATGCATCCCTTTAATAACCAACCTATTTGTAATCTTGATTTGATATACAAGTATGGAAACCGTTCAGCAGACTTCCACCAGGCAGCATGGAACACTGCAAGTCACTAAGGGGCAGATTTATCAAAGGTTGAGGTGAATTTTCGAATGAAAAAAAAATGAGAATTTCAAGCTATTTTTTGTGTACTTAGACTAGGGAATAGTCCAAATTTGAATATCAAAATTATCATGTACTGTCTCGTTAAAAATTCGACTTCGACTTTTAGCCTATGGGGGACCTCCTAGAACCTATTTGGAGTCAATTGGTGGACTTTGAAAAATCTAAGTTTTTTGGGGGGAAAACTTTGAATCGAATTTGATCGAATTAGCTATTCCTTCAATTCGTATGATGAAAATTGGCCAAATACAAACTTATTCGATCGAAAAAGGACCTATTCGACCAAAAAAAACTTCAACTTAGTTTCGGTTTGTCTTTTTGAATTAGAATTTCAACGTTTTTTCAATTGGAAATTCGACCCTTGATAAATATGCCCCTTAGAGTACTTAAAAAGGATGGCAGTTTATTTTGGAAGCACCCAGCTTTGTACAGTTAGAGATAGTGCTGCTGATAAAATCTCAAGTTCTCTAGGTGTCCCTCAGCTGAAACAACTGAATCTCTTTCGTTCAGTGCCTCTGACTTTTCCTCATTCTCACTAGCTTTATCAGTTATTTGCAAACCTGCAAGCAAGTGCCTACCTGTGTTTCCCAAGCATTTAATTAGGAAGCAAGTGCAATCGGCAAGGGGTCCTTTGAAATGTCTCATCTGTCACATGTCTTAAATTTAAGGTTGTAATAAAAGGTTTTGAGTCGACATCCCCTTTAAATGCCTTCATCCATATTATACATTATAAATGAGTAAGTCAAGATCTTTCCTAGGTGCCCAATGTGGAGTCAGAAGAGATATATTATAATCGCCCTGCCATTACAATGGTGGCTATAGGCCAAGACCATGTAATTGTGGAACGCCACCTTGTGGCCTTCAGAATGAAAAAAAACTTCCACTTGATCCAACTGGACAGCCCCATGTACAAGCCTGGGCAGAAAGGTAAGAGGTCTTTTATCAATGATTGAGACATCTCAGATAGGGATACATTTGTTATGTAAGAATGATAACTCGGAACCTGTTGCAAATTGTGTTTTCTATGTTTGTCCCTCCCTGGGGATCTAACATTTTACTCACTTTCTGGCATCAAAAGTAAATTGTCCACTTTTGTCTAAACGTTTTTTTTTTTTTTTCAAAGATTGATCATGTTATAGCTTCTTGTAGACACACACTGTAAGATAAGTAAACCTTTAAAATATGCAAATGTAAAATGAATGAGGGTGATCTTCTAAGTAGTGATTAGCGATATTTTTTCCCAGGTTTTGTTGTGAAAAAGACGCCCATAGATTCCAATAGGTGTAAAAATTGTTGCGCGCCGAAAAAAATTGTTGCCTGTAGACTTCAATGCAATTGGCAAATGTTTCAGCGTTTCTCTAATTTTTGGTGATTTGAAACAATCAGATTCACTATTTTGTCATTTATATTCATTATTTATTTATTTTTCATTCGAAGATATTAGGGATACATGTACTGTTACTATGAATGAATTTAGTTCCAACAGCGCCACCTGCTGGTCAGTTTCCCACCAGTCTGACCAGCAAGTAGTCAAGGAAGTTGTCAGGAGAAAGAAAGAGGCTGATGTTCTTCTGCTTAGGAAAGATGGTGATGAAAGGTTTTCTAATTTTTTTCCCTAATCAGAAGAACATCTTTCTTTCTTTCTTTCTTTCTTTCTTTCTTTCTTTCTTTCTTTGTTTCTTTTTCTTTCTTTCTTTCTTTCTTTCTTCTGACAAGTTCCTTGACTACTTGTTGGCTTTAAAGTCTTTAACAGAGTTTATGGTAGAAGTTAATAAATGAATTGGTGAATTGATTGTATCAAGTCATAGTTAGTCTGTGAATAAAGATTTTCATAAAAATATTCGCTATGTCTTTTAGGAAGTTTTTCAGTGGTCCCCGATTACTTCTGATAACAATGATTTTGTATACTGTAACTTATTCAAGTTTGATAGAAGCCTATTAGATTTGTTTTTGAGATGAAAATATTTAGCATTATAATAAGTCATGGAAAGGTGAGCACCCAACTTACTTCAATATTTTAAATTAGTCAAAGAGTTTTTGTATGTATCCCTATTTTGTTTAGGGGGATGATTAATAATATTAAAATTAATTCTTACTTTGTTTTGCTATTAGAAATTCTTTATTTATCTTTCTCGTTGTAATTTCACCTTGAATCACTGCTTTCCATGTATCTCATAATAATGGAAAGTCTTTCTGGTGGGTGGAATAAATTCCATCTATCCTTCAACATTGTATTAAAATCAATTCTCTTTTTGAAAATAGAGGTGTATAACTATGGGGTATATGATTTTTGGGAGGAACCCAACCTTATTTCAACTGAGATAGTGGCATGGCATGATCAAAGAGAATTATTTAAAATATCTATTGTACAAAATAAATAATCAAGTCGAGTTCCTAGACCATGGGTATAAGAGAAAAGGGTAAAATCTTTGTCAGATGCAGGTAACATCCTCCAAAGGTTAGCTAAATTATTTTGGATTCACAAAGTTGTATATCAGTTTAGATTCCCTAAAAGGCTGTTTTTGGTTTTTGAGAATAAAAATCTATCTGTGTAAGGTACATACAAGGAACATCTATTGCATACCAGACCTTGTCATGTAGGAGAACTTAAGTAAAAACATATCTACCATTTTCATCTCTCTCATTCTGAATTTGTATATTTGGCAATTTATAAAATAAAATAAGCCTCCAGAACCTTTGTTATGTCGAGTGCTGTCAGTTGTATATTGGCCTCCTTTCACTGTAAACCTCCACTTCCGATTCTCTGTGGTGACCTCTTATTCGGGGCCCAAGATTCTCCGCTAGTATCGGCTTATTTATGAAAAATTTAATTTGTGAGGTTTTTTTTCTACTTCGAATGAACTCACAATTTAAAAAAACTCAAATGTTTGCTTACTTTTTAAAAAAATTAAAATGTAAAAAACTCGACTGAATACAATTGTGAAAAAAACTCGAAAACAAGAAATTCTCGAATAAATGGGAATCTCCCATTGACTTCTACATGTCCTCGCCAGCTTTTAGATGCTTACATTTCGAGTTTGCTTAATAAATACCAGACATTTGAGTTTTTGAAAATATAATTTGATTTTTTTGAAAAAAAAATTGAATCGTGGGAAAAATTCAGATTCAAATCTTGATAAATCACCCCCTAAACACTGAACTTCTCTACCTGGTGCACAATCACCTCAGGGGCTTCACCCCAATCCAATCCTTTCTTGCTAGCCCAACTATCTTTCACTCCTACAGTGAACTCACACCACCTTCTACCACTAGTTATCCCTGTATCAGTACCCAAAAAACATTCTGGCCACATCAATCTTAGTCCTGGTTATGGATGTTCCGAGGCCAAAGAGCACAGCTACTGCACTTATTTCTATAGGCTCCTTAAGGGGAATTCCCCCACAGGCCATCCTAAGGGGTAAACTATCACATTGCCCAACTATTTACATTATGAAACCTATTTGTTTGGTTCACTCGGACCTGTTGCCTATTTCCTTGCAGTTCGGTTTCGTGTGATATCGATAGATTCCCGGCTCCAGCCAGTGAACGAGACAGTAAGTGTGTTCTGTTTGGTTTGGTACCAACCTACAAAAAAGTACATTGTAAAAAGTATAACAATGTATTCTTTTTATTTTCAGTATTCTTCAATCCATATAATGGTGAGTATCATAATTACTATTTTATCATCCAGAACACCCTGTCTTCTATTTGAGTCTTCATCAGTGGCTTGTTCATGATCACTCTCATTGCATTTATGCATATTGTGGTATTAAGTCCTCTTCTTTTATAACCTTTAAAGAGCCTTTACTGTGATAGCTTACTTTCAGTATGTTATGGCATGGGTAATTCTAAGCAACCTTCAATTGGCCTTCTTTTTTGTAGTTTTTTGGATTATTTGCCTTCTTCTTCTTCTGACTCCAGCTTTCAAATGGAGGTCACCATTAAGTCCATCTGTAAGGCTGCACATTTATTATGATTGCTAGTTTTTTATTACTCATCTTTCTATTCAGGTCCTCTCCAATTCATATTCCAGTATATTTTCAAACCAGTGCTTGCTTGCTAGTGTAATTTGAATCCTAGCAACGGATTGCTTATATTACAAACTGGAGAGCTGCTGAATAAAAAGCTAAATAACTTAAAAAACACAAATAATAAAAAATGAAATCCAACTGCCAAATTTCTCAGAATATCCCTCTCTACATCATACTAAATGGTAATTTAAAGACAAATAACCCCTTAAATTCTTCAGACCAAAAAAGTATTTTCCAAAGAATTGGGTCTTCTCATAATATGACCAGAATAGGTCAGGTTTAGTCAGGCTACTTATGCTTTAGGTGATGAGATAGAATATTACTGGATAGCACATATTTGTCTTATAACAACCAAGGAGCATTGTCATTTCTTAAAAGGGGTTACACAGGTTTGACAAAAGCTCTGCAGGTCCATGTTCTGGGGGCAAAGTTCTAGAACAGTGACATTTATTCCTAGAAAATGAAACTGATTAAAGTTTTTTTGGTGAAATGCCATAGTAAGTCTTACTGAATAGTCGAAGCAAAATGCTGAGTTACGCTGCCTATTCAGGGGTAGCTAGGGAAGGAGAGGTATGAGAACCCAAAAACAATCTTTGTAATAACTGGGAAATTATTTAAAAAAGTGGCTCTTCAGGAGAAGATGGGAAACAATGGTTGAGAGGAGCAGGCAGAAGTTCTGAGGTGGCAGCAAACATCAAAAATGAAAAGTCGGGCCAAGGGGCAGTAACAGAGATCAAGAAATAAGGATGAAATCCAAAGTGAATGGTCAGGAAGCAAAATATGATAGAGGTTCTCAGAATAAGCACAGAAAGAAGCTCCACAAACAATGGCAGAATGATGTTCAAGCAGGGAACCAAAATAGCACCTGAGGGTCCAGACATGTGACACAGCCATAATTGGGAGTAGATTGATTTGTAGGAGAGAACGTATTTACTTGATGGCTCTGCTCTAGGACAGTTCTGAACATACAGACAGTGAGTCTAAGTACAGCTTTTATGGAAATCGTCTTCTCGTCCATGTTAGGATCCAGATGCAACTGATGTGGTTGAGTGGCACAACCTGACAGCAGAACATGGAGTGTTGACCTTGGAATTCAAACTGCCAAATGATGCTCTTTTAGGGAAATACGTCATCTTACTGAGGACATCGTATTATGGGACTGACCATAGCTTTAAAGTTAAAGAGGATGGTATGTCTGTGTAACATATTCTTGGTTCTTTCTCTTTATACTTGGCTCCTGTATGCAACAACCATTTCTTTCTATCACAGTGGTCCTCTAAGCACCACAATATGCCCAATCCATACCATGTCACACCTCAAGGTTTCTTGGCAGACATTTCACAAAATATTACTCATCACTCAGTCAGTATTGCTTATGTCCATGTTAAAGGAGAAATAAAACCTAAAAATGAATATGGATAGAAATGCCATTGTTTGTATACTGAACTTCATTCACTAACTTAAAGGTTCAGCATCTATTTAGTAATAAGGGCTCATTTCCATCCAGAGACACAGTGGGCAACTTGGGCTTTTCCTTGCAAGTCACATCTAAAACCACTTTCATTAAAGCTACTTGCATCTAAATGTGCTCTGTGCACTTTCATATAGTTGATCTCAGCAACGGTAAAACCTTCTTGCCTCCTATTCTAAATTGAGCATTTGTAGGTTTAAGGTTTAGGAGGAGTTCACTATACAGGGGGTCTAGTTTAAAAGGAGAAGGAAAGCTACCAAGGCAGTTTATTGCCAATAGATTAGCCACAATAGTGCAAGTTAGAATGCTGTATTTATTCTGTAGAATACCCGAGAAACAGCTCTCTCCCTGCTGCTCATAGTTCTGGGCTCAAATTACAGCAGGGAGGGGAGGATGAGAGAGAGGAGCAAACTGAGCATGCTCAAGCCCTAGCCCTGGAGGTTTAGGCTGAAAACAGGAAGTCTGATACAGAAGCCCATGAGTACACAATAGAAGGAAAGAAATGTGGTTTCTTTTGAAAGAGGACTCAGAGCAGCATTACTTTGAGGGTTTACTGATGTATTTTTATAATCCTTTCTAGTAAAGCTTACTTAGTTTTAACCTTTCCTTCTCTGTTAACTGTAACTTACTAATTTGTTGAACTTGGACTTGTTTTCCACCAATGCATGCTCTCAAAAGGCAATGACATGTTATCACCAATACTTTCAGTTGCATAGTTCTGCATTGGGCAAGTGAAAATCAGCAGTGAATAACATACAAAAGGCAAAAAGTCTCTTGAATATAAGCCCTCTTGATAGAAATGATGTTGATCATATATGTATATTTGATAATGGGATTTATGTTACAGCACTACCCAGATTCAGCCTGACTGTGGATGCTCCCAGGGAAATATTTATACAGGACAATGACATATCAATCAGTGTCAGTGCCAGGTACGTCCACAGGAGTGCCCATATTTTACTACTTTTAACATCTACATCCATAAAAACTGTTTCTTGACAGTGTCTTGAGATCCTACTGATCTATGTTTTGGACAACCCTGTTTTATAGTATAGTTAACTTTGCCTTTTCCTGTGTAGCCACAGAACTGAGTCATGTCTTCAAAAATGACAAGATGGCGCGCCCCTGGTAACTTGCGGGCAATGTCAAGTTGCTGAGGCTGAGGTTCTCACCTTGCTTCATAGCAGATGTGCCCGATAAAACAATATTGAATTTGTCTGGAAGATACTTTTTAGATTCTGAACTGTCTCTAATAAAAAAAATTTATCCTCTTCTTACTCGTCTTCCTCATCTTCCTCCCCAAAATATTTGTTGCCATCTGATTGCCTTTTTGGCTTTCAAGATACCTACACTCAATGGACATTAGAATCTTTATAAAATAATAATAGAAATTCTGAAAATAGGGTGAGAGTTTCTTTATAATCACAGAGAACGACACGGTTTAAGCACAAGTCCACCTCTTATCCCACACATTTGAGAACTTCCACGATCAACTTATGTATTATATGATAATGTCTCCCAAGACAATCATAAAGATAATATATCCCACTAGTGATTTGTGGCCCAGCTCTATACCCATGGGATTCCCATGGGATTCTCCAGTTCATCTACCTCGGCATACCACTTGTGGGTCACGGGTGTGTTTGGGTTGAGCTCTTCCACCTGCTCTCCCCGTCTGCGATCTTACACTGCCGGCTTCCGACTTCCGTTTTATAGACGTGCAGTTGCCCCACCACTTTTGTGATGTCATCAACAGGACAGGTCTATAAATGGAGAGAGAAACTGGATGCTGGTGGGCACGGGTCGGGTGGGTGTGGGTTAAGGTCGGGTGCGGGTGGAGTTTTTTTCTTGGCCTACACATCACTAATCCCCACTTTTAGGTTTTGACCTAAAAGCCCATTAAATATTTCAGATCCTTGCTTATTAAAGTGTTTTGAGGGATGTTATAGACTCTCAGACTGCTGACCTTCTGCAGGTTGATCATCCCATAATTGCTATCTTCCTCCATTTGACATAAAGAGACCGGACCACCCGTTGTAGGAATCCCTTGGGGGAACCTCTATGTCAGTTTGTAGACTTTCATTTATGACCCTTAGTCTTCTGGTGACCAAGTGACCATGTTGTACATATTCTGAAATCTATTGGAGAATGCTTATAGCTGGACAACGGTGCAGTTTTATTCACCCTTACGGCTTGGTGCACACAAACCTTTTTTGTGTTTTGTTGTGTAATCACAGAAACTGGCAGAAACACTGTTTTTGTATTTACCACTTGCTTTTGTGTTCTCTTTTAAAGAGACCCACTCGGGCAGGGAGTACCAGGGCGGCTCAATGGCAGCCTTTGCATCAAATACAATTATTATGATGGTAGAATGACTGGTCCCTGTATCGATATCACAGGAGAGGTGAGTTTATTGTATAGTCTTTCTAATGTTGGCAAACTCTGCAATTTACACTGAGTCAAAGCTAAACACAATACACTGTGTATACAAAGGGCATGTCATAAATGCTTTGTGGTTTGCCATTACAAAAAATATTGCATTTTGCAAGAATGTTTACTTTTAAAATTGTTGTCTCTAACTAAGCTTCCTTATCTGGAAGAATCTGCTAATACAACCTGTTTGAGGCTCAAAATCCTGCATTAACATATAATAATGGATTTTACAGCCATAAAGCAGGACAGGACTGCTGCTTCCAATGGGGATCAGATAGGATCTGTGCAGCCACTGGGACAGAATGTTCTGTTATACAGATAGCTAGAATCTCAGCTGCCATAAAGCAGGACAGGACTGCTGCTTACAATGGGGATCAGATAGGATCTGTGCAGCCACTGGGACAGAATGTTCTGTTATACAGATAGCTAGAATCTCAGCTGCCATAAAGCAGGACAGGACTGCTGCTTACAATGGGGATCAGATAGGAATTTTTTATTAGTAAAAACTTAACAAATAATAGAATCTTTCAAATCAAACAAAACAATGCATAGCAATATTCAACACATTAGCGAATATAGGCAAGTTTCTCTTGACAGTACATGGGATAAAGCATTTCCATACATGCTCTTCATTCTCCACACATACCAAATAGCAAAGAAAGGAATTTGCTTGCAGAAATATTGAGGTGCTGGTACCAATCTACAACATACAAATGTCACTATCGCGATTTCCCCAGTATAGTTGGTACAATATTCCTTAAAGGCAAATACAAGGACAGAGGCATCTAAAGATTTATATTTCTCCATTTTGAGGTATTTGAGGTGCAGTATTTGAGCTCACGCTCCTTCAGGAAACCCAAATCAGACATCACTGACTTTACGATCTGCTCAATAACAATCTCCTCTTGGCCAAAGGATTTCCTACAGCGGCATTGCCACAGATGGTACCTCATCACTGATATTATCAGGTACATCGTTCCTCTGTCAAGTGGGTGCTGGGTAGACAAAATGCCATAGGCCGCGTCAGTATAAGAAAGTTGCCTAATGTGGGGCACCTTCAGAACCTCTGCCAGCTGACAGCGCACAGTTTTTGTTACAGGGCAATCAACTAGAAAATGTTCCAGGGTCTCGTCAGTGGAACAGCCCCACGGGCACTGCCTTTCAGCGATGTTTAAGTAACTCACATTGCCCCGAACAAAAAGCTTTCCCTGAAGAGCCAGCCAGTTAAGATCAAAGTATTTGGGGGGCAGTCTTCTGTCATTGAGCCACTGGAGGCTCTGAGAAAGAATGTTCCCCACACAGTCTCTCAAGGCTAAGGGGACAGTGAAATAGGTTCCCAGGATCCTGCAATAGATCTGCTTTCTCGGGGCAGAACCCAGTTCCCCAATTCCGACATCCCACTTCCTCAAAAGTTTCAGCCCCAATTCAAGATGCTGAGGGAGATGACAACCGCGCACACGGACTTTCTTCACACTACCGCCGAGCAGCCAATCTCCTACCAGAGGCAATACCCAATTCCTGATGCAACTCTCCCACAGGGAATCAGTTCTTTGGCCCAGGATCCCAAAGTTGAACTTCAGGAAAATGGATCCAAAGAAGGCCACTGGACATAACATGCCCAACCCTCCCTCTTTCCTCTGCAGGTAAGTAATGCCCCTTTTTACTGGATTCAGCCTGTTCCCCCAGATTAACTGAAAGAACAGACTTTGGATCCGAGCATAGAAAGCTTCTGGCAGCGGATACACGTAGGAAACAAACAAAAAGATAGGGACCAGGTAAGTCTTCACGAGCTTCACCCTTTCTCTGTAGGACAGCTTCCATCCCCTCCATCGCTGTACCTTTGCATTTCCGGCATCCAACTTTTCCTCCCAGTTTTGCCTACCATCATCTCCCTTCCCAAATTTGATCCCTAAGATTCTAATCTGAGTTGGGGCTGTTGTAAATTCCTGGAGCGGAAAGGCCGGCTCCTCATCTAATGACCAAAAAGCTTGAGACTTATCCATGTTGACCAGAGACCCGAAGGCCTCTGAGTAACTTCTGACTGTCTCGGACAACACTCTCGCATCTTCAGGACAAGAGACTGCTACCGTGACATCATCCGCATAGGCTACTGACCTGAGGGGCTGGCAACGGGGAACAGAGAGACCCTCAATTCCACTCGCCTGCAAACGCCTTAAAAAAGGATCGATCGCAAAAACATACAGCAGAGGGCTTAAGGGACACCCCTGTCTCACCCCTGCCCCGACCTCAAAGTTTTCACCGCGCCATCCATTGATAAGTGGAAAGCTTACTGCCCCTTTGTACAAAGCTGAGAGCCAACTAATGAATGTTCCCGGGATGCCATACTTTGTCAAAACGGCCTACAGATACTCATGATCCACTCGATCAAAGGCCTTAGCCTGGTCCAGAGACAGAAGGTAACACCCAGTATTTTGGACTTTGCATAACTCCAAGGCTTCCCTAATAGTAAGGATTGCCCCAAAGATGCTCCGCCCTTTCACCGTGCAGAACTGGACAGGAGATAATAAAGTGCCTGAAAATGAAATCAGTCTTGTAAAAAATATTCGTGCGAGAAGCTTCCTATCAGTGTTGAGAAGGGCAATTGGCCTCCAGTTCTCAACCCGCTTTGGATCCTTACCCTTTGACAGCAAGATCAAAGAGGATTCTCTCATAGAGGGGGGCAAGATACCCCCTTCCAGGCAGTCTCTAAAGACCTCTACAAGAACTGGAGCCAGCTGATCTTTAAATTTCTTATAAAATTCGGCTGTAAGGCCGTCCGGTCCTGGAGCCTTCTTTTTAGCGAGGCAGTCGATGGCAGCTTTGACCTCGTCCTCCGTGATCTCAGCTGTCAAAGGTTTAAAGTCCAAATTTGTTACATCAGGTCCTGGGGTTGCCTCCAGGAAGGATGAAGTCCTCCCCTTATCCAAAGCCTTGGCCCGGAACAGAGAACCGTAGAAGTCTTTCACAATCCCAAGGATGCCCTCCCTTGATGTTTGTAACTCACCCTTGGGATCGATCAGACCGGTGATAAGTTTCCGCCCAACATTCTCTTTGCAGTTTAAAAAGGGGTCCGGTGAGTGAAAACTCCCATAGTCCCTTTCCTGCACAAGAGATTTGTACCGGCTGTACTGACATTCTCTGATCTGGGCCTTCAGCTGGGCAATTTTTGACCCCTCCACCCCATCCGAAATAGAGGACTCCAACTTCTTTATAAGAGTCAGGTACTTCTTATACTTATTGCCCTCCCTTCGTACAGATAGATTTCGGAAGAAAGCCCGGAATGAGTGCTTAACACTCTCCCACCACAATGACACAGAGTCATAAAAATCAACTCTCCCAAACTGGTGCTGAAGAAGAGCCTCAAAAGACTGTTGTACTGCCTCACCCTCCAGGGAATCTGTACTGAGCCGCCACAGGCCCTTGCCCTTCTCTGGAGTAGACAAAGTGCCCAATGTAAAGGAAAAGGTCATATGGTCGGAGTACTCAACCCCGATTTCCCTCACATCAGCAAATTCCTCACCCATCTGGACAAAAGCCATATCCAGGCGGCTACTTCTAGCCCCACACCTGTAAGTATGGATCGCTCTCCGGCCTCCCCACGTGGCAACATCAACCATTCTGGCTTGTTGGATAAGTTGTTTAAAGAAAAAGCTTTCTGATCTACCTGATCTTCCTGACCGATCTTCTGGTCTAAGGACTTGGTTGAAATCACCAGCCAGGATGACAGAGAGCGATGTGTGTAAATAGGGTCTGATTTCAGACAGTAAAGCCCTCCTACCTGACATTGACTGCGGCCCATAAACATTTATAAGACGAAAACGTCTGCTATTTAAAGTCACGTCCAACATCAAACAGCGCCCCACTTGAATCTCGAGGAGACGATGTACTCTTATATTGAGGCCACCTCTAAATAATATGGCTACACCTCCACATGGCTCCTCCGCTATGGACCAGAATGAAGGCCCATGCCGCCAGTCAGCCTTTGCCTTTCTCAGTTCTGCCTGAGTAGTAAGACGGGTTTCCTGAAGGAAAAAAACCTCAGCGTCTGAGTTACCTAGACTTTCAAAAGCCAAAAATCTGGCTCGCTGAGTTCTGACACTACACACATTAGATGTTAAAAACCTAATTGGAGTTGACGCCATCATGAATATTTGTCATAGATTTGCCTTTCTTTTCCTTTGCTGAAAAACCAGCTGCATCCCCATATCGCTTAACTTGGGGCCCTGACTGCAGCTGCTGTTTTTCATTTTCACTTACTGGGTCTCTGGCCGGAGTCTGAGAGCTGTTTGCAGTTTCTCTTACACCTTTCTTACTGGCCGGGTGCTCACCCCCTTCCCTAGTTCTTTTCTTTGAAGCCAGTTGAACCTCCATAACCTCCTCCTCCAACTCCCTTGGGTTACTCTCCCCGGCTTCTTGCGTCTCTATCCTCTCCAGCTCCACTTGCTCTTCTCTTTCTGCTCTGTCACCCCAGGTCTCAGAATTATTATCAAGCACTGAGAATTTATTCCCTGTACTTATAGAGAAAGTATTTATTTCTGAGTGACCTTCTCCTGGATCTAACAGATGGGCATGCTTTTTAGACTTTTTGTTTTTAGCTTTTTTCCAACCATCTTTTTCATTCCCATCATTCGGTACCTTAACTTCACTCTCTCTTGCTGCCTTCTCTGGTTGTTTTCCACTTTCACTCCCTCTAGCTGCCTTCTCTGGTTGCTTTCCACTTTCACTCCCTCTAGCTGCCTTTTCTGGTTGCTTTTCTTTTTTCTGATCTTTTGTTGGCTGCCTAAACCTCTGCTGCTTAGGAATGACTTTTTCCTGGGTTGCTGGTACCTCCTCCTCTTGCTCCTTCTCTCCTTCCCCTTCCTCCGGCTCCATTACCTTTCTCATCTCCCGGTCTATCTCAGGGAAGAGTCTGACCATATTATGGTATGCTTCCGGACACCTCCTGTGGGAATGGCCCATTCTATTGCACAGGTTGCACCTGACCTGGTCACAGCTTCTCGCCTCATGCCCCACAGCATTACAAAGTGCACACTTCAGTATAGAGCAGGCTCTTGCCAGATGATCTCTAGCCCCACACTTATAGCATCGCCGTGGCTGGCCAACATAGAAACAAGAGCCTTTTTCCTTCCCTATGAAAAAAGCATTGGGCAGATGGTTGGGTACATTGCCTGTCACCTCAAGCCTCACTTTTGTGCGCCAAACACCTCCCCAGACATTATCCTCATCATACACCTTTACCAACGGAGACAAAACCGTACACTGGCGCTGCAACCAAACCAAAATATCTTCCTGGGGAACCGCATCATTTTTCATTACTATAGTAATGAGTTTGGTCTCAGGCTTGGTCATTGGAATGACAACTAAGTTCTCCCAGTTTTGGTGTCCTGCTCTTTTCTGCAAATTATAAATCCGCCAGAAATGGTCTAAAGCCTCAGGCAACTTAAAAGTGATGTCATAATCAATTTCGGTTTGTCCAATTACAGCTGATAAATCATCTGGAGAGAAACCCATCCCCTCTAGCAACATGGTGCGTACAAAGTGTCGTCTTGGAGGGGCATCCTCTTTATTGCCATCCCACTTTACCTTAACCCAGTTCTTTCTCTTAAAGGGGTCATTATCAGATATATCAGGGACTGGGAAAAGACGCCTTCTCTCCCAGAAACTTGCTGGATTGACCTGTTCTCCTTGGCCACCTACCTGAACTGACACTACCTCTACAGGTTCTGGAAGCCCATGATCTACCTGTCCCTGGCTAACTTCTGTCAATCCATTAGCAGCAGAAACTGCCACATTCCCAGCCATCCCTCCAGCTTGCACTCCTCCACATTCACCCTCCATTCCCTCAACACCAGTCACAGCCTCACTCACACTGTCATTCCCAACAGCTACAGAGGACTCCACTTCATTCTCCTCAATCACCCCACTCTCCACCCTCTCACTCTCATTCACACTGGAAGAAGCAGTCTTTGTTGGTGTAATGTCCATCTCTTCTGCATGCAGTTCTTCTTCTTCTATGGACACGGTTTCAGCTGGATCCTGGGCACTTTCTTGCTGTTCTTTCCCACTGTCATTGGTATTTTGGGGTACAGGATTTGCTGTAACTTTGCCTTCAACTTTTGGCAGCTCTGGAAAATCCTGATCAGATGATAGTACAAAAGCCTGGTCCTTCTTCCCAACAGTAGCTTTAAAGGCCTTTTCTTCCTGTTTCCTTTCCTGGGCATCCACTTCCTGCTGATCAAACGCCATGTTCTGCCAGTTTATCTTGCCCTGTTGCCTCTGCAGCCTGGGGGGTAAAGGCTTTATGAATTCCGCCTCACTCTCAGATGACGCAGGGCTGTTAGATGTGCTGCTCTGAAGTGACTTTACCAAAGCTGGTTTTGCAGCTGGAGTGCGGACACTGGATGACATTGCTGCAAATCTCTGTTTATTTTGATAAACTTCCTTCCAGGGACCGACATCTTTATAAAGCTCAGAAATGCGAAGCTCTATACCAGCAAGTTCATTCCCCAGTTCATCACGTTTGCATCTGTTGGATTCCTTATATTTGTCATCTGAAAACACCATTGAATTTGTTAAGTGTTTTATTGACATTTCCAAAGACTTTTTTCTGTTTTGCAATGTAGCTAATTCTTTTAGTGCTTCAGCTACTTTTTCTGCAGAAATTGTCTCTTTAACTTTGCCTTTATTACTTGCTTCTTTATGTTGTGCCCCTTTAACTGCAGCTCCTTTACTGATGTTATGTGCAATTCTGGTTCCAGGGCTTCCACCAGGGCTGTTGCCTTCTGAGCCATGAGGAACTGGTGCAATGCTGGAAGCTTTACTCCTTCTCCCCTTTCCACTGGGAACTTTAGTGGCGCCGGCTGCTCCATGAAGTAAAGATGTGGGTGCTTGAGTGCAAGGTCTGGCAGCTGCACCCGTAGCCCCACTCTCCTGGCAAGCTGGCTGTGATGGTAACACACACACTGGAGAGTTAATGTCTGCACCTGATTCCTCCCCCACCTGGCCAACTGATTCCAGCACACACAATGGAGACACAGTTTGTTTGGTATTGCTGCAGCGCTGGACTTTCTGCTGCTCACACTCCACAGTCACACATTGCTGGGGGGAACTTTGGCAAGTAGTAATATGTTTATCTCCATGTACATTAACATTTGTAACTGGCAAGTCATTATTAACTTCTGTTGAAATTAAAGGCAAAGTTTGTTTTTCCATACCTTTGTGTTCCTGCTGATTTATTTCCGATATTTGCTTTCCATCCATATTTCCCTGTAGCACAGGGTTAACACTAGCAGCTCCAGGGGAGATCTTTCCTTTAGGGGCACCTCTGCGGGCTTCCACCTCCTGAGCACGAGCTGCTGCTGCATTTTTCTGCTTCTGCCTCCTGGTCTCAGCCACAAACTTTTCCACCTCCATCTCACTCTCACTGCTGGTTTTCCCCCTTGGTGTTCCTGGGGTCCCAACAGATGAGGATCTCAGTCTTGGCCTTGACAATTCAGCCGCATGGCTAGGCCCCAAAGCCTGGGCCTCAGTTTTCCGGGTAGCCCGACCAGCCCTAGCAGGGCCTGGGCTTGCTCCAGACATGAGAGCTCTCTGAAACACAACTGCTTCCAATTGGGATCAGATAGGATCTGTGCAGCCACTGGGACAGAATGCTCTGTTATACAGATAGCTAGAATCTCAGCTGCCATAAAGCAGGGCAGGACTGCTGCTTACAATGGGGATCAGATAGGATCTGTGCAGCCACTGGGACAGAATGCTCTGTTATACAGATAGCTAGAATCTCAGCTGCCATAAAGCAGGACAGGACTGCTGCTTACAATGGGGATCAGATAGGATCTGTGCAGCCACTGGGACAGAATGTTCTGTTATACAGATAGCTAGAATCTCAGCTGCCATAAAGCAGGACAGGACTGCTGCTTACAATGGGGATCAGATAGGATCTGTGCAGCCACTGGGACAGAATGTTCTGTTATACAGATAGCTAGAATCTCAGCTGCCATAAAGCAGGACAGGACTGCTGCTTACAATGGGGATCAGATAGGATCTGTGCAGCCACTGGGACAGAATGTTCTGTTATACAGATAGCTAGAATCTCAGCTGCCATAAAGCAGGACAGGACTGCTGCTTACAGTGGTTAATCAGTCTGTCCATAAAAAAATATTCTAATGTTGACAAGATCTGCTACTAACACTGAGAAAAGCTATTGGTGGTTTTACTGGGGGATGTGCAGGGCCTTGAACATACCAGTGGGGACAGATGGAACCAACACATAATAATTGATGTTTATTTATCTTCACATACAATCAAGGGGTTCTTGCCAAGTGTTGGACACAGAGGGAGGTGGGTAGATCAGGGTGCGGGTTCTAATTTATCATAATATCTGAGTAAATTATAATATACCTTATCAAAATGTGTTCTGCAGATGGATTCCCAAGGAACATTGAGCAGAATTATTGACCTGAATGAACTCCAGTTGACTAAGCTATCTGACCAGGGAAACATAGTTAAACTCAAGATCACTGTGACAGAGGAGGGCACAGGTAAAATACAGGGGAATCTAAAATCATTTTACTTTATTCCTAATTCACATGGATTTTGTGGTAATGCCCAAAGAATGCATTCTGTGAACAATAAAAAACATTTTGTGGAGACAGAACGAATATTGTCCATACAAGAAATATTCTATAGTCACAAATTTACTATGAAGTCAAGTTACAAATAAAACAAATGAATTCTGCGCACCCCAAAATAAAGTTACAAGTTCATTTTGCAACCACAAATATTGTATACACAAGATAACTGGGGAAAAATTACATTTTGTATTCACAGAATGACAGAATTTTTCTGATGATGTTTTGTATTCATGGAATCAAAATTTAAAAATCACAGAATATGTCAGGCCTCTTAAGCCTCAGTTTTGGCACATGATGTAGCAATTTCTTTTGGCAGTGTATTATATCTATATACTGTATGTGTATCGTTTTAACACAATTTATCTCTGACCACTTGATCAAAAAGTTCATCAAACTTAATTTACAAAACAAATTTTGTCCTTAAGTGTAATTTTTTGTTATATAACTATAAAAATCTTGTTTGTGGTTACAAAATCATAGGCATGTTCACAAATTTATTCTGTATTTTTATGCATTTTATTCTGTGTTTTATTCTGTATATATTCTGCTTGTTGCAATGGATATCAAATAGGATCTATGCCACTAAACAGATCTAGTTTTATCAGTGTTTTTTATTTTTAACTTTGCATTAGGATTATTTTACTTGGAGCACAGGTGCAATAGATTATATGATCCCCCCAAAAAATACGGAACTGAATATGCTGTTTGGTTTGTTTATGCGTTTGTTGTTCCTTTATTGCAGAAGCCCAAGAAACTGAAATCCAGTTCATAAAAATTAAAAGTTGTTTCCCTATAGTAACGTTTGAGCATGAAGTTTTGCAGACGTTTTATAAGCCGGGGATTCCTTACTTTGTTGCCGTAAGTTCTGTTCATTTCTATTGCCCTTTGAATGTTCAAAGCTATTATATTATAATTCATAAACTATAAACCCCCAAATGGATTAAACTGTGCTTTTTAGTGGGTTTAAATATCATACCAATAGGGGGGTAATATTAGCAAAACTGAACTCTTCTAGCAAGAACTCAGGCTCTTGTACTTAGCACGGCTCAAAAGGAAGAGTTCCCCTTTATCTCCTCATAGCCTGTAAGGATAGATACCGTAAAACCTTGGTTCCCAAACTGTGGTGCCCTGAGCCAGTTAGAATGAAAGTTTTAGGACAGTGCGTCTTTGCTCCCCTAGATACACCTGTAGGCCACGTGTAGTGCTGGGAGGGATATGAATGATGGGCGATGGGCGAATTTTTCGCCCATCTCGTGACGAAACAGGACAAATTTGCCCATAGCCCATCATTCAGCTCTAACACGTCTGTATTGAAAATTAATAACCAATAGTCACAGGAAATATCGTAATTGTTACATCTATGGCCACCTCTAGTCTCTGAATTCAGGAGATCTGGTCTGAACTAACAACCCATGGATGAAAATGTCTGTCCAACAATCCATCAAAAAAGACACATTGCCCAGAAAGTGGCAACTCTGAAATAATAATGGGAGCCCCAAGATAACTAAGTTCAGCCTTTTCCTGTGCCTAAATTTTTTCTTTAATCTCTGTTCCAAGATGATGTTGCAAGATTGTGATGGGAACCCCATGAAGAATGCACTCATTGAGCTGCTGGTGGAAGAGGACAACGTCCAGAATGTGACCACAGATGCAAACGGCAAAGCACAGTGTGTAATCGACATGTCCAGATATGATAGTCTTGATCTTTTGATCAAGGTGAGAGCAACCTTTGTAAAGGTTTATTTCTCTGCTTTACCTTGTAAAGTGACGTAGACATCAGTATTCTTAAAAAAATTGCTGTGATCCTTCATGTTTTGTATTTTCATTTTTTTTCGAGTAATAATTTCATGTGGTTGCAACCGTTTACATACTCTAGCAACCAGACAGAAATGTAAAAGTCGGAATGGAATAATAAAGATAACTGAAAGGATGCTTACAGCAGGTCTATCTACAGTAGACAATATGAAGGCCAGCCTTGCCGATAAGTCAGTCTCCTTTCTTCCTAGGCATTTTATATTCAGGATGAATATGATGGATCCAGCCAGAACACGTCTGACATATACAGTTATTTATATTTGCTCCGGTTCAGATCTCGCACAGGAGACTATATTCAGGCGTATGCTCCACAACTTGAGCTGGACTGTGGGAAAACTTATGATATCAAAGTGCATTACTTGTTTAGCAGAGAAGGACTTCTTGAAGGAGCCAGAAATATCTCTTTTTACTACCTGGTGAGTGATGAAAGTTAGAAAAAGCCTAAAGTTTCAGGAAGTGGGGACCTTAGGTTTTGTGCATATCTAAATGTAGAGCCATTGTTGGACTGGTGGGTCCAGGGCCCCACATACAACCCCTGGACCGCCCGCCCCAACAGTAAACAACCTTCACCCCCTCTGTGTGTACCTTATTTATTTTGAACCGCAGGGGGGAGAATCAGCCAGGGTTTCCATCCAGGGAGTGGGTCTGGGTCAGTGGGGCCCACAATGGCTGGGGACCACCGGGTTTTTCCCAGTGTCCTGCCAGCCCAGTCCAACCCTGTGTAAAGCAATCTTGTTGCACTTTAATTATGGCTTGCCTCTGCTAAAGCAGGTGCTACTGTAGCTAAACAAAGACTCATATATCAAAGAGCAACCCAGAAACATAACATTTATGCTGAAGTGCTGGAAGATTCTTGACCTGAGCTACAGTTACAGGTTGTGTCATTCACACAGCCACAACATGCGTTTGTGCCACTTACATAAGATTCTCCTCTTCTCCTAAACTTACCTCCTCTGAGCTGCCAGGAGAGCCCAGTTAGTCTAATACCCAGCAACACATACAATGGGAGATACTTATTTGGGGGACTTAAAAGTGTCCTCCTGCTATTGGTCATTGGAAAAAGTAACATTCCCCTGTAACCGAATTATGGGAACATTTGTTTTTCTTCAATGTAGTTCACCCAGGTCTAACTTGTCTTTAACACTTACTACAGATGGTGTCAGAAGACAAGATCGTGAAATCTGGTGAACGGCTGGTGGACGTGAGCAGCAGTAAGTATATTTCTGGCCGCATTCTGGGACAGAATGATAATAATGATGATAATTCTTTGAATTAAGATATCATTAAGATATCAGATATCCGTTGGTGCTTTAAATGGCTGAGGACTTCAGATTTAGTTCAGAACTTCTAGCTGATTTGTGTGTCCACACAGAAATATATATCATGCGACTATTTTGTGCAATACACATTGAGTGAAGTCTTCATGAATGCGAGGGTCACTGAGCATATTCAGGCTCCATGTACTTCTACCTCTAGGATAGAATGCTAATTTAATTGATTGATATATATTAGGATATGAATTACATTTGGTAATGTGTAGTTTCCATAGAAATGCTCATTCAGGCCCAAATGGTCATTAGTGGACACAATATTGAATGGGCAAGGCTAGTAACTAACTAGTTTGCAGTTAAAGGGTTTATGACACTTGCAGAAAGCAATGCGAGACCACCAGTGCCACCGGTTCTACGTTTCCAAGTTCAATTTACATGAAATAGAAAAAAAATTGTGTTGGCAGGTCATGTGCAGAAGCCCCTGTCCTTTAAAGAGTTAAAGGATTAAGATCCTACCCAATACAAATTAGGATGAATAATCTCTCATCTTGGAATGACCAACAAGGAATGGTCATTGCTTTCCAGCCACTCAACTTTAATTTTCTCTCTCCTGACAGCTCTGCAAGGTCAATTTTCCTTCAGTGTTACTATGCCTTCACAATATAGCTCCAGTATTGATATTATGGTATACTGCATGTTGCAATCAGAGGTTTTATCCAGCCATGTCCATCTTATCACGGAGAAGTGCTTCAAAAACCAGGTATGGGAAGAGACATTCAGCAATGAGGACAGTTACAGGGATCTGGGCTACAATGTTGCCTTGTTGCCATTGGACCCCTTATATTGTGACTAACTTAGTGGCTTTCAGATAATTTAGTTCACTTTGTGGTTCAACATTTTCAGTGTCAGACTGGCCCAGGTTGAGTGGGGAGAAATAATAGTTTGGAAAGTGGGACCACGGTCTAAGGTTTTCTGGTGGGTTCCTGGCATCTCAGTCCGACACTGAACATGGTTACAACCCTCTACTTCCACCCATTCATCAATTTCTTCTTCCAGAGATTTTTTAGACTAGAGTATAGCTAGCATTGGAGGAAAACATTCCTAGATATTCTCATCTGGTTTTAATCTCTAGACCTGGTGCATACAGCCAACGTGATTTTCCAGTAGTAGCTGTCTATAGAAATATCAATCTGGGAATCCACCCTTGCCTCTTCTCAAGTCTTGATTCTGCTTTTTCTAAAGGCTCTACTTCTCCTTTGCCTGACTAGCCGGCCACATGAAAACCTCAGGTTTTATTCTGCTTCTGTTTCTGTATAAGAGGTACAGGGATGGTCCCTTATGAGTTCACTTTAATCTTTTGTTTTAACAAAAGCTCATTTTATTGGCCTTATATAAGCTGGAGGAGGCATGGTGGATGGTACACAGAGTCTTTAGGAAAGGAGACAATTTAATTCTCAGAATGCATCAGTTTAATATGGAACATGGTGAATGAGATATTGGTTTGCTCTCAACTTGAGGAATCATTGGTGTATACTGTATACAGGTATGCGACCTGTTATCCAGAATACCCAGAACCTGGGGTTTTCCAGACAGATATTTCTGTAATTTGTTTGTAATTGGTGCTATTGATTTCTTTATGTAATCATTTTGGTCTTGGGCCAAAAAATTTTGCAATATCAATTTTCCCGAAAAGGCCTTCTAATAAAGAAAAAACTTTGCCAGTGAGTACAGCCACTCAGTCACATTTCCTTGATGATTGTTTGAGCTGAAAACCTTGAGCAATCATAAATATGCCCCATCATTTTCCTTTCTTCTGAGCCAGCATTGTTTTCTTCAAAGGTTTCCCTGAGCTTCTCTGCATCTGAAGGGGCTTCCGGATCTGATGTCAACCTGATGCTAAAAGCTGATCCCAAATCCGTGTGTGGCCTCCAGATAATTGATTCCAGCATTCTTCTGCACCTTAATAATTGGCCACTCACACCTGAGAAGGTAAGTCATAGGGGAATACATAGTTTGTTATTAAGCAGAAATCTTGCCCTGCATTATGGTAGGAGTTTCTTGTTATCTGGTTGGGATTATAGTTATCTGTAAATGTGCTAAAAATAAAGGGTCCCTTTGAATTAAACTTTATTCTTTTCTCATTTAGATGGAACATGTTCTCTATCACCCAGATGAATTGGTTGCGCGTTGGAATCAATTTACATGGGATCCAGACAGACTATGCACTTTCAATGCCTCATTCTATGATAGCCCTGTGCCATATGATGATGAAGGATTTGCTAATTTGGAGTTCCAAGTAAGTAGTAAATATAAATACAGGACACTGTAAGCCAGACAATGATTCACTTTCACTCTATGGGTTGGTCTCCAGTGATGAGCAAACTTTTTTGGCAGGCATTGATTAGCAGCAGTACTCAGCATTCACAGCAAAACTGTGACAAAATGGCGACCAGAAAAGAGGTGAAGGTTAGAAGCATAGCACACATGGCAAGAAATAGTGTTTACTGTTTAGAATCTTAAAAGTTGTGATTTTAAATCAAGAGGAGATTGGGAGCCAGTGAAAGGCTTTACACAGGAATGCGTAGCTGTGAGCTCGGTGAATCTAGCAACAAATTGGGAAAGACACTATTCTGAAATGCCTACAGGGAATAGTTGCAGTAGTCAAGAAAGTGTTTAAGTTGGACCTAAGCTGAGGTGAGATCCTGTACAGGCACTATTGGCAGATGGAAGTAACAGGATCTTGCAAGGGGTTGGATGGATGGTTTAAAAGACAAATGAGAGTCTAAAGTAATTCCTGTCCAGCAAGGCTATGAGGCTGATTGAACAGTTATGTTGCAATATAACTAAAATAAATTGATTGGAGATCTAAAAGACTGAATCATTTTTCCAACAGAAGATTTAGAGAATGATAATATTAGAAGGCCTGATATAGAGTTTTGAGGAACTCAACAGCGAAAGGTGGAGGTGAAGTTTGAGTAGAAAGATAAGAAGGTCATTTAAGACCCCAGGGGGTCAAGTGGAAGGGCAATAATGCCCCTTATTGCTTATATATGTATCACTTGTGCCCTCCATGACACTGCGCTCTGCACCAAACGGAGAATGCAGCATCAGGACATGGAGCTCAGCCATAAGGACAAGTCCCTCAAAAAGCAGCATGAAAGGTAGAGGTGGGAGGTAAGGAAGCCTTCTTTCTACCCCATACCCCTTTTGCCTAACACAGGCCAGACTAGATTTAAAGCCATAAAAGAATAGTGTCATGAATGCCAGCTGAGACATGTCTTTGAAGAGTAGGTGATGATGAGGAGTAGGTGACCTCCACTGGCATTCATCTTCTGAGATACAGACTTGAGCTTGTGCCAAGGTTTTGGTTTGACTACAGTCAATGGTGTCAAGAGCTGATGATAGATCATCATTGTAGAGAAAAGCTGCCACAATCTGACAGGTAAGGTTTCTAATATGAGAGATACAATGTGCTGCTACTTCTGAGATATTCAGATGGACTGAGATGATTGTCGTAGAACAGTAGAAAGCGTTACTTCTAACTAAGACAGTCCAAGCAGAAATCAGGAACCCCTGTTGGCAATATTTTAGAGGTGTAATTCTGAAGAGGTCACAACAGAGTAGACACCCCCTTCTGGGGAATTGCCTCTATCATCACTGTTTGATGAGTATACCCCAATATTTTCTGCATACTGCACTTAAATATCATCTGTTCTCTTCCCTTTTAGCACGCTGGCTTAATATTTGCTACAAACGCATCCCTGCAGAACCCTCAGATGTGTGAGAAGATAAGAGGAGCAGCACGACATGTCTCAATGCAGAAAAACATGTACCTTCAAGAAAAATATTATAAATACTATAACAATGAATTTCACGGTGATTTGCTTTGGTTTTCTCCATGTATTGTCTGTGCTTATTTGTAGTAATATTATGGATATTACTTTATTCATTATTGAAATATGTGGTCCATCCTAGTTACTTGGTACGGTCCACCCTTCAGGGGGCCTGGACAAGCAGTGGACAAATTACCCAAGCCCTTAGTTTCTGATGGCAGCCTTCACTGTGGCCCTGTACATTCATTTGTGGAAACTGTGGCGGAGTCTCTTCGTCTTTGCACATATTTACCTACTGTTTGTTCCCAGTGACTACTAAAATATACTTACACAGAACTCAGCAAAGGCAGGTCTTTTACCAGAAGCTCTATAGTTTGAAAAATGACCATACATTAAGGACAATGCATTCTTTATGAATTTCCATTTATTATCTGGTTTGAGTATTTCTACATTAAAACCTGTAGCCCCAAGGTAGAGTTTCCAACAAATAACAGGTTGCATAGTTATGTTTGGGAGATAATGCGGTGTGTGCCATGAGCTTTATGTAATTTATTGTTATTGGTGAAGCTCAAGACTTTGATAAGCAGGGAAGGGCTCTAGTGCTCAAAAGACGTCAACCAATATAACAATGAAGGAATTTAAAAAAGCACTTGCCACTTACATTCACTCTTCTCCACATTGCTTCCACCACATCAATAAAGTCTAGATGGGTATGGAAATGAGAGACAAAAAAATCTATTTAAAGAGTGAATTTTACATTAATTTGAATAGTGGGTTGGTGAACATTTGGTCTTTCTATCCACCCTTGAATTGAAAAAAAAAATAGATAAATATTTAACAACCAACTACCAACTTTCCCAAACTTTCCTTTTTATAAATATGTTTTGGTTTAATGGCAGGGACTTTCAGATTTATGACTGATCTATATTTATTATTTAACATTGGCAGGACAATTCCCAGATATCACAGACCTGAGACATGATTTACCTGAAATCTGGAGTTTCGAGATGGTAACGATTGGGTAAGTGTCTGTAGATGCTGGTAGCCATCACACAATGATATTGATACTGCAAGAGGTAATTCATCCTCAGAAGCCTCTGTTGGCTGTTCTGGTTCAGATATTACCATAGTCTTTTCGTTGAGATATCTAAATAGATGCCACTTACTTATACAGGTATGGGATCTGTTATCTGGAAACCCATTATGCAGAAAGCTTCTAATTACAGAAAGGCCATCTCCCATATCAAAATGTGTTCTCTGTAATAATAAAACAGTACCTTGCAAACTAAGATATAATTAATCCTTATTGGAAGCAAAACCAGCCTATTGGGTTTATTTAATGCTTATATGATTTTCTGGTAGACTTAAGGTAGGAAGATCTAAATTATGGAAAGATCCCTTATCTCGAAAACCCCAGGTCCTGAGCATTCTGGATAACAGGTCCCATACCTGTATAATTACATAGTTAATTTGGATTGAAAATGTCAATGACCAGTGAATGTGCACCATTCATGTTTCCTCACAAGCACCTTTTTTTTCAGAGAAACAACCCCAATTTGACCATTTACCTTTTATTGCACTTTTTCAAGGTCATCACTATCTTTCTTAATCACTGTCTGCAAACTCACCACATCCTCAAGGCAAGGCCTCACCAGGGATCTATAAAGAGGGAAACTGTTTTCTTCCTTTGGATATATATCTGATGGGCTGCTGTGGGTTTTTAGAACTGGAACAAACTTAGATTTTTCTATTTTATAGAACTGTCTCACAGACTATATCTGGTGCACACATCGTCAACAACAAGATAGCCTTGTACTGAATGGCTGCCATTGAGTTGGGTGGGGGGGTTGAGTACAAGGCTATCCATGACTTGCACCTTTTGACATTCCCAGCTTGTGTGACTGAATGATGTTGTTATAGGTAGAAAAAGCCACAAAAGCTGTAAGCCCCGGAGCAAGAAAATAGGTCTTTAAGCACAATGCTTTGCCTTTGTAATTTTCCACATCTTGGATAAACGAAGCCACTTGATTCAACAGAGACATTATTATTCATGAAGAATCCAAGTACTCTACAGCAGGAGGAACATCCATACATCAGGTCCTCTTAGCTCCAGTGTTGGACTGGATACAGGAAAACTCCCGGTGGGCCCAGGTGTCAGTGGGCCCATTTGCTTCTAAATATGTGGCCAATTTCATGGACATTCCTTATTTCTTTATGGGAAAAAAAATCTTAATAATGGAAGACTAAGTAAATATAAAAGACTAAGAGAATAAAGAGGTTGGATGAGGAGAGGAGGAATAATAGTTTGGAAAGTGAGCCCATGGTCTAAGGTTTTCTGGGGGGCCCTGGCATCCCAGTCCAACACTGCTTAGCTCTGCATCACCTGTAGAACATAATCATTCTTCATGACCTGTATCTTCTCTAATTGAACATAATAATTCTTCATGACCTGTATCTGCTCTAATTTTGATCTCTCATCCTTTCTTCCAGTGAGAGTGGATCAGCATCTCTAACATTGAGAGTCCCGGAGGGGAGCGCCCGGTGGGAAGCCTCCATGTTTTGTCTTTCTGAAGAGACCGGATTTGGGATGACCATGTATCCATCTACTTTCACCTCCACCCTGTAGTACGCTGAACAAAATCCAAATTGCAAAATGGTTTCATTAAACAGCCAGGCTTTGTCAACTTTTTGCTAAATAGTAGTATAAATAACCCCAGTTAACTGAGATTGATATAACCGTGCTAAGATTCACCCGCTGTACGGCACTCACCGAAGGATTCACATGAGATGTATGTTGCTTAGTAGAAATGCGGCTTTATTGTGAACACCAAGTGAACATAGGCAGTGGGTTGAGTAAATGTAGTTAAAGTGTGCTTCAAAAGTGGATTAGGCTCCTTGCAGCCCCGGGTGCAAGCCGTACCCCCTGCCAGGGCAAAGTATACATGTAGCAAATAAAGCAGCAGCACTCCGGTATTTTTTGAAAAATTTGCAAAACTTTACTCAAATGCCATAGGCAACGCCTGTGTAGCCCGAAACGTTGCCTATGGCATTTGAGTAAAGTTTTGCAAATTTTTTAAAAAATACCGGAGTGCTGCTGCTTTATTTGCTACATAGGCAGTGGGTTGGAGACCTACGGGTTTCGTGCCCTAACTCTCCCAGCACATTCTACTAAGCAACATACGTCTCATGTGATTCCTTCGGTGAGCACCATACAGTGGGTGAATCTCAGTGCAAGTGTAACTCCGGACTGAAGTGGCTGGAATCCCGCGAGAGCTGCTACTGGAAGGGGAGACGCTGCATTGCTGCATGGGTGAGCTCTGCTAAATTCCTAAACCTTTTCTCTGTGAATTGATATAGCCTTGGCTATTTGCAGTTAGGAATGCTAGAGGCTAGCTGGATTTTCTACTTCTGTATTTCTTACTTAGGAGCATTGGTTCTTGTTACCCTCCCCATCAATAAACACTAAATATAAACAATTAATGCTGCATAGTGTAGTCAATTGTACACAAATGAAAAGAACTGTGCTGAGTTTGCATCCACACCCACCCCATCCTTTCCCAGTCAGGCTATTGGCACCCATTTGCTTCCCCACCACTTGCAACAATGCAGAAATAATTTTGGACAAAAAAATGTATTTCCATTTTTAAATCTGCATCTTATTCTTGGTTACGGGTTAATTATTTCCTGGTTTCTTCCACTAAAAAGTAAGCAAGAGGTCCACACATAGCCACAGAATTCTTTGCAATGCTCTGCAAGCAGAAAGTAGAGAAACAGGTTTCCGGCTAACAGAAGCCATACTTATTACTACTCATACATAGTTAAATTGGGTTGAAAAAAGTCTATCCCCTCCAAATGAAAACCCAGCATCCATACACACACCCCTCCCTACTCTCACATAAATGATATATACCCATATACTAACTATAGAGTTTAGTATCACAATATCCTTTGTATTATGTCTGTCCATGAAATCATCCAAGTCCCTCTTATAGTCATTAACTGAATCATCACCCGGCAGTGCATTCCCCAACCTCACTGTTCTCACTGTGATGAACCCCCTACTCTGTTCCTTTAATTGAAACTTCTTTTCCTCTAGTCTGAAGGACTTGTGTAGCCCTGTTCTGCTACTGCAAGAAATCTAGCACTGATTTTCTTCTTTGTGGGGCTACAGGAGTCCTGTGTCTCTGCTACAGGGGAGGACAAGTACACTATGATTTCTGACTCCACACAGGATCAGGACAGACTGAGCTGTGATAACCCTCCCTTAGAACTTCCCTGATCCTTAATCCCACATACACACAGGAAAGGTTGATGGGTTTATTGGCAGGACCCTGTGTAGATATCAGGGTTTTAGATTTAAGCCATATAAGTGGTTATTATCAAGGGACAAAAATTATAGAACAGGACACTAGTACAGAATTGCTGTGTTGTAGAAGAAGCTCAAGGTTAAAGGTCATTCTGTTATTAGGGTTGTAGAATGTTTGCACAAAGTAAGGAATATATCTGTTGTCTCAAGCCACAATTATTCCTAGTGCCAGGCCAAGAAAGGCACATATAGTTTCAAAAACATACTGATACCATTCTGGACACTGAGCTGACACAGTAGATGGAATTTATTTGTCTATTGTACTGAGACTGTGAGTCTGACCCTAAGATGGAAACAGTGACACAGTTATGCTAAACGAGAATGATGATTAGATGCCTCTGGATCAGCCCCATGGAAGAAGAAATGGTTAAATTGTAATTTGTTGTATTGCTAATTGTTCCCTCCACGTTCTCAAGAGCTTTCAGGATGTATTCAGGAGCTATTATTTAATACTCTGTATTATATTACTCTGTATTAATGTATACCTGAAATAAAGCTCTCTGGTTAATATCCTGAGTGAATATGAATTGCTCAAGTCAGGCCCAGGGGGAATTTCAGGCCAGGCTCGATTTGAATAAGTAACATTTAAATCCAAGAGAGGCTCATATATCCCTAGTGGAGAATCATATGGGTAGATGAGCGACAATATATGATAATATATTATTGTAGGGAATTAATGCAAAAACCATTGCACTTATCCCTGTTATGGCTCAGGCATAGATCCTGTGTTTGTGTGCTGTAAGCTGTTACCTAGCAACCAGCTGTACAGGATCTCAGTGCAACAGGAAGTGACACAGCAGCTAGTGAGTGGCTGGCAGGAAGAGGAAGTCACAGATACTGGCAAAAGAGAAAAGCCTGGCATAGAGAACCACATGGAGGACAGAGAGAGAGACCAGAGAGCTGAGAGGCTGCACCACAAGTATTCATTTGGATCAGGCTGCACAGGGAAGCCAAATACTGTGCCTGGAGAGACAGAGAGTTTGAATCCAGACTGGAGATGAAACCAGCAGGAGATTCCTATGTGAGCAAAAATGTTGCTTAAAAATGTAAAAACCAAGTTGAGAATTGTGAGGATTAACTGTTAAGCCGTTTTGTCAAAATAATGTTATCCAAGCCAATGTATATTGCAAAAGTCCTGGGTTTCAACCACAAACTGGTTATATTCCTAATTCTTACTAATTTTTCAGACTCTCTCTCTCTAATTCAGGGGTCCCCAATCCTTTTCACCCGTGAGCAACATTCAAATGTAAAAAGAGTTGGGGAGCAACACAGGAATGAAAGAAGTTCCTGGAAGGAAAATCAGAGTTGTGATTGGCCATTGGGTAGCCCCTATGTGGACTGGCAGCCTATAGAAGGCTCTATTTGGCAGTAAATCTGGTTTTTATACAAACAAAACTTGCCTCCAAGCCTGGAATCCAAAAATAATCACCTGCTTTGAGGCCACTGGGAGCAACATATTACTCACGAGCCACTGGTTGGGGATCACTGCTCTTATTTATTCTTCATTTTGACACTTCATTTAATAATAGGAAAGCTCCATTTAGATAATAGAAAAACAGAAAAAAGTGATGATTTGATGCAAATGATTTAAAATGTTCCCATCTATAAACAGCAGATTCCCAGACATTTTATGGCCAAACCTTATTGATTCCTTTTTTATTAGCTTTTTTGATAAAAATCATTATTTCATACTAATGTGGGCCATTTATCTGCTGACTGGCCTATTATACTGAGTTGGGGGCCACACTACATCATGCAAAAAAGAAAATTATAGGATGAGAATTTATTTAATACCTTGGAAACCATTTAAAGATAATCATACTGTTGGCTTAGTACTTTGGAAAACATTAAAACAATATTTTGCTGTTCCCATAGACATCTGTATATTAGGTTTGCGTTCATCTGAATATATTAGTGGCAGCTATAATTAAACAGGAAATTAGCACTAGATGGGTTTCGGATATTGCATAAACACACACAGGTAGGAGTTAATATATGGGGCATGTGCATTGACACCTAGACTTAGTCAGTGTTGCTCCATACACACCCTACAGATCTTGGTTATGTAACATTTAAGTAGGTGATAATAAATAATAGTGATCATGTCTTCTCTGCAGGTTGATTTAGGCCAGGGGTGTCCAAACTTTTTGCAACGAGGGCCAGATCTGGTGAGGTGAAAATATGTGGGGGCCGACCATTCAGCCTGACATTCTTTGAACCATTAACATCATTTAATAAAACTATATTTTGCCTCCTTAAACAACTTGCCAGGAATCCTTAAACCTTGGCAGTCCGATACGGTAAAACTACAACTATCAAAACGTCTGTCGTGCAATAGAGCAAGTTCTCTCTATTGAGCTAGGCTAAGATAGAACCGATATCTCCCCATTCTCGCAATCTAGAATAGCTTCCTGAGAAAATACCTCAATCACCAACGATCCCGGCTCCCCGCTGTATTTCCCCGTCCCTATGTGCCGCCGGTCTATTCCTTACCGCAAGATACTAGTGCAAAACACCGACATGGCAACAGCTGTGCGAAGAACTGAAAGCACTTTACGGAGTGCAACAAGAACCATAATACCTAAAGTTCCGTAGTGAGCGGAGCGGAACGTCACCACTGAGGCAAGAGTAATAGCCGGGGGCTGAGCTATGGAGACCTAAATTAACTAATTAGCTGAGGAATGCTGACCCTTGTTTGATTGGATAATGGGGCCAAGGGACACGCATTAAGGAGTGTCCTACCCACCTCCCCTTCATCCAATACAGGGCCGACCATTATCTTCCGTGTTAATCTGCCTCTTCTAATCTACAGCCAGGTTTCATGTGCGGGCCATATTCTGTATATTTTTGCAATTTGCGCCGGGCCAATTAAAAATGGATCGCGGGCCGCATTTGGCCCTCGGGCCGTAGCTGGACACCCCTGATTTAGGCCATCCATCACAGTCCTCAGGAGAAATTTGTTGGTGGATTCTATTGACAGATGAACTATCTAGAAGAAATGGGTTCAGATCTGTGGCCAGCAATATATATACTCACTTCTTTGTCAAATTAGTTGTTACTATAGTGACATTCATGAAATAAGCCTCAGGTTTAGCCAGAATCAAAAAGAGATAATTTACTACCAGTAGGCTGCAAAGTGGAAAAAAATGGATGAAATCCATAAAGTTTTTTGCCCTGTAGATAGAGCACAAATACGTACACTTCCCCATGAATAAAGAGCACCCTGTTTTCAGCAGCCTTGTATTCCTGAGGAGCTGACAGAGGTTCATAGACATCCACCATCACACCCGATAAGTATCCTTAATCTGCTCATTTTTTAAGATACAAAAGGGAGCTTCAATTGGAACAGGCAGCAATGGAGCTAGTGTTGCCACCTTTTGAGGCTGCACAATCTGGGCAGAGACTTGCCTGTGACAACACAGGACTGACCGGTGATTTCATGGGGTGGGTCTATGACATGGTTATTAAAAACCCATCCAAAAATCGGACTATTTGAATCAAAATGGGACAGGTGGCAATCTTAAATGGAGCTCTGGACTTACAGTACATGGCTACTATCAGGAGCGTTGCGGAGCACGTCCGTTCCCGGCGAAGGAGATTCCAAGATGGCGGCGCCCATGGTAGCCGCATGCTGACGTCAGTATGACGTCACGACACTGTGCTTTGGATACATATTCTAAATAGAAGGACACGGAAGAGGCCAGTTCAATGCCTGAGTATAGGAATTGCTATATTGTGTTCATGGGTTCCTAAATTCTTGAATTCCTGTTTCCTGGCTTCCTGACCCTTGGCTTGACCCTGATTCTGATTCCTGCTGCCTGTCTTACTGAACATTTGCCCGAACTTGACTACGCTTACGCCTGACCCCTTTCTGGATACTGCAAACTTGGATTTTTACCCTTAGCTTCCTCCTTGGTCCGATAGGAGCACTTTGAATCTTTGTAATTTTTAATCCAATCAAGGTACAGATGGCAACTAGATCCCAGCACAGATGCTTTTTGTAAATGGGCAATAAGGGTTGTGTTTTTGCACTTGGGGCGTCAGTTATCCCCCCCCCATGGTTTGCTCTGCATCGAATACGTTTTTCTTCCCCACTCTCATATCTCAGTGTTCTCAGCATCTAATAAAATCCCTTTTTAAAAACCTTGTCAACTATTAAAAAAAAAGTTTCAGTGCATAAAATGTTCACTAAGAAATGACACGGGTCAATTAAAATAAGTGGCCATGTTTTATCTTTGTCCTCCCATGTTGGGAGAGACTTTAGCACGTAGGACTAAGTTCCACAACGAGAGACACAATGGAATTGTAAAAATCCAAACAATTTCTTTATAAGATAGGGAGGTTTTCCCAAATAAAATTCTTAATTTTACAGGACCGGCTTGAGCTTCCTACATCCCTTTTAACCTCATCATTACCAATTTGCCATATCTTAGTGCTGGTACAACCACACCCGATATTGTTGAGCTGATTTAAAAATAACTATATTGTTAGTCTTGTGGGTGTGAGCCATTCCATGTGCCAGGCTCTTGATATCTTGATGTAGGTTACACAACACATCACAACCAATTTAAGCACAACTAGTTTGCATGATCTAATAATAAAGCTCCACCATATAGCTGGTACCCATAAGTTGCTGTTTGGACAAGTTTTGGAAACAAAGAAACTATAGCGCATTATGGTGAACTTTGGAACAGTGTGAACCCCTAATACCAAAATCATTTAGGATCTAGGATAATATTGGGATAGTCTGAGATTTCACATCAGAATTTGAATATATTTTATATATTTAATTTAGATTTTTGCCACGTTTCCCTTATTCAGAATGTTTTAGCTAGTTCTAATGGCATCCATTCATGTGCATCACAGAAGTTGGGAAATGATGCCCTTTAAAATAGGGGAGGACAATATGCCTCTAGAGTAGAAGTGAAAATAGGCACTAGAATTAGAACTTCTTGGAATGACAATTCTGGGTAGGGTGGAGGTCAAAAGAGTGTCATTTGCGGCTAGTTGCTCTGTGTTGGGAACAATAGGCAAAAACACAGATGGAGCCACATGCAAATGCCAGAGCTTGTCCTTTTAAAAACAGTTAATTTTCTCTTTTCTGGCTGTTATTTTGACTCCCTCCCAAATTTTAGACATATAATGGAACAAATGTGGATGTAGCTAACATGAGCCTATGGACTATTTATTTAATGCATACACTTATGTAGTATATAAACTGTTCTTTTGTACTGAATCAGTGTCCTTTTAATAGAAATGATAAATGTGGCCTACACATGGGGGCATATTTATCAAAGGTCAAGTGATAGAGGGTTTTTTTTTTATCTCAAATGGCCTTGAAACTCAAATAATATCTTATTTCAGAAAAACTTGAACGTCTATAATTCGATTGAATAACAACCTGAATTTGACAGAACTTGAATCGAGTTTTTCTTTGAAAAAAATCTTAAATGTCAGGCTAGTGACATCTTCAAATGCTTGAAAAAAAACAACGATGAATAGGTCGGGATGCAGGTGAGAAGAGCAATCTCCATAGCATTGTATAAAAACAATTGCAACATCTGTCAAATACCAATGGCAGATAATTAGGGCACATAATTTGCCAACTACGTATATACATACAAATGACACATCCCTGTTAATGGCTCTGTGTGGAAGTTGTAAAATGTTGTTATAGCCTTTTTATAATAAATCTTGTACTGACAACTTAAAGGCATTTGGGCCACCTCTTTAAGCTGAATATCACATGGGCCCTTTCTTCATGAGATGTTACTGAGACTTAAGCCTCTAGCAATGGCCCTGCAGGAGATCAGATGGTCCCCAAACATTTCTGCCTTTCTTTATTGAACTATGGGCACATGCAACATTTTCACTATTGTTTCAGTTTTTTTCTTGTATAAGTGCTCCCTGGCCTTAGACTTTTAGGATTCCTGCAGCAACCTGGTAGGTCTCATTAATTCAACCAATGTCGGACTGGCCACAGGGATACCAGGAAAACTCCCAGTGGGCCCAGGTGTCAGTGGTCCCTCCTGCTTCAAATCATTTGGCACATTTCATGGCCATTTCCTATTTCTATGAGAACAAAGAGACTAAATTGATGAAATAATTGATTATAGTATGTAAAGAAAAGAGACTAGGAGAATAGAGGTTGAGTGAGGAGAGGAATTATAATAGTACTGAGAGTGGGCCCCTGATCTAAGGTCTTTTGGCGGGCCCCTGGTCTAAGATTTTTGGGTGGGCCCCTGGTGTCCCAGTCCGACACTGAATTCAACAAATACTTTTCATGTTAACAATTGCTTGAGTGTAGGGAAAGAATGGTCCATGGCAGAAGGAGACAACGTTTTTCAATTTGTGTTGTTCAAATTTTAAACTTTAAAAAAGTTTCTGGCAATAAAATAGTTTTCCTGGCTGCTCTGTTGTATTTTCTCAGCAGTAGATGCCATTGGCATAGTCCTTATTCTAGTAACCCTTTTCAGGGGTCAGTGCACCAACATCTGATAAAGAGATAAGAGCTGCCATGAAGATCATGAATATTGTTTTCAAATATACTAAATGACAAAAAAAACATACTGGAACCTGATCATAGGGATGTTTAATTTGAGTATTATCTCCAAAGACACTTGGCTGCTACTGGGCAAGATATGTGTGTTATATAGAAGTATTTCTATAACAGAGTGACACAGTGCCCATATTAAAGGGATACTGTCATGGGAAAAAGTTTTTTTCAAAACACATCAGTTAATAGTGCTGCTCCAGCAGAATTCTGCACTGAAATCCATTTCTCAAAAGAGCAAACAGATTTTTTATATCCAATTTTGAAATCTGACATGGGGCTAGACATTTTGTCAATTTCCCAGCTGCCCCATGTCATGTGACTTGTGCCTGCACTTTAGGAGAGAAATGCTTTCTGGCAGGCTGCTGTTTTTCCTTCTCAATGTAACTGAATGTGTCTCAGTGAGACATGGGTTTTTACTATTAAGTGTTGTGCTTAGATCTACCAGGCAGCTGTTATCTTGTGTTAGGGAGCTGTTATCTGGTTACCTTCCCATTGTTCTGTTGTTTGGCTGCTGGGGGGGGAAAGGAAGGGGGTGATATCACTCCAACTTGCAGTACAGCAGTAAAGTGTGACTGAAGTTTATCAGAGCACAAGTCACATGACATGGGGCAGCTGGGAAATTGACAATATGTCTAGCCCCATGTCAGATTTCAAAATTAAATATAAAAAAATCTGTTTGCTCTTTTGAGAAATGGATTTCAGTGCAGAATTCTGCTGGAGCAGCACTATTAACTGATGCGTTTTGAAAAAAAAAAAATTCCCATGACGGTATCCCTTTAATGCAAACCCCCCAGAAATACATTGCAGAGGGACACACTTCCCATATAACTGTATTACCCCCAGAAATACACAACAGAGGGGCACAGTGCCCAAATAACTTTATAACCCACATAAATGCATAGCAGAGCAACACAGCGCCCAAATAACTGCATTACCCCAGAAATACATATCAGAGTGACACATTGCCCATATAACTGTAGTACCCCCAGAAATACATAGCAGATGGACATGGTGCCAATATAAATGTACAAACCCCAGGAATACAATGCAGAATGATAAGTTCATTAGCACATCTGAGAATGACGCACGAGTAATAAACGGTGTTATATCTCTAGAATCATTAAATGGATGTTTCCCCATAAAAACAAAGCTTAGTGATGCAAATGTGTAAAATGGCAGTTCCAGAGACAAAACAGAACAGGGGGTAACACAGTGACCCATTTAATGTTTTAAAGGTTTCCAAAGGACATAAGGTAAAGCCTACATTTGAGATAAATGCATTTATTGCAACATCCACCAGACTAGCATGCAAGTGACAATGGCAGCAAACACATATTAAGTATACACATTATTAAACATTACATAACAGCTCACAGCTCACAAATGGACTGTTGCAGTACCACCTCTATTTCAGTTCTTATAATTCCAATCCCAGTGTCCATATTTTAGGTTCTTAGAAGGGATAGGGGATAATGGATGTAGAGGCAAAATCTTGACACTAGGTTCACAGAAGAACTGACTTCAGGGGTCACTTCAGGTTCTGGCACAACATAACGCCACCTGGAACAGAACTGATGAGTAAATGAGTAAATGCTGTTTTGATGTCCTCATAGGACATGTAGTTTAGGTGGGGTTTCTCAACTCTAGCACCATCTAGTGCCAATAATTGGTTCTTAATCATCAGATGAAAAAGGTAGGTCCTCTGTGCAACTGATCCAGCAGTACAAGGTCAGGCAATATTAAGTATTCATACACCAAGTCACTTTAGAGATGAGGTTGGGCATCACAGTGCTTTACAATCTCCTCCAGTAGAAGCCAATTGTGGCCAACTGTGTCAAGTGTAATCTGGGTGAATAATAACCCCACTACTTCTCTTTGGTGGAGCACAGGACTGTTTTTGATCACTAGCCCTGACTATCTTATACCCCTTGGATGTAAAATCACAAAAGCCAGACTTACTAATTACTAAGCTTCCTTCAAGGGGTCCCTGTTACCCCAACTTCATTGGCTCCAGTAGGGCTAGGCCTCAGGCTGAGGTAGGCCTCAATGCATTTCGACAAACTTTTGGCGAAATAGGTGGGACTCGCTTATGACTAGCAGCAGGTCCAAAGACTAAAAATGTGGTACTTGTGCACTTACTACTTTACCTGCTGCTAGTAAATAAGCCAGTCATCTCATATGCCTGTGTAATTCCCATCAAAATGGGAAAATGTGCATCAATCAAATTGTGGTTCTTTTTAGAAGTTCAGTCTGGAAATTTTTATGATCAAGAAAGAGCAACATGATGCAACATTTCTTTATTAATTCTCATTTAAATAGAAGCTAGGATCACACAGTTAGGTCAAGGCCTACTGGTAATATAAGACCTAGTGCAAATCTTAAGCAGTTCACAACTGAAAAACAACTGCTTAATGAACTGCATTAATATAAATTAAAAGATGTCCTTATCCAGTAAGTACTTCTCCATTCCAACATGATATAAAATATGTTCCACCTTATAATATTGAGGCCATATCTGTTCTACACTTTCAGAAGGTGATTAGTCACTGGTACCAAGGCCAGAAATAGAATCATTTTTTTTTGTGATATTTCCTTGTCCCAAAAAAGGCGCTTCACTTCCTCCATTGTTCTTAGAACATTTAATATAACATACATTTCTGCCCTACTTAGTCTGGGTTTCCAAATAAAGACATAACTAAGACTCCTCCCTTTTTTGGAATATAAATACATGTGGCATTGGAGCAAGACGGTGGCACAGGAACCAGCAGAGACTGGCACCATGTTCCAACAGAGGCTTCTAATGTGTGTTTGCCTTCTGGCTCTCGTCACTGGAGTGATATCTAAACCGTAAGTCATTAATGTGTCTTGTCAATAATGTAATAGCTAAGGTGCTCACACATATTCGGACTGCAATGTTACATCATGCACTGTATCATTGTTATTATGTTCTCATTGCTCTTTCACTGTCCTCCCTGTACCATATATATACTTGGGGTCCCAACTTTTTTTTACCCATGATCAAAATTCAGATGTAAAAAGAGTTGGGAGCAATGCAAGCATGAAAAATGTTCATGGTGGGAGCAAAATAAGGGCTGTGATTGGCCATTTAGTAGCCCCTATGTGGACCGGCAGCCTACAGGAAGGTCAACCAAGCCAAGAATTCAAAAATAAGCACCTGCTTTGAGGCCTCTGCTTTAAAGCCAAGGGGTTGGTGAGCACCATGTTGCTCATACACCACTGGTTGGGGATCATTGATATATATAATATGCACCTTGTTCTGTTAAAGTATGACCGACTGATGGCAACATCATTAGTTCTTGTTTTGGAGGAGTAATGCAAACAGAAAAAGAAGAGATGTGTCTGTATTTATAACAATATGTACAATATGGAGCACTATATACATTAAATTGACCAGTGTCATAACTAGATGTTACTGGGCCCCACAGCAAATAAAATGCATTTTATAGCATTTCTGATTTGGGAGTCTGTTAAAAATAAAGTGCATCATTAGCTGGGCATAACCAGGGGTGTCTTTGGTGGGTGGGGTACATATATCAGCGTAGAGCTAGTCCCTCACATACTATATCCTGAAGAGTGGGGTGAAAGCAGGGAGGATGGGAAAACACATCAACAGTAGGGCAAGATGGTAACCGTAGAACTTAATATCAGAGTTGTCTAACCTGCAGCCCTGCTAGCTAAAACATGCAGCATTAAATAATGAGTCTCTTTTGCTCAGGGCCCAAGATATTTACAAATATAACTTCACCAAGATTTGGCTGAATCCTAAGCAAATATTGAGTTTTGCCAAGACCAGACCTCAATTCTGGATATGATCCATCTGTAAAGGAGAAATACGATTCATTGGGCTCTGTTGCAGAACAATAGCAACCACTCATCTCCATTCACAATCTTCTACATTAGTCTTCTACATTAGGTTCGGGAAAGAGGGACAATTTCATGGAAGGCATTTGCCCCGGGCCCATGATATTTTCAGCATACACCCTGGAGATGTCAAAAATACAGTTGCACATGGTCTACCAGCTCACCACATATTGGGGCCCCAGCTTTCTAGCCCTGCTGAAGACCCCTTCTTCTGTATCTCCAGTACTGCATAATGGTTTACTATATGGTGCCATGTTCCATCTCTTGTTGGGATTTCCAGACTTTGTATTGCTTTCAAACTAGTAGAAATGTAGCTATGTGTCTTACACCACACGGTTCAAGCTCCAGATCTGAAACTAGAAAAAGTGGCATTTCCATCTATATATCCGTTGACATAAATAATAATATTATAAATATTTTATTCCTCTGCAGTTGTTTTATGCACAGGTGGCACATCTGGAACTAGTGAAAACAATAAAATTAGGACTAATAAGTATGCAATAAATGTAAATATAGTCATAGATAATTAAAGAACAGCTGTGGATATGTATACGTTTAGTAATGTTTGGCCAAAGGCATCAAGTAGCTTTGACAGTCCTCCACTGCTTCCTTCTGTCCATTTGATCTCAGCAAAGAGACTCCACCTACTTACAGTACGTGACATTGTTACATTCAGTTGTGTCACATTATGTAACCTCATTAATGAAGGAGCTCATCAATCCTGTTTAGTCTTTGGACTCTTGCCCAAAATGTCTCTAGTGATGGAAGCACACCCAGCCATTTCTATGAATTGCAATTAGGAGTATCCAGATTCTAACTGTACCTAATAGAAAATTCCCTATAGTTACTTGAAGAAAATCCCTATTTTTATATATAAGTTGCATTTTCATTTGAAGTCCACATGGGTCATTCTGTGTGTCTATATCAATGGTGCTTAAAAGTTACAGTAGATTATGATCTACCAGCAGATACTTAGCTGGTTACTAGTAGGGCCTAGAACACTGGCTACAGACAATTACATTTAATTAATTCACTTAAATATAAATATATGGATTTATGAAACTATGCAGACTCCAGGTAAATCCAGCATTCACCATAAAACATCCATAGACCTAGACTTAGACACCGACCATAGACTATGGAAAGTTAGTGCCTACGATCTACTGTCTTGACACTCACTTTGCTCAGACCTTCACTTGCTTGAGGTTTCATTAATACAATATAATGAGGAAAATCTGTCAGTTAGTAACACAGTGACTGTTTGATTCCCAAGAGCTCCACTGTTCCCACATTGGTTTTGATGTGATGCCATGTTGAGTTGTGTTTGTTGTCGGTCTGTGTGCAGGAGGTATGCACTATCAGTCCCTGTTGTGCTGAAGAGTGGAGAGAACGCTACTGCATGCATCAACATTTTAGATAATGATGGCCCTTTGCAACTGAATGTCAATATTGAGGTAGACGGAGTGAACTACACCATCTTCAGTGAGACCGTCCAAGCCAACACAATCTTCAAATGCAAAGAATTCCCGGTGAGTTAAAGGGATACTCTCATGGGAAAACATGTTTTTTTCAAAATGTATCAGTTGATAGTGCTGCTCCAGCAGACTACTGCACTGAAATTCATTTTTTAAAAGAACAAATTGATTTTTTTATATTTAATTTTGAAATCTGATATGGGGCTAGACATATTGTCAGTTTCCTAGGTGCCCCTAGTCATGTGACTTGTGTTCTGATAAACTTCAGTCACTCTTTACTGCTGCACTGCAAGTTGGAGTGATATGATATAAGAACAGCACTCAATAGTAAAAATCCATGTCCCACTGCGACACATTTAGTTACATTGAGTAGGAGAAACAACAGCCTGCCAGAAAGCAGTTCTATCCTAAAGTGCTGGCTCTTTCTGAAAGCACATGACCAGGCAAAATGACCTGAGATGCACCTACACACCAATATTACAACTAAAACAAAATACACTTATTGGTTTTACATGGTTGGGTGAATTATTTGCAGTGTAAAGAGTGTAATTTAGAAATAAAAACTACATCATAAAAATCATGACAGAATGATTGGATGGCACCACAAAATTGGAATAATCGCCAGGAAACAAAACTGTAGAATCCATGTTTCCTATATGACATGTCCTTTCGGCCATAGACTGAAAGATAGATAGTAAATGCAATCAAAATTTGCAGTTGATATTTTTTAAGCTTTGCCACTCCTTTGCCTTTACTTGGCAGTTAGGTACGGATCTAGGGATTTTGTTTTGTTATCAGCCCTTTGTAGGATTGGGGGTTGGTACTTTCCAGGCCCGGACTGGCAATTTGTGGGTTCTGGCAAATGCCAGAGGGGCTGCTGTATGGTTCCATAGAAAGTTACCATATAGTGGGCTGGTAGGGGGCTGTTTGGGCTGGTAAATAGGTTGTTTGGGCCTCTGTGTACTTGGAATGGCAGGGCCTATTTTGACTCCCAGTCCAAGCCTGGTACTTTCTTACTGTTTTACTAACAAACACCATCGCATATGACCTCCCATAGGTTCTGACTGTGGCCACGACAGTCCCAGTATTCATCACCATGGTGGCTACTGGCCAGAGAGACACATATGTGGAACGCAGATCTGTGGTTATTGATAAGATGGAAAACATCTGCTTCGCACAACTGGATAAATCCCAATACAAGTCGGGGCAAAAGGGTAAGTATGGGGTTTCCTTGTCATAATGTCTCCCCATACTGTTAGACTGGACTGGGCTGAGGCTTCAATTATGGTAATAATTACATGTTACTCATGTAGCAAATTTAATTAGAATTTCAAACATTTTGGTCAAATCTTTGGCTTCGTTGTTAGAAGAAAGTGTTGGAACCATGGGGGCTTTTGTGTAACAGGAAGAAGACATTTGTTGGGAGGACTAGCCTCTGGTTCCCACAGTGGTATTGAGTATCAGTGGACTTTTGTTTGCACTAACCTTAAATTTACTAGGTGCCAAGGACCTACGTGGTGCCACAGAAAGTTAGGGGCATGACAAGACATAGGAGTATATTTATCAAAGAGTGAAGTTAATAGCAAAGTTCCGCCACTAGAGTGAAATTCTGCCACTCTCCATTCATTTCTATTGGATTTTTATAGGCGTATTTATCAAAGGGTGAACTTTCACTTTCACCCATTGATAAAAACACCTTTGAAAATCCCATAGAAATGAATTGAGAGCCGCGGAATTTCACTCTAGTGGCGGAACTTCACTCTTTGATAAATTTACCCCTAGATGTTTGCTTTGTCCCCTTCTTTTTTCCTTCTTTGTTCGAAAAAAAATACCCCACAACCAAGGGGCTGGAGAAATACAGGTGTAGGTACTGTACACATAAATTGTCATCTTCTCACAAAGAAACCTTGTTGTTTTCTCTGCAGTGCGGATTCGTTTTATTTCCCTAAATCCCCAGCTGCATCCAGTGCAAGAGATGGTACGTACATGTTGGCTTCTCATACTGAATTTAGTATTACTTCTGGCTCTTGAGAGGCCATATTGTATTTAGTGTTACTTTCTACTTTTTCTGTAGTTATGTTGGGTTTAGCAGAAAGGCCTATTATTTTCTATGGGCATTACCGTATTTGTATACACTAAATACTTTGTGCATGTTATCAAACCTAACAATATATTATTTTTATTTTTTAGTTCCCTGCCATCTATATATTGGTAAGTGCAACAACTTGAATTAATTTACAATTAAAAAAAAATGACTTATCACTGCACCATTCTTAGCATTTGATCATGGGGGGAGAAATCTACAATATGTAGTTTCCATATTTTCTGTCTGTTAGGATCCTTTAGGGAGTCGAATGTACCAGTGGCTGGATAAGACCTCAAGTCAAGGACTGGTGGCCGTGGAGTTTACTCTGCTGAGTGATGCATCCCCAGGAACGTATCGAGTAGTAGCTGAAAGAATATCAGGCCCTGCAGTTTTCCAGACTTTTGAAGTGGCTGAATATGGTATAAAATCTTGTCAATAGTAGGAACTGTTTGTTTTAGAATTCTACTCATGTAAGAATGGTTAAATAATAGTGGGATATGTTGGGGTCTTCAGTCACCCAGTATGACCTTATATTTTGCAATCTGCTGCAAGAGAAGAAAGATAAAGTCAGTGAAATCAAGTGTTGGGTTCATTACAGATGGGTAGTACAACCTGTTTTGGAAAGTTTCCTTCCTTCATCTGGTGCAATGGAGTCACTACTACAGATACTGCTGATCTCAGGCCAATGTGTGAGGGACATTCTAATACTAAACTGTAAATCAACATTGACTTTATTTGTGGAAAATTACATTCAGTATCCATTGGGCAGCCAACAAGACCCAAGGTCCACCAGCTGATAGGAAGCATCTATCCAACCGCTTATGCATTTGCAAAGTCTCACCTATGCCCTGTTGCCTAAATTTGATACTCAACTGCTTTAATCTTACATGAGGCAAGTGTCCTTGGGAAACTCCCTAATTTATTCCCTTTACTTTTAGAAGACTATTGCGCTAATTATATCATGAGGTTGGCAGATAAAGACATGATGTGTTGTTGGCTGAAAAGGGTTCTCCCAAATATATTTTTTTGCAATTTATAACAGTAGAGTTATCAGGGTTGATAGAATAAGAGGAACATGGGATTTAGGATTTGTTTGTGCTTCTGTGACAATTTTATTTATATATCTTACCAATTGCAGTGATGCCCAGATTTGGGATGACTGTGGAAGCTCCCAACACTATATCCATACTGGACCAGACCATAAAATTTAAAATCAGTGCCAGGTAAGTCAGGATTATTATATTTATAGCATCGCCATGTCAATTAATGAATTTTGGTATAATAGTTAAAATAGTTGCAAATGCATGATGAGTTCACGTTGGGGGGGGTTCAAGGAGACATGGAAAGGCTATGTTTTTCTATTTTCTGTGGGGAGGGACAGAGAGCCATAAGCATTGCATTGTACTTCTTTCTCTAAAGGTGGCCATACACGATAAGATCTGCTCATTTGGAAAAGTCGCCAAACGGGTGGATAGTAAAACGATCGGCCCACCAAAGGCAGGGCAATATCTGATCACAATAAAGGAAATGGGCACCAATGGGACGAGGATTGATCAGCTAGCCAATGCGGTCCTCCTCGATCATTAAAAAAATCAAACCTGTCCGATCAATATCTGGCTGATTTTCACCCTGATATCAATCAGGGAGACCCTTCAGAACTTAGACTTGAAGAATCTCCGTACAAACCACAAAAATGTCCCTTAAAGGAGAACAAATGGAGTTCCAAATGTTAGGCACCCCCAAGTGACTACTTTTTACTTACCTGACACCACGGGCCAGTGCTCCTATAAGCAGAAAACCCCACCTGCCTGGGGTTATTCTAGTGAGCACCATGGAGCGATCCTCTACCTGCTTCTTCGGTTTTCAAATTTCCCGGGGCAGACGCATGCGCAGTAGAACGAAATAGTCGGCTTTTTCGTTAAAGTTCGCCTTTTCGCTCTACTGTGCAAGTGCCGCGAGCAGACCTGAAGAAGCAGGAAGAAGATCGCTCTGTGGTGCTCGCTAGAATAACTCTGGGCCGGTGCAGTTTTCTGCTTATAGGAGCATTGGCCTGGGGTGTCAGGTAAGTAAAAAGTAGTCACTTGGGAGTGGCTAACATTTGGCACCACCAAGGGTAAAATGGTATTCGTTCTCCTTTAAGCCTCAGTATTTCCTTCATAACTCTAATTCGCCCTTCACTGATCATTTGCCTTGGTCCTTCCTTACTTCATCATTTACACTCAACTGTTTCTACAGGTAACTGATCTCCTTTTCTTTCTCCTGCAGATACACGTATGATCAGGGAGTGCCAGGGAAACTGTCTGGCAGACTTTGCAGGCAATATAGTTCTTTTTATCCTGGAAACAGCTGCAACAGGAACCCTGAAGGTCTCTGTCATTACATTGTTAGAGATGTAAGTGTTGTGCCCAAATCAACAGGTCTTCTTCTGTTGTTCATAGCCCTACTGGTAACATTTCAATATTCACCTGAGTTACAGTTGCAGGAGGAATATAACCCTTACCATCAAAACCCAGAGATACATCTTTAATAATACGAACGAAACATGATTTTATTATTTGGATAAACACTAATTTTATTTCCTTTATGCCTTAAGATAAGGCAACTAAAATAACACTCGGCGCTACATTCCTTTTTTTTTTTAATTCCAAGTTATTAAGGGATACATGTGCTGTTAATATAAATGAATTTTGTTCCAACAGCGCCACCTGCTGGTCAGTTTCCCACCAGTCTGACCAGCAAGTAGTCAAGGAAGTTGTCAGGAGAAAGAAAGAGGCTGATGTTCTTCTGCTTAGGAAAGATTTGAGAAAGTTTTCTAATTCTCGAAAAATATTCTAGTTTTTTTTTTACTATAAAATCTGAATTTTTTTCAAGATTTAAAGGAATTGTTCAGTGTAAACATAAAAACTGGGTAAATATATAGGTTGTGCAAAATAAAAAATGTTTCTAATGTAGTTAGCCAAAAATGTAATGTATAAAGGCTGGAGTGATTTGATGTATAACATGTCAGTCAGAACTCTACTTCCTGCTTCTCAGCTCTCTTGGTTTACACTGACTGGTTACCCTGGCTACCAGGCAGTAACCAATCAGAGACTTGAGGGGGGGCCACATGGGTCATATCTGTTGCTTTTGAATCTGAGCTGAATGCTGAGGATCAATTACAAACTCACTGAACAGAAATGTACCATGTGGCCCCCCTTCAAGTCACTGACTAACTCAGAGTTATAGAGCTGAAAAGCAGGAAGCTGGATTCTGGCTGTTTTATTAGACATCTGTTCACTCCAGCCTTTATATATTACATTTTTGGCTAACTAACATTTTTTATTTTGCACAGCCTATCTATTTACACAGTTTTTATTTTCACACTGAACTATTCCTTTAATATAGCTCAAGGATGGCAAAAGTCTGAATCCGAAAATCCTCCATCCCAGACCTGCTGAGGTTTTATATAAGTCAATGGGAGAGGTCCCTATTCTATTTGGAAGTTTCTGTGGTCTGCGCTGGAAGAAGCCTGAAAATCCAACTAGTTCATCTCTTTGGGCAAAAATTCGCAAAACGCATTGAAGTCAATAGACATCAACTTTTTTTTAAGCTCAAACATTTTTTCTCACTCCAAATGCATTAAAGTCAATGGGCATTTTTTTCTTACGGCGGCTTTTTTTTGTCTCAGCGACAATTTTAAATACAAAAACTTTTCTCCAAAATATGCTGATTAGTAAAAAATATATATTTTATTCACATCAATAATTAAAAAACATTAAGAGTATACCCTCTAACGCCTGACGCGTTTTTTAATTATTGATGTGAATAAAATATATATTTTTTACTAATCAGCATATTTTGGAGAAAAGTTTTTGTATTTGCAGTTTTACCTCTGTTTGGTCACTAGAGGTCTCCAATATGCGCTTCTATAGCATTTACTGATTCTGCTCCCAATTTGATTTCTATAGTCTATTTATCAGCGACAATTTTGTCTTGGTGACTTATTTTTGGTCATGGTGACATTTTTGCACAGAGGATTTTTGCCAAAGTTGGCGAAGTGTAATATTTTGCCTCGAATGCCTGGCGTAAAATTCACTCATCACCCCAACTCCCCTCAAATTCCATACTAAATTGAAAATCTTATTGAAAATTTTGCATTCCAGGTGGACTCCAGTGGCAAATTGACCTACACTGCAGACCTGGCCCAGTTCCAGTTGGATCGGAGTGGATTTTTCATGCGTCTGAACTACCAGATGACACTGACGGAGAATGGCACAGGTAAAGGCCTTGTGGCAAATTGGCATTGGCCTGCAGCTACTGTGCCTATTTGCATTGGCGTTGATGCAGGTGTTTCAAAGTGGGCGGCATCAGAGTCCGTACAAGTGACGTGCACTTATAGAAGCTTTGTACTTACCGTCTGTTCAAGTCAGGTGCAAAGACCTGGGCTGTAGCGTACTAGAGCACCCTGCACCCAGTTGTATGCAACACAGCAAGCATAAGCAGCAATTAGGGCACATGGTACATACAGTAGGTTAAAGGATAAGTAAACCTTTAAAATATGTCAATATAAAATCGATTCTAAGCACTTTTGTGATTTACATTCATTATTTATTTTCTTTTTATTCCAGGTTATTAAGGGATACGTGCACTGTTAATATAAATGAATTTTGTTACAACAGCGCCACCAAGATTTTCTTTCCTAAGCAGAAGAACATCAGAGCTGGTGAGACTGGTGGGAAACTGACCAGCAGGTGGCGCTGTTGTAACAAAATTCATTCATATTAACAGCACATGTATCCCTTAATATCTTGGAATAAAAAGAAAATAAATAATGAATTTAAATGACAAGTGCTTAGAATAGCCCCCTCATCAATTTTACATTCACTTATTTTAAAGGCTTACTTATCCTTTATAGCACACTAGCAAATGACAATATAACACACTCATTTTAGAGCCTAGGGACCATAAATGAGCCCTGAATATTTACTTGAGAGATCCCCGTTTTTCCAGCTGCATGCAACTCCTTTACCTCTTCTTGTTCCTTCTTTCTCCAGCAGAGTCTCGGCCTCGTTTCACAATGGAATTTATAGTTACTGCTTCTCTGTTGCAGGTGTCCAAGTGATAGAATCTGGTTCTGTGTCCATAAGCAATGAAATAGCTCGGGTTTCATTTGACCACCAAGCCATGCAGCAGTATTACAAGCCGGGGATTCCTTATCTTGCTGCTGTAAGTTACTCTCTATTTTTCTTTTCTGTAGTATCAGAATTGAATAATCAGCAAACCTGTAGCATCAGCTTATATTACAGCCAGGGAAGCTCATTTTCTGCTGGATAATTAGTGACAAGCCCTAAGCTTAGCTTCTCGACAGCCAATCAGAGCCCACTGAGCATGTGCAGTGCCACTGACACTCCTAATGCTCCTGTAAGAGCTGACTCATTATAGGCATGCTGAACCTTTATACTGGTGCTATAAGTTCTGCATCAGCCATATATTTATTTTTAGAGTGGTGTGTGTGTAAGAGCTAAGAAATGGCACTAAGCCCACACTACTGCAATACATAAAGGGATTCAGTTGCAGGAAAACATCAGTTAATAGTGCTGCTACAACAGAATTCTGCACTGAAATCTGTTTTTTAAAAGATCAAACAGATTTTTTTATATTGAATTTTAAAATAAGACATGGGGCTAGACATATTGTCAGCTTCCCAAGTGCCCCCAGTCATGTGACTTGTGCTCTGATAAACTTGATAAACTGATAAACAGCCCATCAGCAGAACAATGGGAAGGTAGCCAGATAGCAGCTCCCTAACACAAGATAACAGCTGCCTGGTAGATCTAAGAACAACACTCAATAGTAAAATCCAGGTCCCACTGAGACACATTCAGTTACATTGAGTAGGAGAAACAACAGCCTGCCAGAAAGCAGTTCCATCCTAAAGTGCTGGCTCTTTCTGAAAGCACATGACCAGGCAAAATGAGCTGAGATGCACCTACACACCAATATTACAACTAAATACACTTGCTGGTTCAGGAATGACATTTTATATTGTACAGTGAATTATTTGCAGTGTAAACAGTGTCATTTAGAAATAAAAACTACACAATAAATTGTGGCCCAGAGAGTTCCTACCCAAGTGCTCCATGTTCCGTGCCTGTATTTCAGATGACTTTGGTGAATGCTGCAGGAGATCCCCTCAGAAACAAAACCATAGAGCTCCATGTCAATGGGAATAGGGTCCAGAATCTGACCACCGATAGAAATGGCAAAGCTCAGTATGAGATTGATGTGACTGGCATTGAGCAACCTCAGCTGAGCATACAGGTGAGAATCATATACTGTACATTATATATAGTGAATTAAGTACCCCCTATTGTAAAATATAAGGATATTATAAGTCACAGAGGAGTTCAATGACCATATAAATATTATACAGGTCATGGAACTCCGAGGTAACTTCTAACATTCTCATATTTTCCAACGTAGGGCTACTTTATTTATTAAAATAGACAAGTTTCAGTGAGTCATGTGACAGAAATGACATCACTATTCACCGTTTATATACTTATCGTTTATTAGGATATAATTTAAGATATTCATGAATTGTGTGTATTATATATATATATATATATATATATTATTCTATGAATCCAATGAAAGCTTGCATTTGTGCAGGGAATGTATAGTGTCTCCTTAATTAGATTCTTGTTGGGATTTAAGCTGCAGGCACATAACTCCCCATTCATTCCTACTTTCCCATAACCAAGACACACTATAATGAACCACCAGAAGAAAGAGCAGGGATTGAAGTAATAAATTTAAAAAGTCACAATTTATACCATCTTTCTGTAAACGAATATTTGGGTAGTAGATGGAAACAACCCATTAAGACTGACCATGTATGGGAAGTGTCCAAAGATGGGGAGGTCTCAGGTCCAAAATCTGAGTTTGCAGCAGGTCTTTTTATAGGTAAATAGTAAATTCAACCTTGACAACTCGGCTAGAGTTTAGTAGACCTCTTTCAAAGTTTGTGTATAGAATTGAGGGCACATTTTCCATTGGGAGAAAGTGCTGGAGTGCTAAGGAGTGAACTATGGTAAATGGCATGTTCCCCCCTCAGATATGCCCCTTGATTACAGACATTCATTTGTAGGGTAAGTTTACAAATGTAACATACACATGTACAGCACCTTCTCATCGTGGTCACTACTTCACTAGTTACCGTTATTGTGTACTTGCACAGTATGTACGGGGTAAGAGTGGGTGATGTATGTTATGAGGAGTGAAAATTACTGTGTATTCATTGTGATATGTAAGTGTGGGATCATTTATATCTGAGTGTGTTTGCAATATGGGGTGTTGAGTGTAATTTGATAAATTGGCCACCTGGTGGTGAAAGAAAGCTAATAAGAGTGTGCATGCAATATACTTACCCACCACTAGATGGACATGATGAAACTATGGGTATAGAAAGGGGGCCACACCCAGGTTTCAGGGTCTTAGTTGGGAGGGAACGGCACAGAATGGCAGACTGGAAGCGAAGAAGATTGGAATAGGAATAGAAGAAGGCAGAGAGTAGGTAAGATGGAGTATAGTAGGCACTACGTGTCTGAGATAGTTTAGTGAGCGTGGGCCGCCTAATGCCCCAACAAAGAGGGTTTTGGAATAGTACCCCAGTGGATTTTCCACATGATAGGGACCCAAGAGGAAGGGCTTAGGTCAGCGGTAGAGTTTTATGGGCTTCGGACAATGGTCTGCCATTAGAAAAAAGCCTGGTCAGAATAGTAAAGGTAGATAAACCAGCGCTAAAAGCTCGGGGGAAGAAGAAAAGAATATATAGTGTAGTATTTCCTTGTTAGGTATATAACACCCCTGTGGCTATTAAAAATAAGACAGTGTCTCTCCACCTGTGCGGTTTAGTCACCCCGCAACCGTTCACCAGAGTATAAATAATTCACCGCCTGTGTTTGACATACGAATATACTCACAGACGTTTTAAATATTTGTTCGCACTAAGAACGTTCGTTGTTGCTCCGTTCGTTTTGGCTTCTAAGGACATATGCTTAACATCGTGTAAAACAATTTATTAAACGAATTTAAAAATTTAAAATTTCACTCACAAAACTTTCTTGAGGTATGCACATATAAAGAGTCAATTCAAGGTCCTCCCAGCTCCACCACGATTTGTTCCGCTGTATGAAGTTGTTAATTTGCCGGCATAGTCAGCGTGCGGTGTTTGGGCCCCCTTGGATGACGTCACAGCCGACACATTTCGTCTCAGACAGACTTTCTCAAGGCCCTGAGATGTTTGCAACAGTGGATTCTTCTCACCAGGGAGTTTTCCGCTTGTTTCTTTACCTCCTTCTGTTGGAAAGCCGACTCTCTGTGTAGAAACAATTCTTTATGTAAACATCTCCTCTTAGTGCGAACAAATATTTAAAACGTCTGTGAGTATATTCGTATGTCAAACACAGGCGGTGAATTATTTATACTCTGGTGAACGGTTGCGGGGTGACTAAACCGCACAGGTGGAGAGACACTGTCTTATTTTTAATAGCCACAGGGGTGTTATATACCTAACAAGGAAATACTACACTATATATTCTTTTCTTCTTCCCCCGAGCTTTTAGCGCTGGTTTATCTACCTTTTATTCCTACTATATATCCGAAGGAGAACGGATTTCCTAATCGGCAGAGGGGCGTGAACTACAGAACCTGGATAAAATTTTTTCCATTTTTACAGAATAGTAAAGGGTCAACTGTGGTTACTGAGACAGGTCGGAGAACAGAAAATCCCAATTACTGGAGACAAGTGTGAGTGCCCGACCTACCCATCCCAAATAGCAATCCTCTGGATAAAAGTTTACAGTGGAACAAACCTGTGTGAAGTTGAATGTCCATTCCTGTGTAATGTTGGAATGCCTGTGACCATAGTGAAATCGTCTGTGTAATAAAGTCCCGGGTTGTCTGCTCACTTGGAGTTCGTGTTCGATGTGGGAGAAGTGTGTGTTCAACAAGTGGTTACCCTCCCTACTAACATATACGTCTCTTTCTGTCCACTTTCAGGCCACCTATAAGAACTCTGAGAGATGTTATGACTCCAACTGGGAGATTCCAATTTATTCCAATGATGTTTACTCGGTCACAAGGTTCTTCTCTCGCACAGGGAGCTACGTGGAGATCCGTCCTTCCCAACGGGAACTGAGATGTAGGACTAGTTACACCATCAAAGTCTATTACTCCCTCAGCCCCAAAGCTCTAGGGAACTCCACCAATGTTTCTTTCTACTACCTGGTGAGTAATGCGGAAAAAGGGGACTAAAATAGGGTAAAATAAGGTGGGAACCAGAAACCAGTTTGATGCTGCAAAACGAACAATCTATAAGGCATATATAACTGTTTTGTCATGGAGGCCGGATCCAGCAGTGTTGGCAGCTGATATAGAATCTATAGGCATTCCTAACATGATGTCAGTTAGTAGTCTAATGAAAATAATATACATTACATGGAGCTCTGAAATGCTACCTGTGCCTAATGGGTTGAGGGTATCTGTAATTGTATGATGTTTAGGTCTCTGATGTGTAACTTGCCTTTAACACTACAGGTAATGTCAAAATCCAAGATTGTGAATTCTGGGCAACAGGCGGTGGACTTGAGAAGATGTGAGTATCCCATTCTAGATCTCATATTTACATGAATGCAGGTCTGTTCCTTTCTCATTCACACATAGAAATCTAAAACTTGGTATTAAAACTTGCTTCTTAACCCGGAACTGTGAGCTGCCCACCTGCATTCTTCTAAAAAGATCTGGTCTGGCTTTATGTCAGTACCAATAGTGGAATTTATTCTAGTGCTCATTGATAACTTTCTTTGATTTCTCCTTCTTGACCATGATGTCTATCTTGACATGGGATAATACATGGTGAGGCATGCTTAGATAACACCAGGCCCGTAGATACATATTATTTAACTACTTTAAGCATAGAAGGAATACAATAATCTCAGAATGCACAGTGGTTTCACAGAATCCTTATAAAATTTCTCTCTTCTGACAGCGCTAAGTGGAGCCTTCAGCTTAAATCTCATGGTGTCTCCAGAGTTGGCTCCAGGTTTTGATGTCATTGTATACAGCATGTTACAATCTGAGGTCATAGCTCACAAAATGCGTCTTAACACAGAAAAGTGCTTTAAACACCAGGTAGGCCAACAGACTTGATGTGGACTTGTACTGCATGCCAAATTATTTATAATTCATTGCGTCTTCTTTTCAAATAACAATAAACCAGCTATGAAAGTTCATTTTATAATTAATATTTGTCCTCTAAAAATGATAATGATGACATCATAGATATGAAAGTAGAGTTGTTGCCAAAGTGAGTGACAGCCCAAAATAGGAGAGCTGGAGTTGAATCCATAAAAAGAACATTATAATATTAGTGGCACTGAGACCTAGTGGGATGAAATAGGAGACTGGGCTGTGAACTGAGGTTGTTACACCCTTTTTAGAAAAGACAGAAGGATTAACTTTATGTAGAAATTAAAGTCATGCACTATATAAATGACTAAGGACAGTACTTTGGAGGGTATGGAGGCCGTATACAGTGTTGTACTGGCTCACTTGGATACCAAGGTGTCAGTGAGCCCTTTTGAAAAAAATTCATAATATTGGAAGAATATAGTAAGTAGATATAAAAGAATAGGAGAATAAAGAGGTTGAGTGATGAGAGTAAGAATAATAGTTTGGAAAGTGGGTCCACGGTCTAAGGTTTTCTGGTGGGCTCCTGGGCTCCAACACTGGCCATATGGGTAGAGATTTAATCTATAAAATAGACATTCTTCAAACATCTGCAAGACATCTGAAGGACAGGTTTGGAAGACGTTAGCATAAATTCTGTTGAGAGGACTTAGTGAACTGGCTTAATGCTGTACTGCAGGGAGAATTTATATCTAGAATAAACCTCAGATTATAGGACATACTACTAACATGTGGATATGGCTCTACATTAAGGTGTCCCTGAACTTCTCAGCCTCTCAAGGAGCTCCAGGATCCAATGTGAATTTAACACTTAGATCAGATCCCAGATCCCTGTGTGGTCTCCGTGTCATTGATTCCAGCCTTCTCCTTCTTGGACCAGACACACAGTTGACAGCTGAGAGGGTAAGTTAATGAGAGGCATTCAGTGTTTGTCTATGCTGCGTCTGGATCATTTTGCTTCATACATAAGAAGATTTAGATAACCAGTAAAGCTCATCAGAAAAGCTGCAACTGGCAAGTTAAAATCAAGCTCTCAGAATGAAGAACATTCTGAGTGCACTATCTTTGCAATGGTGACCAGAATGCTGACACAATGAAACAAGATACCTGTACCAAAATTAGATGCACAAATATTGATCTGGGTGCTGTAACAAGCTAGTTAGACAGGAACTAGGGCTGCTGCTGGCACAAATCGGACTCTTCCATAAAGTGGAAGAGCCCAACTAGTAGTCAGACAGGCAGAGATTAGGAACCAGAAAGACACAATGGAAATAAGGCTTGAGCAGGATCTGAACACAACCAGAAGACAGTTTGGGCAAAGAGAGAATTGGTCTAAATAGGGAGTTTTGGCACTAAAACATGAGAAGGAAGTGAGGCGGTGGAAGGAGACACAAAACCCAAAACAAAGATGGCGCCTATGACCTTGGAATACGCCCATTGCCGGTAGTGATGTCACCGCACATGGGCAATTGTATAGGGAACCTGGAATGTACCATGTGAAGGTAAGACAGGCCCCCGGACCAATGGTGCGTTTTACAGGTGCTTTCTTTTGTGACACCATTTTCACGCATCTAACCCCAATGTGACCTTTTTAAACTGTCAGTCCCAATGCTCGAAGCTGTAAACCTGTACCTGTTTAACCTGATACATGATCAAAGTGATTTTTATATAATCATTGTTGCGCTTTGCTCTGTTAAAGGTTTACAATTCTCTTCGATACATCAACCAAGATGGATATTACGTGGGAGGATATAATGTAGAGCCACCATCACCACCGTGCTTTGATGTCCCCCAACGAGTCTTAGATGATGGTTTCGTTTACCAACCGGTTGAGTTCCCAGGGGAAGGATACGCGTACAATGAATTCAAAGTAAGTTGATGACTTTGATCAATGCTGAGCACTGCAGGAACATCTCACTGCTAACACCTGCACACAGTAGGGTCCCAACAGTGAAAAGATCTTCACCCCTATAAGCCTTGACGTGGCACGTGAGCTTACATATTTTGGCTAAAGTATCGTAGTAACACCTCATTTTTTGTAAGTATTTTTTAAGGGCAAACCGAGCACTGGCAAATAACTCTTTCACTTCCTATGGCAGCCCACTGGTGGGACATATTTTGTACAATTTCTGATTCCCACTGCCAATGCCATTTTGGTAGGACATAGAAAAAGGTCAACTTACCCTTTAAATCAATAGCTTGGAGCATTGATAGTAACACTCCCAGGCAACCGGGGGGGGTCTGCTTCCCCTAATGTAATGGCGCTGCACTCCAAGGGGCAGATTTACTAAAGGGCAAAGTCGCCGTTGCTAGCGAAAATTCACCAGAAATCCCATCCGCAGGGAGATCTCCAATTTACTAACAGGCGTAGACGATTCGCTCGTGAAATCGACTGTTGCTAGCGCAGTTTCGCACCCTATCACCAGGAAATATAAGCTCAGGTTAGAGTCCTGCAGTGGGACAGGTACCCGCGGGTTGTGGGTAGAAGTTCTGGGTGTGGGTATAGACGCGGGTCGGTGGGTTTGCGGGTCGCAGGTCGGGCCATGGGTCTTCTCAATAGTGATGTTTACTAATTTTTTCTGACCACGTCTACTTCCGATGATGTCACTTCCGGTTTGCAATGACAGCACTTCTTGATGGTCGTGTGTCTGGGTTGCGGATAAGGTACTTGTGGGTCGGGTAGGGGTCCAAGCGGTAAGAATGCGGGTTGCGGGTCCAGGTTGCGGATTGCAGGTTGCGGGTACGGGTCGGGTACGGGTTCTAAAATATGGACCCGCGCAGGACTCTATGATCGTTCCTCTGCAAATTCACTAAAGTGCGTTACCTCTTTCGCCAGCGTTTCCTTCACTAGCTTAGACCTGGCAAACTGATAAGATGAAGCTACGTCCTCCTCAACCTCTTGTCAGTGACATCATATCCTGTATGCCGGAAAGTCAGAATAGTTCTAAAAAACGATGACGTGTTTTCCTATTTTAAAGTGGGATTGTCTTTAAAAGATGTAACTATTAACATTTTAGATTTGATTCTATTTTATTTTTTAACCATTTGAGGGACATGCCCCATTTGTTTTAGGGTGGGCTCATGTCTAGGACATTAGAGGATCTATTTTGTCTTTATTTTGCTTCCTTGGACATGAGTAATAATAAGTTGCCACTTCAAGCATTTGCCCCAACATCTCTAATAAAGACGTATATATGATCTATATGTACCCGACCTAGTCAAAGGGACCTAAGCGTAAGAGCACTAGGCAGAAATAAGTGAAATACATGAAATATGAAAATATGAAATGTTTGTACAGACAAATTAAACTGCGCCGCGTTTGGCTGCCGAGACGCATTTTTGCATCTTAGTGAATTAGCGTAGTAGTAGTGAATTTGGGCCTGGCGAAGTGGTAAAAATTCACCCTTTAGTGAATTTGACCCCAGGAACTTTATCTCTACTCCTTTTATCCAATGTGAGCACGGCAAAGGACAGAGCAGGAGAGAAGGCAAGTCAAGTGTGGGTAGAACTAGAAGAGGAGAAGGTCTGTTTCTTTGTGGGTCCAGACTACTCTACTCCCATAGTTACTGATGCATCTCTTAAAGGAACAGTCTTTAGTAGAAGTAGTGAAAATTTACGTACGGTTGTGCTGCATTGGTAAAACTGACATGTTTGCTTCAGAAACTCGACAATAGTAGCTGTGTTGTGTAGCCATTGCAGCAATTAAAAGCTGAAAAAGGAGAAAAGGCACAGGATGCTCAGCAGATAACAGATAAGCTCTGTAGTATACAATGGGATTCTATAGAGCTTATCTGTTATCTACTGTGTATCCTGTGCTTGAATGGCTGCCCCCATGGCTACACAGAAGCTTGTTTATATAAACTATAGTAGTACTTATCTATTATCTACTGTGTATCCTGTGCTTGAATGGCTGCCCCCATGTATACACAGTAGCTTGTTTATATAAACTATAGTAGTACTTATCTGTTATCTACTGTGTATCCTGTGCTTGAATGGCTGCCCCCATGGCTACACAGCAGCTTGTCTATATAAACTATAGTAGTACTTATCTGTTATCTACTGTGTATCCTGTGCTTGAATGGCTGCCCCCATGGCTACACAGCAGCTTGTTTATATAAACTATAGTAGTACTTATCTGTTATCTACTGTGTATCCTGTGCTTGAATGGCTGCCCCCATGGCTACACAGCAGCTTGTCTATATAAACTATAGTAGTACTTATCTGTTATCTACTGTGTATCCTGTGCTTGAATGGCTGCCCCCATGGCTACACAGCAGCTTGTTTATATAAACTATAGTAGTACTTATCTGTTATCTACTGTGTATCCTGTGCTTGAATGGCTGCCCCCATGGCTACACAGCAGCTTGTCTATATAAACTATAGTAGTACTTATCTGTTATCTACTGTGTATCCTGTGCTTGAATGGCTGCCCCCATGGCTACACAGCAGCTTGTTTATATAAACTATAGTAGTACTTATCTGTTATCTACTGTGTATCCTGTGCTTGAATGGCTGCCCCCATGGCTACACAGCAGCTTGTCTATATAAACTATAGTAGTACTTATCTGTTATCTACTGTGTATCCTGTGCTTGAATGGCTGCCCCCATGGCTACACAGCAGCTTGTTTATATAAACTATAGTAGTACTTATCTGTTATCTACTGTGTATCCTGTGCTTGAATGGCTGCCCCCATGGCTACACAGCAGCTTGTCTATATAAACTATAGTAGTACTTATCTGTTATCTACTGTGTATCCTGTGCTTGAATGGCTGCCCCCATGGCTACACAGCAGCTTGTCTATATAAACTATAGTAGTACTTATCTGTTATCTACTGTGTATCCTGTGCTTGAATGGCTGCCCCCATGGCTACACAGCAGCTTGTTTATATAAACTATAGTAGTACTTATCTGTTATCTACTGTGTATCCTGTGCTTGAATGGCTGCCCCCATGGCTACACAGCAGCTTGTTTATATAAACTATAGTAGTACTTATCTGTTATCTACTGTGTATCCTGTGCTTGAATGGCTGCCCCCATGGCTACACAGCAGCTTGTTTATATAAACTATAGTAGTACTTATCTGTTATCTACTGTGTATCCTGTGCTTGAATGGCTGCCCCCATGGCTACACAGCAGCTTGTCTATATAAACTATAGTAGTGTTTCTGAAGCAATCACATCAGTTGTACCAGTGCAGGGCATTATATTGTCATTCCTTGAAAACACTTTAATGTGTTGCTGTTGCTGTTCCTGTAACCCTTTAAATCTTCCTTAGAGTGCTGGCTTGATGTTTGCTACAAATTCTTCGATGAACAAACCGAAGTTGTGCAGTTTTTCAAGAGAATTCCAGCCATTAATATTTGGTACAAGCACGGGCGGTAAGATCTCTCAGTCCTTATTAACCTTGATTCTTGGCAAGTCTTCTATATATTTAAATACATAAAAGAGAACATTACGGTTAAATAAAAGCTTTAATAAATCACATCTCCATTTTAAAGTATTGAGACAAAAATATGATCAATAGAATTGTCCACTTGCAGGGCACAGGGGTGCAGTCTTAAAAGGGGGGATAATCACAGGGAGACCCAGATGAACGGGAGACTTAAAGGGATGGTTCACCTTTAAGTTAACCTTTAGTATGTTATAGAATGGCTAATTCTGCGCAGCTTTTCAATTGGTCTTCATTATTTATTTTATTTATTGTTTTTAAATGATTTGCCTTCTTCTTAAAACTCTTTCAAGCTTTCAAATGGGGGTCACTGACCCCATCTAAAAAACAAATGCTCTGTAAGGCTACACATTTATTATTGTTACTTTTTATTACTTTATTATAAAAGGGATTGTTTACCTTTATGACCTGTTAGTATGATGTACAGAGGGATATTCTGAGACAATTTGTAATTGGTTTTTAGTTTTTATTATTTGTGGTTTTTGCGTTATTTAGCTTTTTATTCAGCAGCTCTCCAGTTTCAGGGTCTGAATTCCCCTAGCAACCATGCACTGATTTGATCAAGAGACGGGAATATGAATAGGAGAGGCCTGAATAGAAAGATGGGTAATAAAAAGTAGACATAATAATACATTTGTAGCCTTGCAGAGCATTTGTTTTTCAGATGGGGTCAGCGACCTCCATTTGAAAGCTGGAAAGAGTCAGAAGAAGAAAGCAAATAATTCACAGACTAAAAAATGAAGACCAATGGAAAAGTTGGCCAGAATTAGTCATACAATAACTAAAAGTGAACTTTAAGCAGACTTTTGTACTTGCAATTGAAGTCTCAATAGTGTGACTTGCAGTTCCACCTGCCAGAAGCAAACACCTTCCCTAGACAGGAATAGGACAATAGCACTTTTACTATATCCCAACCCTGTGTAGGTCTATATTTATTTAAAATACAGGGATGGGATCCGTTATCCGGAAACCCGTTATCCAGAATGCTGCGAATTATGGAGACTGTCTCCCATAGACTCCCATTTTATCCAAATAATATACATTTTTAAAATAATAATAATAATAATAATAATAAAACAACAATATCTTATATTTAATCCAAACTAAGATATAATTAATCCTTATTGGAGGCAAAACCAGCCTATTGGGTTTATTTAATGTTTATATGATTTTCTAGTAGACTTAAGGTATGAAGATCCACATTACGGAAAGATCCATTATCTGGAAATAGCTATAGTTGATTTGTGCAGTATTGCTGAGTATTTGTTTGAAAGCAGCTGCGCTGAATGAAAAGATAAGTTTCTAAATATTAAAAAATATCAATATTTTATGTCTGGTTTTAGACTCCGGACCAGTGGTAACGATGTCTATGTCTGTGGCTGATGAGCCGGTCTCAACTGTGAGAAAGACGTTCCCTGAAGTCTGGAATTTCGACCTGATGCCTGTTGGGTGAGTCTGTCTTACCTTTATGTTTGACTTGACTGGATGTAACAACCGCACAATATCATGTCTTCCATGAGCCACTATACATGTCTTAGTTTTATGGGATCTCTCTGTACAGACTATGAGCAAACTTAGGGACTGTTCCTGCTGAATTGTGCTTAGTACAGGGAATACCTATGCTGCCATAGTTTTATGGGATCTCTCTGTACAGACTATGAGCAAACTTAGGGGACTGTTCCTGCTGAATTGTGCTTAGTACAGGGGATACCTATGCTGCCATAGTTTTATGGGATCTCTCTGTACAGACTATGAGCAAACTTAGGGACTGTTCCTGCTGAATTGTGCTTAGTACAGGGAATACCTATGCTGCCATAGTTTTATGGGATCTCTCTGTACAGACTATGAGCAAACTTAGGGGACTGTTCCTGCTGAATTGTGCTTAGTACAGGGGATACCTATGCTGCCATAGTTTTATGGGATCTCTCTGTACAGACTATGAGCAAACTTAGGGACTGTTCCTGCTGAATTGTGCTTAGTACAGGGAATACCTATGCTGCCATAGTTTTATGGGATCTCTCTGTACAGACTATGAGCAAACTTAGGGACTGTTCCTGCTGAATTGTGCTTAGTACAGGCAGTGTCGGACTGGGGTGCTTGGGGCCCACCAGGAAACCTCAACTCAAGGGCCCAAACCCCCACCCCACTACAAAATAGCGCCCACATTTTTTTTACATTTAATTTTGAAATCTGGCATGGGGTGCCCCAGGTGCCCCCAGTCAGGTGACTTGTGCTCTGATAAACCTCAGTCACTCTTTACTGCTGTACTGCAAGTTGGAGTGATATCACCCTCTCCCTTCCCCCCGGCAGCCTAATATCAGAACAATGGGAAGGTAACCAGATAACAGCTCCCTAACACAAGATAACAGCTGCCTGGTAGATCTAAGAACAGCACTCAATAGTAAAATCCAGGTCCCACTGAGACACATTCAGTTACATTGAGTAGGAGAAACAACAGCCTGCCAGAAAGCAGTTCCATCCTAAAGTGCTGGCTCTTTCTGAAAGCACATGACCAGGCAAAATGACCTGAGATGCACCTACACATCAATATTAAAACTAAAAAAAAATACACTTGCTGCTTCAGGAATGACATTTTATATTGTAGAGTGAATTATTTGCAGTGTAAACTGTGTCATTTAGAAATAAACCAGAATCCCTTTAAAATTAACTTTTAGTATGACCCAGAGAGTGATGTTCTGAGACAATTTGCAATTGGTCTTCATTTTTTTTTAATTTGAGTTTTTTAATTACTAAGCATTAAGCATTTTGTTCAACTCTCCAGCACTGATCTGGTTGCTAAGGTCTAAATTACCCTAGCAATCAGGCATTGGTTTGAGTCAGAAGAAAAAGGCAAATAGCATAAAAATGAAAGAGGCAAAATAAATAATACAATAAGGCAAATAACAATAAATAACGAAGAGCAATTAAAAAGTTGCTAAGAATTGTCCATTCTATAACAAGATAAAAGTTAATTCAAAGGTATACTATCCCTAAGAAGTTGAAAAAAACTTGCAACTAGTCTGGTCATTCCCACCCTTGTAACATTGACAGAAAGAACATTTAAACATTTATTTATTTTTTTTAGATTTTTGTTTAGTTAGACCAAAATCGGTACCTGTGCCACCTTCTGTTATAATGCTGCAGCAGGGGGTTCACAATTGGAGGCTCCCGAGCAGCCAGTAACTCCCTATTTTATTTTGCAGTTGATTTGTTGTTTTTTGTTGGTAAGTTAAAGCTGTGACCCTTAGTCATTTGACCAAGAATGGTTAGTTATAAAGAGAGTTCGAATTTTAGTCATAAAACAGGCCAGAACTGCAGTTTACAATGGTTATGAAATAACATCTGTGCCTATGGGACAGAATGTTCTGTTATACAGATACATGTAGATAGAATCTTAGCCATAAAGTAGGGCTGGGCTGCTGCTTACAATGTGGATCAGTTAGGATCTGTGCCACTGTCAAAGAATGCTCTGTTATAAATATAATTTAGATCTCAGCCATAAAACAAGATATAACTTTGTGACCACTGTCAGATAATGCTTTTTTATTAAAAGTATAAAACAATATGTAAGAGTAAATAAAGATAACCACCAGAAATCCATCCATGGGCTTTCGTGATTTCACATACAACCACTGCAGATTTCAGTACATACACTTCTGCTCTGATTTCACTGCCCCCAACACCAGCCTGGTTCCTACCTTCGCTATTCCTCTGTTCTGTTGACTTCACTGCTTCTGGAACAGACAGTCAATGCTATCTCTTCCATGTGCACATAAAACTGACCTTTCTAAAGTTGTAGGGATGGCTGAAGAACAGCCGATACTGACACGCAGCACGTTAATCACTTGACTACATTGCTTACAACAATAAACAAACTGTGTCTTGTAGGGAGCCCTTCAATTTGCCAATGTAAAGATGCTGCATCTTAAATCTTCAGTCCTGCTACAGAACTGCTGCAGCCTCACCAAGCCTTCATTATAATCCGACAATACCGGGTCACCTGGGTCAGTTGGCTGCCTCCTGAATCGCTGCCTGAAACGTAGAATTTACGTGCAGACGCAGTGCAGCCAATCACCAGCAGGAAAGCAGGGATGGGCCAATTGATCATGTTATGACAGGGTCCTCGGCAGCTCAGCTCCAACCAGAGGACAGTACTGGCAGGCAGGCAGCTATGGGCGGAAGCAGAGACAGGCTTGGCAATAGCCAGCAGTACCGCTCGCTGCCTCACTCGCTCCCTCTTACAGTAACACTGGACACGGCCGCGTCTCTCTCTCCTCCCCCACAGGACACGTCATCATCAGGCGACAGGCGCAGTCGCACAGCCACAGTTCAGTGAGCAGGTTTGACAGCGGCAGCGCTGCAGGGGCCATTGATCCGGAAAAAAAAACGGAGCGCTGACAAAAAAATATTTAAAAAAATAAATAAAGCGTGGTTGTGGGGGCCCACAAGGACTGGGGCCCACCGGGATATTTCCCGGTGTCCCGGTGGGCCAGTCCGACACTGAGTACAGGGGAATCCCAACTGTAAATGTCATTCACATTATCCTTATTTCTTTCTTCCAGTGAGACAGGAATATCTTCCTCAACACAAAAAGTCCCAGATACAATCACCCAATGGCAAGCTTCCATGTTCTGCCTCTCAGAAGAGAAAGGAATTGGGATGACCACATATCCATCCAACTTCACCTCAATCCTTCCATTCTTTGTGGAGGTCTCTGTACCCTATTCCTTCACTAGAGGGGAGACATTGCTCCTGAGAGCCTTCGTGTCCAACTACCTGAATCAATGTATCAAGGTAAGAACTGGAATGGGCCCACCACTCCCAGTAATGCACTTCTACACATTACCCAATGGCACCATTGCTTGTCCAACTCAACCATGACATCACCCAGCACATTTCCCTTATTTGGGTCTCTTTAAACTCTTGGTCTGGCAATTTTGTGAAACGTTCTCAATAAATAGTGGGAAATTATAATAAAAGGATTGATGTTGCATCTAAATTAAATGGAAGTGGGTATTTTTATTTTTTAATTTTATATATTATTATTTCCACCATTTCTCCAAATCTGACACTTTATAAAAGGCCACTTGATCATGAAGCCTCAGTACACATTGGAGGTTTAACTGGCCAACATACCTATATTATTGCGTGTTTACAATCCCTGGCCAAATGGCGGGCAAGTTCAAAAACCCTATACAGTTATGGGACCTGTTATCCAGAATTCTTGGGACCTGGGGCTTTCTGGATATTGGATCTTTCCATAATTTGGATCTTCATACCTTAAGTCTACTAGAAAATCATGTAAATATTAAATAAACCCAATTGGCTGGTTTTGCCTCCAATAAGGATTAATTATATCTTAGTTGGGATCAAGTACAAGCTACTGTTTTATTATTACAGAGAAAAAGGAAATAATTATTAAAAATTTGGATTAAAATTGATTCTTTGGGAGATGGCCTTTCCATAATTTGGAGCTTTCTGGATAACAGGTTTCTGGATAACAGATCCTATACCCATACAATTATTTTGGAGATTGCTGAAAGACCAGATCATGGCTAGTAGAGCTGTAACTTAAGGTTGCTAAGTACACCCACCACCAGCCATACCCATAGGTCCCTTGCCCAAGCCAGTGCTATGGATCCCTGTCCACAACACAACCCTCGCCACTACTTTTCCCTCCTCTGCCCCAGATCAAATAATAAATGTATGGAATGGGGAGTAGGCTTAGGGTGGGGAATTATGGGTTCTTATGGGACCTTCTCACAGTCACTGCCCCTATAATTATGTCTAGTAGGCCTAGCCAAATAAGCCAATTAACTGAGGGACATCAGGGGGCTGATTCACTAAGGGTCGAATATCGAGGGTTAATTAACCCTCGATATTCGACTAGGAATTGAAATCCTTCGACTTCGAATATCGAAGTCAAAGGATTTAGCGCAGATAGTACGATCGAACAATTGAAGGATTATTCCTTCGATCGAAAATTTAAATCCTTTGATTCGAAGGATTTAAATCCAACGATTCAAGGAATATCCTTTGATCAAAAAAACCTTCCCCATAGGCTAACATTGACTTCGGTAGCTTTTAGATGCCGAACTAGGGGGTCGAAGTTTTTTTTTTAAAGAGACAGTACTTCGACTATCGAATGGTCGAATAGTTGAACGATTTTTACTTCGAATCCTTCGATTCGAAGTCGTAGTCGAAGGTCGAAGTAGCCCATTCGATGGTCGAAGTAGCCCAAAAAAAATTCGAAGTTTTTTTACTTCGAATCCTTCACTCAAAGTTAGTGAATCGGCCCCCAGGTCTTTGAATGTTCATATGTTCTTTATAAGACTGTGCTCCATACATACTGTGGTCCCTTCAGCAACTGTGCTTCATTCAGGTGCGCGTTACACTGCAAACATCCAGCGACTACACGGCTATTCTGCAGGAGGGAACCCAGGACGCGTGCGTGTGCCCCAAAGGGAGAGCCTCCTACTCCTGGAACGTGACTGCTAAATCACTAGGTAGGCCTGCTCATAAAGCTATACTGTAAAATGTAAGTATTACTGAATACACAATGACGGCTGTCATCCAGAATAAATATATATTCCTGAATTTGTTATCTTTTTTGTCCTGCAACAAGCGAGGTGGCAACTCAATATAGTGTCAATAATAAAGCCTGCCTCTGCTTCTCCCGACAGGAGTGATAAGTTTCAATGTGACAGCTCAGACCACCTTCATTGGAGCCAAATGTGAAGGACCTCGGGACCCCAACCAGCCACTTCGCAGTGATACTGTAATAAGGACTGTTATTGTAGAGGTGAGAATCCAGTTGCACTTCCAGTGTCAGTAGCCGCGCATGTAAAGCAGTGAGTCTCAAACTGCGCTACCAGGTCATTGTTTCAGGTTCAATCTGAATACTATTAGGGTGACCTGGACCAGCAGACCTTAAAGGGTATGCAAAGGCAAAAAAAAATGAAATCCCGTTTTTACTTTCTTTAATGAAAAAGAAACCTATCTCCAATATACTTTAATTAAAAAATGTGTACCGTTTTTATAAGAAACCTGACTGTATGCAGTGAAATTCTCCCTTCATTTACTGCTGTGGATAGGAATTGTCAGACGGTCCCTAACTGCTCTGCAGGGAAACAATCATACTTATGAACAGCAGGGGGAGCCCCCGCCTTACTTCCCAGCCATGCAGAACTCAAGCAGCTTTGTTTGTTTCCCTGTAGAGCAGTCAACGACTGATTTGTGTTGGATTTAATTTTTGCCTTTGCATCCCCTTTACTGTTTCCAACTCCAGCTGCAGGGACAAAGATCAAACAGATAAACTGGGATTCTATTGGGAGGATTATTTTGCTGCAGCCACTGGTTCTGCAGAGTTGGAGAAAGTTTGTATTAAACAATACAAAAACTATAAAATCCACATTAGATTACATGACAACACAGGAGCCAGTGCAGTCTGTATATTCTGATTATTAATCAGTCTTGCTGTATCGGCTTCTGGCAGATATTATTTGACTTGTGCTCTTTTGATCATTTATGACGATCCCTAAGCGGCCCAGATCACACTGAGCATGTGCACAGTCTTGGTCTTGCAAAGATGTATAACAAAGTTACAAGATGGTGACCCCCTGTGGCCAACTTTGAAAGCATAAATCATTTGTTTGATTAGGCTTGTGGTGCAGTAAGTTCATGTTTATGTTTAGTATACAAAATACAGCATTTCTAGCCTTATTCTATTTTAGACTTTACTTGCCCTTTAAATACAAGATTCCCACTCTTCTTAATTTTCCCTCTTCTTTAGTTCTGGGATAATCTCATCCTCTCCTTTTTGCTTCCTCTGTCCCATTCATTCTTTCTCTCATGACTATACAATACTGTCAATAGACAGGAGGTCCAGCTTCCTTGGGTAAAGTAAGAGAACCACAATCCTGGAAGGGTAGATTAGGGGCCCATTTAAGTGATCTTTTCCTAAGCTGGTGGTCAACTTTCTGGTGAGTAATATAGCTCTTAAAGTTATCAGAAGTGACTTTTTCCAAGGTTCTCACCTTGCCTTATAGAAGGAATGACACTGATCCCAACAACTGACAGTTATAAAGGAGTAAATATTGTACCCCAACCAACTCAATTTCACATATTCCATATTTTTGTTCCTTAACAGGCTGAGGGGATACAGAAGGAGGTGACATTCAGTAATCTGGTGTGTGTAGAAGGTAGGTCCCGGCAGTACTTTGAGCAAAATGATTCTTGCCTAGGTCTTCTACTACAACCATTTCTGGTGGCCCCATTAGGAATCAACCTCTACTGTGATTTTCATTCTCATCTTCTGTATATTTTATTGTGGCTCCTGGAATTCTGTATATATCTCACATAGTTAGCCTCCTTTTAAGGTGGGACAGAGTGAGTGATTGTGTGATCAAGCCAGTTGGATGACTGGTGAAATGTCTTCAAGGAAAAAAAACACACCAAGTTCAGTTGATTTGACTTATTTCTACAGATATACCATGACCTGGATGAATGAGAATCTTCACAAACACATTGTTAGATATTTGTAATTCTGCATCCTCGTAAAGGATACGTAAACCTTTGAAATAAGTGAACATAAAATTGGCGAGGGGGCTATTCTAAGCACTTGTGTCATTTACTTTGATTATTAATTCATTTTTTTAAAAAAAGGATTTAGGATTAAAGGATACATGTACTGTTAATATGAATGAATTTTGTTACAACAGCACCACCTGCTGGTCATTTTCCCACCAGTCTGACCACTAAGTAGTCAAGGAAGTTGTCAGGAGAGAGAAAGAGGCTGAATATTCAAAACCTTTCTCTAATCTTTCCTAAGCAGAAGAACATCAGCCTCTTTCTTTCTCCTGACAATTTCCTTGACTACTTGCTGGTCAGACTGGTGGGAAACTGACCAGCAGGTGGCGCTGTTGGAACATAATTCATTCATATTAACAGTACATGTATCCCTTAATATCTTGCAATTAAAAATGAATAAATAATCAATGTACCGGTACATTGCAAAAGATCTTAGAATAGCCCCTCATCCATTTTACATTCACTTTAATGTTCCTTTTTCATCATCTTTATACAGGCAGCAATGTACAGATCCCATTCAGCCTCGCTCCTCCCGCAAACATGGTGAAAGGATCAGCCAAGGCTTCTGTCACTGTGATTGGTGAGTAACACATGGAAATTTTAAAATGTGTTGTTTATATAAAATATGATGTAGGCTTGTGGAAGTCACATTGGGAAATCCATAAGGTAAAATAATATAACAGCGTTGATGGTTTAAATAAATTCAAGCTCAGGCTCATCATCATTATCTATAGACAGAGATATTATTAGGTAAGATGCCAGGCTAGTTCACATTGGAGAATAAATGCTGCCATTTGCTTCTGTGTCTGGTATAGTAGAGGCTGTGGCATCATTAGAAGTTAGTGGCCCCTCAGCAAAATATTGTCCAAAGGGACGTTTGCCAAACATACTGTATATTAAACTTGAACATCAGCCAAGAGCCAACTGGTTCTTCTATATTTACAGCCATAAAGTCTTCTTCTCTTATCATAACATAGAGTCCCACAGACATGGCCTGAACTCAACAGTCAGGATAAACACGGGCACTACCTTCTGCTAATATTTACCGTATTAAATATTCTTTGTGTTGCTGACTTTTCCCTCATATAGGAGACTCACTGGGCCATGCTGTTAACAATCCGGATTCTCTGATCCAACTGCCCATGGGTTGTGGGGAACAAAATCTAGTTAAGCTGATGCCAATACCGGCTGTTCTGGCTTATCTGAATTGCACCGGGCAACTGACCAAGGAGATCCAAGACAAAGCCGTGCAGTACATGTCAACTGGTGAGAACTCTACTGATTTATATGTACATGGCAGCAACAGTATCAAAATGATAATGACCAATGGCTCCTGATCTCATCCCCTTAAAGGAGAAGGAAAGCTATGGAGGCATTTTATTGCCAAAGATTAGCTGCAATGGTGCAAGCTAGAATGCTATATTTATTCTGTAGAATGCTTTACCATACCTGAGTAACAGCTCTAGAAGATCTCTCTGTTTGTTTAGGATAGCAGCTGCCATATTAGCTTGCTGTGACATCACTTCCTGCCTGAGTCTCTCCCTGCTCACTCATAGCTCTGGGTTCAGATTACAGCAGGGAGGGGAGGGAGAGAGGAGCAAACTGAGCATGCTCAAGCCCAAGCCCTGGAGGTTTAAGCTGAAAACAGTTAGTCTGATACAGAAGCCCATGAGTACACAATAGAAGGAAAGAAATGTGGTGTTTGACAGAGGACTCAGAGCAACATTACTTTGAGGGTTTACTGGTGTATTTATATAGACCTTTCTGATAAAGCTTACTTACTTTTAACTGTGACATCAGCACCTGTCATGAACCCTAGATAGGAAGATACTACTAGTTTGGTGTAACACTTCTAACCCTCCCTTCTATAGCCATAACAACAATATTAGGCCAAAAACTGTTCCCACAATTGGTTTGGTTCCCCCATACTAGAAGCATATTTAAAATTTTGATGAATTCCACAATGAGGTATTTGGGGTAATGTTATTGGGAAAGAGTTTCTATTTTTCTTTTTTGTGTGTATGTGGATTCCTTCCTATATGTTTTCTGCTTCTTATGCGACTGATGTTTATGAGCCAGTGGAAGGGAGAGTATAAGCTCTGCCGGTGCACAGACTCATGTGAATTGTTGGATATATTTAGGCAAGTTCAGTCATGATATTGGTGTTTTTATCCTCTGGTGTTTCCTAGGATATGTCAGGCAACTTGGTTTCAAACGATACGATGGAACGTTCAGCGCTTTTGGACAAAGTGATCCCATGGGAAGTTCATGGTGAGTAAAGCCTGAGAATGGTGAAGAAATGTTTATGTGTAGAAAATGATGTGCGGGAACTAGATATAAATACGAAGGAAGAAGTGCTGTTACTAGAACTCACAGGCAAGTCTGGGTTAACTGACACTGAAAAACACATTTCCATATACTGTTAGTGCTCCTTTAAGGGATAGCAGGTATAGTAGGGAGAGATGTGTCTATAGTAACAGTGGATAATAGTCTCTGGGAAGGGAGTGTGACTGTGGGATAGCAGGTATAGTAGGGAGAGATGGTGTCTATAGTAACAGTGGGATAATAGTCTCTGGGAAGGGAGTGTGACTGTGGGATAGCAGGTATAGTAGGGAGAGATGGTGTCTATAGTAACAGTGGGATAATAGTCTCTGGGAAGGGAGTGTGACTGTGGGATAGCAGGTATAGTAGGGAGAGATGTGTCTATAGTAACAGTGGATAATAGTCTCTGGGAAGGGAGTGTGACTGTGGGATAGCAGGTATAGTAGGGAGAGATGGTGTCTATAGTAACAGTGGGATAATAGTCTCTGGGAAGGGAGTGTGACTGTGGGATAGCAGGTATAGTAGGGAGAGATGGTGCCTATAGTAACAGTGGATAATAGTCTCTGGGAAGGGAGTGTGACTGTGGGATAGCAGGTATAGTAGGGAGAGATGGTGTCTATAGTAACAGTGGGATAATAGTCTCTGGGAAGGGAGTGTGACTGTGGGATAGCAGGTATAGTAGGGAGAGATGGTGTCTATAGTAACAGTGGGATAATAGTCTCTGGGAAGGGGGTGTGACTGTGGGATAGCAGGTATAGTAGGGAGAGATGGTGTCTATAGTAACAGTGGATAATAGTCTCTGGGAAGGGAGTGTGACTGTGGGATAGCAGGTATAGTAGGGAGAGATGGTGCCTATAGTAACAGTGGATAATAGTCTCTGGGAAGGGAGTGTGACTGTGGGATAGCAGGTATAGTAGGGAGAGATGGTGTCTATAGTAACAGTGGGATAATAGTCTCTGGGAAGGGAGTGTGACTGTGGGATAGCAGGTATAGTAGGGAGAGATGGTGTCTATAGTAACAGTGGATAATAGTCTCTGGGAAGGGAGTGTGACTGTGGGATAGCAGGTATAGTAGGGAGAGATGGTGTCTATAGTAACAGTGGATAATAGTCTCTGGGAAGGGAGTGTGACTGTGGGATAGCAGGTATAGTAGGGAGAGATGGTGTCTATAGTAACATTGTACCATCATTTCCCAGCCTGACCACACTTCACTCATTAATATTACAAATTCCATCACCCTTTGACAGTGGAAGACTAGTGTTTTGGTTTAACATCAGGGGACTTTATCTGAACATTCCTACGTCATACCATTATAGCTCCAGCTAAATCTGAATTCAGTGGCCTGTGCGACATTAAAGCTGTCCTTCTCCTAAGAGTATATTACGGACCACAAAAAGACCTCACCATGCTAACTAATGTTTTTACTGAATGATTTGCTATTTGTGCTTTTCCCCAGGTTGACAGCTTTAACGCTCTACACCTTTGAGAAAATAAAGCAGTATATACCAGTAGATCCATTGGTCATTAATCAGGCACTGATTGGCCTTGAGAGAAGCCAGGACCTGAGATCAGGATGTTTTAAAGCAGTTGGGACTCTGTTTAACAGTGGCCTCAAGGTAAATGTTGCTGTTTGAATATGGAAAACACTTAGAATGTGGTTGGGGAAGTGGCAGTGAATGTCTAACTGACAGAAAGAAGATGAAGGCGAAAGAAGTTATAGTAAAGGCAGTTGAAGCAATAGGTAGAAGTGGCAGATGGTTATATATAAAGGGGCTACAAGGATGGTACGACTGTTGAGAGATGCACAAAATTATTATTTATGGAAGCAGGGCCGGCCTTAGGCCTATTGGACCAATTGGGCCCAATAGGGCCCCGCACCTCTGGGGGCCCCGCACCACAGATAATATTTCCCCCAGCACATGATGCTGCCTGGCCTGCCCCCAACTTTGAGAGTCCAGCCCATCCCCAAATCCATAGGTCCAGCCCACCCCCAACTCTGATAAGCCAGCCTATCCCCCAACTCCATAGGTTTAGCCTGCCCCCAACTCTCATAGGCCCAGCTTTCCTCCAACCTTGATAGGCCCTGCCTGCCCCCAATCCAACCAAGCCTGCTCCCAAGCTGAATCGGCCCAGCCTGCCCCAAACTAACTGGCCCAGTCCACTCTCCTATTTCCTCCCTCTCTCTTACCCTGTGTGCCCCTATTATGTGCCCCTATTTCATCCCTCTCACTCTCTTACCTTGTCTGCCCCTTTCCTTTCTATTTTGTGCCTGTATGCCCTTATTTTCCTAAATACTTGCTGTGTCAGTAGCCAGCAACACTTTGTCTAGGGGCCCCACCAACATGGTCCCAATTGGGCCCCACATTTGATAGGATCAGCCCTGTATGGAAGTATGGAAAGATTTAAAGGAGGCTGTTCTTTCAAGGTGAGAGGGATGAGGCAGGAGAAAATAATTTGGTAGGGGAGGGATAGGACCTTCTTGACTCCACCTGAGAACCAAATATTGAGGGCTCACTTTGAATACAATCATATGTATAATAATACTATAATAGTGGGAGCAACCTGTGGATGTCTCCGAGAGGTGCAATAAATAATTGCCTATATAGAACCTCTCTGCAATATGTGTAACTTATAATATCTGTCACGAGTGTTTCAGGCAAGTATTGATTTGAGGGTAAGAGGATCACTGGGACAATGAGAAGGTATAGCCTTGTGCCATATAAATGCTGAATTATGATGTTGTTATGGTTTATTCTACAGGGTGGTGCCGATAATGAAATCAGCTTTACTGCCTATGTAGTTGCCGTTCTGCTGGAGACCAATTACCCAGGAGCGGTAAGTGCCAGAGTAATTCAGTAGCAAATGAAATGTCCTCTTCTCTTCTTACATTCATTCACCATAAGGACAATTTATAGATGTTATCAATGTATATTATCCTCCAAAGCCACAAAGATGCTGTAAAAAAAAATATCCTTACAGAAGGAGCATAATGATGTCATCACTTATAATCTGCCTATAAGTGATGTCACTTGAGTCACATGTTGCATTAACATTTGTATATCAAAGTCAAGTTAAAATATTAGGATATTAGAAGTCATTCAGAGTTCTGTGGTCTTCATATGGTCCTGGAACTTCTCAAAGTCTTCTGCTATCTGTATGTTTTACAGTGGGTGGAACATTACTGTCTATATAACTCAGCTCCAGTCCATATTTCACCAACACTAATGCCATCAACATTGTCTCTCCAGCAAACCCTTCTGCGTAACGCCTTAGGCTGTCTGGACGCAGCATCCAGGAGAGAGCAGTCACTGTATAATCTGGCTATGCTCTTCCATGCATTCAGTGTATCTGGGAATGAAGAAAGGAGAAATGCTACTTGGGCTCAGCTGAAGAAATTGGCAATTAAAAAAGGTAAGAATTTTTCAGAGACATTAGTCTCACGTTTGGTATCCCAAAACCCAAGGTTCCGGTCATGGCTCACGCTTCAGCCTATAACAGTCGCCTTTCACTTCAGAAAGGAGTCCTTTGCTACTCGGGTGCCACCAGGTCTTAAAGTGAGAGATCCAAGGTGAGGGTTCTGGGCAGGCAAGGGAACTGGAATGTGTTACAGGAGTAACAGGGAACGAGTAAGAGTAGTTGAGGAACAGGCCAGGGTCAATAACTGATCAGTTCCATAACAATGTTCAGTTATCAGGCAAGGTCGGTTCAGGCAGCGAATCAGCAGAGGTCAAGAACAGTAAAACAGATCAAGAGCACGCCCAGGAACTATCTCAGAATAGACTTACATTGGGCCATGAGCTTACATGCAAATAAAAGAAACCAATAGCATTGAACCAGGGCCTTAGCTGTCTTTTTTATATAGAGTAGAAGCAATGCAGACACCATGAAAACACCAGGTCACTGGTTCAACTCCAGGCGGGATGTTACGTTAAGATTATGAGCTATCGAGATCTTCTCAGATCCACTGTGAGATGGAGCAGAACTTGCTGGAAAGGAATTGGTTTTAGGGTAGGCTGTGTAGGGTTAGAGAAGACCAGGACATTGGGTGATGGATAACAGATGACAGGAGCTTTATAAGATAAGCATATTAGAATACAGAAATTGAAGTAGGATTAATCCCCACTTGACGGGGCTTAATTACTCTTAATTAACTGAGCAATCCTTAGGTTTATAAACCAGTGATAACACTTCCATACCTCCCAACCTAGCCATGCCCAGGCACATTCCTGATCCGCCGGGATCCCCTTCCACCTTCTTGTGGACTACCATTAGGGACCTCAATTCTTGACTACATCAGGACCAATGGATACTTTGCAATTCCATGCAGTGGTTTATGTAACCATTGTATATCTATTTCCCACTAGATGGTGGAATCCACTGGGAGCGTACCGACAAGCCAAATGCAGAGAAGTACCCATTTTTCTATGCCCCGGCTCCTTCGTCTGAAATAGAGATTTCGGCCTATATCCTGTGGGGCTTGACTAAGGGACGCGCCCCATCCCAAGAGGCTAAATCCTACATGGCCCAGATTGCAGTATGGTTGGCTCAGCAGCAGAACGCACAAGGAGGTTATCGGTCAACTGCGGTAAGAAATTATTTCTGTGAACGGGACAAAGAGTGGGACGTGAAGAAAAATAACACGAATACCAGACAAACATGTTGCAAGTTGGTTTTTTATTGACATATTACTGAGTAAACATTATTCTTAAATTCCTCCTTTTTCTTCCAGGACACAGTGGTGGCCCTACAGGCTTTCGCTGGATACAACTGCCTAGTATACAAGCCAGGGGCCACCAATCAAGTGACGGTGTCTCTGGCAAGACGAGTGATTGCCGCTTTCAATGTGCAGCCAAGCAATAGACTTCTGGTACAGAGACGCATGCTGCCGAGCGAACGTGGAAACTACGCATTTGCTGTTAGTGGCAATGGCTGTTGTCTGATACAGGTAGGAACACCCAGATGCAAGGAAATCCCATTAGAAGATAAATCCCCTACTAGGGATACAGAGGTGATAAACTTCAGGTGAGGATTATTTTACAGCTTCTTTCCTGGTCATTTCCTTTCCCAGAGCTCAGTCAGATACAATGTCCCAGTGCAGAGTAAGGATTCCGCTTTCTCCCTGTCTGTAACGACATCGTCAAGGAATTGTGTCAACGGTGTGGCCTTCACCTTCCCCATCAACATCACTGTAAGGTATGTGCAAACCTTCACCTTCACTGACTTCCCTCTGTATATTATCCATTGCAGTGGCTTTGCTGGGAGATATCCCAGGTCAGCAGTGATTTCTGTTGGATAAGAAAATAAACATTGGTTTCAAATTGATGCTAATTTTACAAAATCTGTCGTTAGAAAAAAGCCGGTATTGTAGTAGAAAACATATATGGGATAAATACAATAAGTACAATGTGTTCTTGTGCAGCTTTATTCCTGGTGTATTCCTTGAGCAAGTGGTAAGTACAAGGGCTTCCTTATGCCACTCTCCTAGCTCCTACGTAATGACAAGCTAGTAAAGGACTTGGACTGAACGTGAACACTCATGGACATCCCAAGTGCCGCCCTGTACATGGAAAACTCATGTAAACAATTAAAGTGTGTTTAATTAATAATTAAAGGGTATTTTTATTATTTTACAACAGTTTTAATAGCTCATTGGCACTCATTCATACACCTTGGGCTTCTGTCACTTACATAGTAACATAATAAGGTAGGAAAGACCTACTGGTAAATAAAGCATTAGAGAGATTATTATATAAATAAATGATGATGATGATAATATGATCCCCTTATATATTTATATATAGTTATCATATCACCCCTTAAGCTCCTCTTCTCCAGAGTGAACATCCCCAATTTGGCCAGTCTTTCCTCATAGCTAAGATTTTCCCTTTACCAGCTTAGTTGCCCTTCTCTGTACCCTCTCTAATACAATAATGTCCTGTTTGAGTGATGGAGACCAAAACTGTACGGCATATTCTAGATGGGGCCTTACCAGTGCTCTATACAGTGGGACCCCCTCCTCCCGTGACTCTCTGCCCCATTTAATACAACTCAAGAGCTTATTTGCCCTTGCATTGCAATGGCACTTGCAGAACAAACCAACGCTGGCCCCAGTGCAGGAATATTTTTAGGCCCCTACTCCACAAAGAAGTATCTGTATTCCCTCTCCTGTCAAGAATTTCAGGTAATCCAGGATGCCCAACATCAATCCTTCCATATAGCACTGAACTACATCTCCAGCATCTAATGAGGTCACAAATGATCAGGATTTTCTGTTGCTATATTACATTTCCATGGTAACAGAACAGTGAAGGGCACGGTTCCCTCAATGAATTCCATCTGTTACCTTCATGCATTTCCACTGGCCTCTGACCTCTTGTCTCTATTGCAGTTACAATGGAATCAAAAATCAGTCCAACATGGCGGTTGTAGACATGAAGTTGTTGTCAGGATACACAGTGCAATACCAGTCACGTCTCCAGGTAAGAGAGAAACTCCGGCACAATGTGATTAGGGAGAAACCTATGACATATAAGTAATAAATTCCATTTGGTCTGTTGAAGTGTGTTGTACGACAGTTTAGGGTCAGGAAGTTGGCTCTATGTTCATGGAACAGGGTACATTAAAGACATCAGTTCTTAGACTACTTATGTGTCTTATTACCAACAAAAACTTGGACTTTAGGTTCAAGACCAACTTTGGGGTCCAACATTTGTTCACAAGCACTCTAGTTAATAAATAAATTAGAGGTAAACCTACAAACCTTTCCCTTTGTCATATATTTTCTTCTCTCCACAGCTGAGGCGGCAGGTTTCCAAAGTGGAGCAGATCAATAACCACCTGATTTTGTACCTGAATTCTGTAAGTTTTGACCATCTCTGGACACTCAACATTGAATCCTATTTTACTCCCCCCCCCCCCCATACAGTGGTTCATTCCTCTCACCTGAGCTTTTTACCCCATGTTTCTTCAGGTCTGTTGTGCCCTTAACCCTTTACAGTTGCTATTCTCATCTTCTTTCTTACTTGCTGCTTATTCTATACTGCCAGGCCCCTGGGTGTCACACCTGGTAGCAGCTTACATGTTCTTAAATAACCTTCAATTTGGCTCTTACTTTGCATCCATCTCAGCATTCCCACTTGTTATTCCCTGTGCCCATCGCTCCTTGGACCTAGAGAGGAGCAACACAGGCAACAAGAACTCATGCTCTGTGTAGACCAATGGGGTAATGTAAAATAAAACAGCCCTAGTAACACAATCAGTCAATCAGCAAATTGCATATCTTGGTCAACTGTTAAAGGCCCAGTGCAAGCTTTGCAATTGGTATAGCCCAGTAATAGTTTCTCGTGCCAAGTAGTAGCCATAAAAAATGGCCAGTTTGAAAGAATCTTTGAGGCAGATGGATTTTGTTATGTTGGGTAGGATACTGAAAAACCCACCTCTGCTCTTATCTTTCTTAGATTTTTCCTTTCATTTTGCCGCTATAATTTCCCACCTTCTCAGGATGGTCTTAAACACTCAACTCAGTTCTTCCACACTACCTCTCTGTGGCCTTTTTGTCTTCCATTGGTATCTTACCTTCTTCTTCCTTCCCAGGTGCAAAGGGAAGCCATTTCTTTATCAGTGACTCTTGAGATGGACAACAGAGTGCAGAATTTCCAGCCGCAGTCGGTGTATGTCTATGACTACTATGAGCAAGGTAAAGCTACATATAGCGATGAATAGTTTCATCGTTGAGGTTGAAGAGGGCCATGTCTCTTATTTGCTTTGTATTTAGAAAATGGGGGTAATGTAATGAAAGACACGAGTTCCCTTCAAGCCTTTTCATGTGTTTTTCTGATCTCTCTTTCAGATGAGAATGCAGTTGCTGGGGTCAGGCATCCTTGCTCTCTCTAGTAAGCTTACAGGTAATGTCATGCCAGGCACCATTGTAAACATATGGAATAGACCTTCCACAACACCAAAATTCACTATAGGAATAGAAGGAAAGACAGTCAAGATGGAGTGTTTTAAGTGCGTCGGCCCCAGAACGTATGGTTTTATATTTGACTAATGCCATCAACTATCAAACATACATTCTGGAACCTACACGCTCGAAACACTTCATCTTGACTTTCTTTCCAGGGGAGATATCGTGTATAGTGAGTTTTGGTGTTGTAGGAGGTCATATCCCACATTTATCTTTTAACAACCAATCATAAGCAAATAGCAGATGATCCTTGCAGTTTCAAAGTACCATGGCAATATTATATTTCTGTTCTTAGTACTTGTGAAGGAACGTTACAGGCTCTATTATTAGCCAATTTACTCAGATGTTACTCCATAGAGGAAAGACCTGAACAGTTCCACTGTTCTTATAAGTATACCACATCCATGTCAACCAACAATTACTGTACATTTACAATAGGGGGTCCTTTATTCACTATACAGTATATATATATAAGTACTTTTAGTAACATGGCGATGTCTTCTGATTCTTTCACCTTGTTTGACCATTTACAGAAGTGGATCAGAAACAGAGGGACCATTGGCTCTTCTGACGTTGGTTTACAGAACATTGCTCATCTGCTCTGCTTTCAATACAATATTTTCAATGAATAAATAACTGATAGTTTCCTCTCTATTTTGTATCTGTTATATACAGTATATGTCCAAGTAACTAAAGACTATCATTTTTTGGAGAACTGGAGGTCTGAAGAATGTAGACATTCCTCTAGTAATGGGTGGTTCAAAATAAATAAACTATATCTAACCCAAATCCACATTTGTGAACTTCTCGGATCAGTCTTGAAGTGTAACCACCTTAAACTTTAGGCTAGATATGTTTGTAGTCCAGTTACAACCAACTAAAGAGTTGCTGGTCGTGAGGTTTTATGGTCACTGGACTAATATGTAATGTAAATGTAACATCAGAGGAGCTGCCCAATATCTGCTGTTCCACATAAAGTAAATAATCAGCTGAATGTGATGGTGGGAAGGGATTTATCCTTCACCAGGGTTTGGTTTCTGTTCTCTAGACTTAGATGGGGGGGGGGCAATGTGGAATGTTGGAAATGTAGCTCTAGTTGTTCAGGCTGGGCCCCCTTAGCTCATAACAAGGTTACAGATATATAGAAACATTGGGGTGTCACCCTGCTATAGTTCCAGGGGTACCCAGGGTACAAATAAACACTCACCCCAAATCTCCCCCTAACTGACCTTCAGACTGGACCCCCCTAGCTCATAACAAGGTTACAGATATATAGAAACATTGGGGTGTCACCCTGCTATAGTTCCAGGGGTACCCAGGGTACAAATAAACACCCCAAATCTCCCCCTAACTGACCTTCAGACTGGACCCCCTTAGCTCATAACAAGGTTACAGATATATAGAAACATTGGGGTAACAGTCACCCTGCTATAGTTCCAGGGGTACCCAGGGTACAAATAAGCACTCACCCCAAATCTCCCCCTAACTGACCTTCAGACTGGACCCCCTTAGCTCATAACAAGGTTACAGATATATAGAAACATTGGGGTAACAGTCACCCTGCTATAGTTCCAGGGGTACCCAGGGCACAAATAAGCACTCACCCAAATCTCCCCCTAACTGACCTTCAGGCTGGGCCCCCTTAGCTCATAACAATGTTACAGATATATAGAAACATTGGGGTAACAGTCACCCTGCTATAGTTCCAGGGGTACCCAGGGTACAAATAAACACTCACCCCAAATCTCCCCCTAACTGACCTTCAGACTGGGCCCCCTTAGCTCATAACAAGGCTACAGATATATAGAAACATTGGGGTGTCACCCTGCTATAGTTCCAGGGGTACCCAGGGCACAAATAAGCACTCACCCAAATCTCCCCCTAACTGACCTTCAGACTGGGCCCCCTTAGCTCATAACAAGGTTACAGATATATAGAAACATTGGGGTAACAGTCACCCTGCTATAGTTCCAGGGGTACCCAGGGTACAAATAAACACTCACCCCAAATCTCCCCCTAACTGGCCTTCAGACTGGGCCCCTTAGCTCATAACAAGGTTACAGATATATAGAAACATTGGGGTAACAGTCACCCTGCTATAGTTCCAGGGGTACCCAGGGTACAAATAAACACTCACCTCAAATCTCCCCCTAACTGGCCTTCAGACTGGGCCCCCTTAGCTCATAACAAGGTTACAGATATATAGAAACATTGGGGTAACAGTCACCCTGCTATAGTTCCAGGGGTACCCAGGGTACAAATAAACACTCACCCCAAATCTCCCCCTAACTGGCCTTCAGACTGGGCCCCTTAGCTCATAACAAGGTTACAGATATATAGAAACATTGGGGTAACAGTCACCCTGCTATAGGGTGTAAGGGCGACTGAGACTGGAAGTTTTGCTGTCAACTCACCTGTATTTTTGGGAGTCATCCTCATTTAAAAGGGTGGTTCACCTTTACGTTAACTTTTAGTATTCTATAGAATGGTCAATTCTAAGAAACATTTCAATTGGTCTTCATTATTTAATTTTTATAGTTTTTGAATGATTTGCCTTCTTCCTCTGACTCTTTCCAGCTTTCAACTGGGGGTCACTGACCCCATCTAAAAAACAAATGCTCTGTAAGGCTACAAATGTATTGTTATTGCTACTTTTTATTCCTCATCTTTCTATTCAGGCCTCTCCTATTTATATTCCAGTCTCGTATTCAAATTTCCTCTCTGATCCAGTTGGGTCAATGGTTGAACAGTGATACACAGGGTGATATTATTATTATTATTATTATTATAACACTTTATTACCAGCCGTGGTTTATTGATCAGTGACCACTAGGTGGCAGTGTGTGATTACTAGTCAGTGTAACATGAGATGTTATGGACTATAGGGTAAATCCTTTTATTCCACCAATTCCCACCCCAGTTTTTCCTGCTTAGTTGGTTTCACCCAATGGGTGATTGTCAGGAAATTGTACCCTATTTCCCCCTTACTTTATACATTGGAGTAAGTGGCCTGCAGTGTGAATTTCTAACCAATAGTCCTGGTCCCAGCGGTGGGGGTTCCAGGGGTGCAAGAGGTGCGACTGCACCAGGGTCCAAACCTCCTCGGGTGGGGGGTCTCAGGAGGGGGGGTGGGGGGGATCCAGCTGCATTGCCTGCACCTGCAAATACCCCCCCCGCATATAGTTATGTTACTGCCGGGTCCTGCTGTTATACACAAATATACTGAGTTGGGATGCACCGAACCCACTATTTGGGATTTGGCCGGATCCCCGAATCCTTGGTGAAAGATTCGGTCGAATACCGAATCCGAATCCTAAATTGCATATGCAAATTAGGGTCAGGAAAGGAAAAAGTGGAAAAAAATCTTTTGTGACAAAAAAACACCTGATTTTCCTACCCGCCACTAATTTACATATGCAAATTAGGAGTCGGATTTGGTTTGGCCAGGCACAAGGATTCGGCCGAATCCGAATCTTGCTGAAAAAGGCTGAATCCTGGCCGAATACCAAACTGAATCCTGGATTCGGTGCGTCCCTAATACTGAGCTAATACTGAGCTCACCTGGGCATTGCTGAAGTAAACTCACCTGTATCCACTAAGCACAGACCAATAGGGCATACCTCCCAACTTTCCCGTTTTCAGCGGGACAGTCCCAATTTTGACAGCTCAACCCGCAGTCCCGCATTTGTACTGAAGAGTTCAGACTTTCTCCTGCACTGAACAGCCAGAAAAAGATACAAAAGTTTCAAACTTAATTGGCTTTTGGCAGAGAGCCCAGAACAGCTAACAGGTGCAACTAAGATACAATTTTAAGATAAGATAATAAGTAATCGTAACAATTTAAATAAGCAGGTCTCTTGGGAGAAGTTAGACTCACAGTTTAAAGGAGAACTAAAGTCTAACTAAAGAAGTAGCTTCCCTGGCTGCTCAAGCCCAAGCCCTGGAGGTTTAAGCTGAAAACAGTTAGTCTGATACAGAAGCCCATGAGTACACAATAGAAGGAAAGAAATGTGATGTTTCTTTTGCCAGAGGACTCAGAGCAGCATTACTTTGAGGGGTTACTGGTGTATTTATATAGACCTTTCTGATAAAGTTTACTTACTTTTAGCCTTTCCTTCTCCTTTAATTACTAATCAGCCTTATATTGTGACATTTCTATTCTATGTGTACTGTATATTGTGAGTGGCTCCCTAAGCTCAGTAAGTGACAGCAGCACAGAGCATGTGAATCAGTGAATCAGCAGAAAAGAAGATGGGGAGCTACTGGGGCATCTTTGGAGACACAGATCTTTACTGCTAAAGGGCTGTGGTTGCCTTGGGCTGGTACAGAAGCACAAAACATCATGTACAACATTTCTACCTACTTCTTTAGTTAAGCGTTAGTTCTCCTTTAAATGGGACAGAAAATTTTGAACAGACAGCCCATTGACAAACTGAGACGTCCAGTTGAAACCCGCACGGCTGGAAACCCTACCTCTTTCTATTCTGCCCGATAAATAAGACCAATCCTTTAACTACAGGTATGGGATCTGTTATACAGAAATCAGTTATCCAGAAAGCTGTAAAATACAGCAATGCTCATTTAGAAAAACGATTTCTTATTTTTGATTGATTTGCTTATTTCTGTAATAACAAGAAATGAACTGCACCTGATAATAAATAAGCCAAGTCAAGGTGAGAATCTTTGTATTTAATTGGTTTTCATATATTGGCCTGGTTATTGTTTGGGTTTCATAAGGCTGAAAACCAAACTGAAAGTTGAAACCCGAATAGGCCTTAGAAAAACCCAACTGTTCGGTTCAAAACCAAAACCAAACAGGTGGTAACCTTAGGTGCCCCCCTCCCAGGGTCAGACTGGGCCGGCGGGACACCAGGAAAAAACTTGGTGGGCCCCGCTGCCAACTCAGATCCGCGATTTTCAATGCTGTTTCCTGCTGAGCCACCTGTAAAATGAAGTGCACATAAGCACCAGCGCGGCGGTGGGTCCAGAGGGGGGCCCTGGGAAGCAGCCCCAGTGGGCCTTTCAGTCCGACCCTGCCCCCTCCCCACTAGGTCTTTCCATGGTGCCCCCATTGCTGTGCCACTGAGATCAGGCAGATAGGGACATGGTTCTGTGCAGCTCCAGTGTATGATACTAATACTAATACTTATACTTATACTAATACTAATGGGCAAGCAGTATGGTAGCTGCCGCTTTTATACAATCAGCTCTATTTGCATGAAAATAAAAGCAACTAATACAGATATGTATATGCTGTACAGTCCGGTTAAGGCAAAATCCTTTGACAAACAAGATATATTTTCCCTATAACCCATTCGGCCAGATGTGGGGTGGGGACGGCGCTTGTGATATGATGAGCGGAGCAGCTTTCCTGGCCTGGGGCCGGCTGATTAGCCCTGGAAGCATATGGCCGGCAGTATTCCCATAGGATAACGCTCAACTTTGCCCTGGTTATTGTTAGACAAGCTCAGAGCAACCGGCCAGGAATCTGCTGCAGGGATTAGAATCTGGAGTGTCCTGCCGGCCCTGCTTTGTGCCCACAGACAACAGTTTACCAACGTGTGGCCCTTCACTTTAACATGGGCACAGGGCACCATATTTGTTTTTGTACTTTGCACCCTGCCCCTGTGCTTAGCACCCATAGATATAGCTATAGATATATATATATCTATAGCTATATCTATGGGTGCTAAGAAGTATATAGATAGATATAGGTATATATGATATAAGTATATAAATAGATATAGGTATATATGATATAAGTATATAGATAGATATAGGTATATATGATATAAGTATATAAATAGATATAGGTATATATGATATAAGTATATAGATAGATATTGGTATATATGATATAAGTATATAAATAGATATAGGTATATATGATATAAGTATATAAATAGATATAGGTATATATGATATAAGTATATAAATAGATATAGGTATATATGATATAAGTATATAAATAGATATAGGTATATATGATATAAGTATATAAATAGATATAGGTATATATGATATAAGTATATAAATAGATATAGGTATATATGATATAAGTATATATAAATAGATATAGGTATATATGATATAAGTATATAAATAGATATAGGTATATATGATATAAGTATATAAATAGATATAGGTATATATGATATAAGTATATATAAATAGATATAGGATGCAAAGTGCAAAACAAGTGGCACCATGTTGCCGTTCCTTTGGCTGATCGCGCTGCTCAGTTTGTTTGGCACAAATACAGTGGCATCTGCATCTGACTGTCATTAGGGACGGGGGCATTCAGCAGCCACGCTAGGAGGTGGGACAGGGTATAAAGAGCTATAGCCACGTGCTTATAGTAGCCACTACATACAGGGCTTCATTGCTCCACAGCAACAGGCTCTGCACCCAATGCCCCATAGTGCTCTTGCCTCTGAGCATAAAGAAATGAGCCTCCAATCTTACTGCCAATATGATATATAGACTTGGGGGGCATGGGATTAAAAAGCGTTATCCTTATACATTGCTGCAAATAGATTTTGTTTCCAGTGGGGCATGTAAATGGTTAAAGCTGGCTCATTCCAGTGTGCACTTCTCTCAGCTGACCACTAGGAGGCCCACTTGCTCCTTCTCTCATTGGCCCCACTATTTATCTACAGAAGGAGTCGTTTGTTGCCTCATTAAGTCATTAGTCTATAAGGAATCAGCGTGGCCACTGGGCAGCCATATTGGGCACAAAGCGGTGACTGTGCAGCTTTATAGAACAATAGAGTCTGCGCTGCTTTTATATCATAAGGGGGAGGGGGTTCTATAGAGAAAGGTCCACCAAGGTGGGAGCTGAAGGGTTAAGACAGAACAACACCAAATCCACTGGGGGCCCCTTATAGTCGTGTTTCCATGACGAGTCCTTTTAACCCTTTCACTGCTGGTGTTTCTGAAATGAGAGGGATGAGCGTGACTGAGCCCGGGCACCATCTGCTTCCTGAATCATCAGGGCCCCCCTCTTCCCTGTGTGGATAAGGTTTTCCATTGGTTCACTGATTTCGGCACAGCCCTACACACAGTCTCTTCTATAAAGGGGAGCGCGGGCCGGTGAGTCAGACACAGACTGGAGAGGGACGTTGTTGCTAAGAGAAATGTGGCTTCTGCATAGTGACTATACTAGGGGATGATGCAGACTGCATTGGTTTCCATTAGTGATGTGCGGGTCAGGGTTTTCCTGACCCACACCCGCGCTTCCGGGGTCCTTTTATAGACCCGCCACGCCAACAATGTCACAAAAGGGGCGGGGCGAGCAGACGAGAGACTATAAAACCGGAACCCTGATGCCGGCATTTGAAGGAGGAGCAGTGCGAGGTCGACCCGAACCCACTAGATCCGCGGGTCCCACAGGTATCAGGTCGGCCCACACATCACTAGTTTCCATGCAGCCCTGCTCAATGTGTTCAAATCAAATTCCATTTTTCTTAGGGTAAAGAGCCTGGAAATCAAGCTGTGGGTGGGACTAGAATATTCAGTGGAACCTTGCAGGGGGAGGAGCAAAGAGTCTGTAACTCAACAGTGGGCCGTCCTACAACAGTCTGATGGCAGCTTACAGGCGGAATAGAGGAGAGTCTGGGTTGGACTAAAATCTTTAATGGCAGCTAGGAGGGGGAGGAGTTTGTGTTCCTAGGGGGTGGGACTAGAACACTCTGATAGCAGCTTATAGGCTATACCTGATTTATACATTTACCCCACCGCCAATTTAACTGACCCCACCCCAGATGACATCAGAGCTCACCCCTTGGCCTGACTTGCTTCCTTCTCTCATGGAGCTTATAAAGTAACAGGAGGGCTATGGGACTGGATAAGGCAGGTTGTAGTCAGCCAGTATGAGACAATGGCACAGAGACCTGCACCCCAGCCCCCCTGCCTGAACTGCAACCCCCTCCAGCACCCCCATACCTACCTTCTCATTCTTGCAGGAGAGAAGAGGGCCAAGGAGGGAGGTCTGAAGCCGCTATCAACTTCGCACAGGGACTGCGTCTGGGCCGGGCCTACCGGGTTTTTTCCCCAATGTCCTGTTGGCCCAGTCCGACCCTGGAGACTTAGATAAAGAAAACCGATGTATATTATATGACAGCACAATGGCCCTTTAATACAGGGGTCTCCAACTGCCAGGTGGGCCACGGACAGTCTTGAACTGGGCCACCAGCCTAGGGGGCGATTAACTGGGTGCACCGAATTGGTCGCCAACCCCCTCCCATCCCCCTCCCAACTAACTACTCGTCTTTCTACTCAGGCCACTCAGTGCATGGTTGCTAGGGAAATTTGGACCCTCGCAATTAGATGGCTAAAATTACAAACTGGAGAGCTGCTGAATAAAAAGCTAAATAAGTCACAAACCACAAATAATAAAAAATGAAAACCAATTGCAAATTGTCTCACAATATCCCTCTCTATGTGATACCAAAAGTTAACCCAAATGTGCACAACCCCTTTAATGGGGAAAAAGCAGAGGATCTGAAGTCCAGAGACTGGACAGTATGACAGTTGTTGGCTGGTTTCCTGGTGCTGCTGATGACAGTTAGAGAATTGGCAAGTGCATGTGAGACTATGTGAGACCTGCTGCCTGAGCCTCTGCTCTGAGACTGATGGAGGCAACTGTATCTGCTGTGCTTGTATCTCTAACAGCTCCACAACTCCTCCGTCAGAGCCCCCCTCATGCCTGTCAGCACCTCCGTCACATTAGGAAACACCTCATTCACAGCACTCAGCACCTCTTAATCCGTCACCACCCACCCAACTCTCACATTGAAATCACTGCTGTAAGGGAGACAGTCACCCATCAGTAATGCCATCTGGGCAACCAGGGCTTGGTGATACCATGAGGGCATTAAGGGCCAGGCTTTTTGGGTCAACTGTAACCTCCAAAATGCTTGTTTCCCCAAAATCCCAGCACCCAAGTCTGGAACTAGGAACAGAGGCAGCTTTCTGGGGCACAGGAGGTCCCACAGCTCCATAAAACTGTGCCAACTCTGCTCCATGTGTGGTTAGTTACCCTTTACACCAGCTCCATTTTAGGGTTCCAGGTGCACCTGTAAACTCTTGTGCCTCTCTGATACTAATACAACCAGTGTTGCCATCCGTATTTTGGAGAGGGGTAATAGTATGGCAGGGCTGTAGGAGCAGTCTATATTTAGGGTTCACAAGCTCCTTGTCCTGGTTCCACCAACACCATCCAAAACAGGTGCAAATAAAGTGTGTGGGCTAATAACACCAGTGGGTGGCACTTCAGCTTCTGTATAATGGATTGGTGCCAGTCTGGCATTTTATTGTGTTCTTAGCTCTTTGATGTGAGACACGGCCTGTTCCATTAGCAGCTCTGCCACCTAGTGCCCTGCTGTCTGTCTCTTCTCATCCTCTGTCTGTCTCTTCTCATCCTCTGTCTGTCTCTTCTCATCCTCTGTCTGTCCAGACAAACAGATCCTCCAGCTATTATAGGTCCTGCCCCGGCGTAACTGTGCTTCTTCAGAGGTACATACCATTTAAATGGGTGGTTCACATTTTACAGGAGAACTAAACCCTAAAAATGGATATGGCTAAAAATGGCATATTTTATATGCTGAACTTATTGCACGAGGCTAAATTATCTGTATTAATTACTAATCAGCCTTATATTGTGACTGTATATTGTGTGAGTCCCTAAGCTCAGTAAGTGACAGCAGCACAGAGCATGTGCAGTGAATCAGCAGAAAAGAAGCTACTGGGGCATCTTTGGAGACACAGATCTTTACTGCTAAAGGGCTGTGGTTGCCTTGGGTTGGTACAGTAGCACAAAACATCATGTACAACACTTCTTTAGTTAGGCTTTAGTTCTCCTTTAAGTTACCTTTTACTATGTTTAGAGGATAAGAACATTTTCAATTGATTGGTTATTTATTTTTTATAGTTGTTTTTAATTATTTGCTTTTTCTTCTGACACTTTCTAGCTTTCAAATGGGGGTCACTGACCCCAACTAAAAAAACACATGCTGGTTTGGCTTCCCCCTGCAGCCCTTGCCTTTCCTCTGCTAAGATCTCGCCTTTTCTTTGCACCCGTTCTTTTTCATTACAATGATCTCAGTCTAATATGGAACATGAGTGTAAGTGGCATTGCACAGTAGGAGACATTTTGATTGGCGGCTACCAAAGCACCATGTGGACCATCTCCCAAACACTCAGTTTCCCCTATATCTCAGGCTGCGCATATTTAGGCAGGTACAGCCCGGTCTCTTTGTTACAGGACAGACTGTTCCTGAATAAAGTTCACTGCTCTCATTCCGACCTTCTGATTGGTGCACAGTTGCTCGCCCGCTCTCTGGCCCGGCACAGTAATGACTGAGGTGGGACACACAATATAGTAATGAGAAGTTCCCCTTGTTGGAACAGGCAGTCTCTAGAATAATAGCACGGGATCAGTCACAGGCAGTAAATGCTACAGAATATACAGGGCCTTTTAATAAAAAATAATTTAAATTAAAGGGGGACTGCACTGAGATTATGCTGATAATAAGACCATTGTAGGAATTTTCCTAAAAATAATAAGCCCTTTCCAAGACCCCAGAAGCTGCCCCTTCTCCTCAGATGCCCTGCTACTTATGGCTGTGCAGCTTTCAGAGGTGAATGCCCTGTTTCCTCTAATGATCTGCCCCTGTTGGTGCAGTAAGCAGGGTACTTGCCCTCTGATGGTTACGTTGGATATTTTTTAAAGCACTTTTGCACATAAGACCAACAACAACTACCCACCCACATGGACCACCAAACTGCACTACTGCAATCACGTAGCTCATGCCCCAAGAGAGCAGATCCAATTGGAAGGGAGGTGCAGTTCCTCTCATTCCTATATCAGCCGATTCCCCTGTCCATGTTCCAATATGATGAGGCTTCACTAGATGCACCTTTCAGTCTGGGCAAACAAAGATGCAGTGATCTTTCAGGATGGGCTTTCTACAACATTGGCCTTCAGACTTCTATGGTTCTTCTCCACCCCCTACCTTTCAGTCCCAACATGATAGGACCCCATAGCCCATAACAAGGTTATAAACCCAGAAAACCATTGTTGTATTAGCCATGAAACTAAGAATAGTCCCATAATCTTGCTCTCATTGTCCTTCAAGGTAGGCTTTCAGGAGTATCTTGGACAGAAAAATGCATTATACCCAAATTTGCTGCCCCATCCCCAGGTAATAATGCCCTTAGGGATGGGAGAGCCAAAGAGTTTGGGAATTAGTGGTCTATAATATTCATATAAGATCAGAACAAGCTAAACACACTTTCTGCTCTTGTTCTTATACCGCTTTCCTACAAGGGCTTCATTCATCAAACCAATGGTTCTGTACTGGTAAGGCTAAGAGTACATTCACCAAAACACAACCAGTAACCCCCACCCCAGGCTAGAGTCCTGCAGCGGGTTGGGTACCAGCAAAAAAGGTGGGCACCCTTCAGAATGAGGGGAGGATTTTCAGGTGCGGGTATAGCCGTGGGTCTGCGGGTCGCGTTGTGGTTCTCATCTAAATGTCTTATCTTATGTATTATTGTCTATATTTTACTACTTTTTAAGTTTTACAAAACTTGTTTCTGTCCCTGCCCACTTTTGATGACATCACTTCCTGTTTGATCGTGGATAAGGCAGTTGTGGGTCCGGGGCGGGTATCGCTTCAAAGTGGGTAAACATGCGGGTCTTATAATGCGATTCTGCGCAGGACTCTACTCCAGGCATCAGTCGCCTTGAGATCTGACTGATAGATGGGTTCATCTGAAACAGTTGATTCCCTGATGTTATTGACCAAGCAAACATCTAATGAATCTGCATTCTCCATTCATGTGAGTGTATTCAGGCTAATGTAACTCCAACAGATGGATTTCTGCTCTTCTCATTAATAAACCATCAGTCACTGGCAGTGAGTTCATTTAATTATCACTTAATCCTAACTTCCTATATACACAACTAATATATATTAACATATATAGCCACACTAAATGTCCTGGGTCCATTATCCATAGTGGAAATGTAGCGTGTAAAGTGGAACATGCCACTGCTGAAATAGATTCCCCGACTTGAAGCCAATGGTGCAGGCTGTAGCCAACTCATGAAAATGCACCAGAGAGGACATCAGAGAGCCTCCAGGCCTGTATCAGGCATCTACCATTATGTAATTACTGGTTTCTTCAAGACAAAAAGACACTTGTGTGACCAATATTTAAACCAAGTTCCAACAGTGAAACTAGACAGTGGACACTTCATCGTCTAGGGTTTCTTATCCAGGCTGATATAGACTGTTCAGAAGGACATCTGACCAATCCGTTCCTCCCCAAGAACATAAGTTGCCAAGTCACCCTGCATTAAGCATTTCTGGTCAGGTTCTTTGGCGCAGATATTTCTAAACCCTAGACAGGGATCCCCAACCTTTTGAACCCGTGAGCAACATTCAGATGTAAAAGGAGTTTGGGAGCAACGCTAGCATGAAGAATGTTCTTGGGGTGCCACATAAGGACTGTGATTGGCTATTTGGTAGCCCCTTTGTGGACTGTCAACCTACAAGAGGCTCTGTTTGGCAGCACACATGGTTTTTATGCAACCAAACCGTGGTGTGAGGCCACTGGAAGCAACATCCAAGGGGTTGGAGAGCAACATGTTGCTCACGAGCTACTGGTTGAGGATCACTGCCCTAGAGTAATGTCCTTCAGATCGTTTGGTCTCCACTATGTTACCAAGGCCAATGTTTGTTCCAGAAATACTAGTGATTAAAGGCATCTCCCACCCATTTGTAGGCATTTTCATCATTCTACCATATCTACCCTGTTTCTCTTTTTCAACTTCCCCATTAATCATAATACTTGTGGGTACTCATCCATAACATTTTGCCAGGAGCTCCAAGTAAAAAGGATTCTAACAGGCAGTAGCTTTCAAGAAGCCTCCAGAGGTGAGTGGTGTAGTGCACCCTATCCTACACAATGAACCTTGATTTTGTATGACGATTTTGAGGTTGTTCACCCATTACATCTAATTTCTCATTGCTTATTAAGGGGGGCAGGGGGTGGCAAATATGCAGTATCTCTGGAAGAACATCAACTGGTTAAAGGCTGCATGAGATGGTTGTTTAATGCTCTAAAAACAAGCTCTTAACCTACCAACTCCCACGGTTTTGGTGGTGGATTGACACAGGCTCATATGGAGTGGGAAATATGGTGGACAGGTTGGGTGAATTGGGGATATAGGCCTCTTGGATGTGTATTTTAACTATTTCCTACACAACCTAAAGCCCAGGAAGTGTTTAACAAGGGACTGTGAAATAAGAGAAGAGACTGGCAGGGCCCCTCAGGTTGAATTTATGCCACCATCCTGTAGCTTTTGGTTTGCCCGCATTATTGCAAGTAGCTGAACAATCATAGGAAGGTCAAGAACACATTCCACATTTGGGGAAAGATTTGGGGAGGAAATGTGCTGCCTTTATCATTGATGGCCACTATGAATCCTTGTGTATGCATGGGCCGACCCGGGGTGCAATGCCGCCTCAGTATCAGACCTTGACACTTGCAAGTCTTCCAACACTATCACATAAATAGATACCACAAGGCACCCAAACAAATGCCAGACATTACACTGGGCTGCTAGTAAGGCCGCAGGACACAGCTACAGAATAGTTTTGGCCAAAAACAATTAGAAGGAAAACAAACCATTGCTGCATTATTTGTGTCTGTTAAAGGGAAATGTCTCTTATTTCATGAAACCCTGTCCCTTTCACACACACGCAGCCACATTCATTACGCAAAAAAACATGTTTTGTTGGGAGACCCACCCAAAAAGATTTTTTTTTGCATATTAAAATTTAATTTTATGTAACTTAAAGACCACTAAGATTCAACCTGCAAAAAGCTGTTTTGGGGTAAAGTTCCCCTTTAATGGAGAGGTATATTTCCCCTTTAGCAAGGTGCTACTTGATGAGTTCTCCCTCACTGTGAGCTTGGCCGAGCTATGGAGCGGAGGGTGATTCTTCGTGTTTGGTGCTGGGCCTGGAGGCGGATGTCTGAAAAGCGATTATCAGTGATCCGATTAGACTGGGAGAGATTAGGGCACGGAGATAACTGTGGCAGCTGTGTCTGGGACTCACACAGGCCTCTCAGTGCTGGAGTCAATAGGCCGCTTCATGTCCTGTTTCCTGTACTGGGTCCCTGCACTTTGTGTGTGTTTTCTTATTGTGGTCCCTGCCCTACATAGGGTTTCCTGTGCCGTGTGTACTTCTTTATCCTCCCCCTCTGTGCAGGGACAGGGCAGATTTATTCACACGCACAGTGAAAGCACCCTCTTTAGTACCCCAATCAGTCTGCACCTTCACTAAAGGGTTAGCACAGCAGCCTGGCCCTTTAAGACTAACCCAACTGAAGAGCAATCCGAGGAGCACCAGCACTTCCCACCGACCCTGATGTAATTATTGTTAATTAGAATGACGGCAGGTTTCTATTCACTGCTCTAGGGCTCGTTCATACGTGAAACATTGTATCTTCCCGGGATGAGAAAGTTCTTCATTTCTTAGGGTTTTAAGCGGAAATTCCTGTTTCACAGCACATAACTGGGATCTACTTTAGTTTGGGAGATTTTATAGATTAGAGCAGGGCAAAACACTTTTCTGCAATTTCATTCCATCTCCATGGAGACCGGCATTAAATGACATTTAAAATGCAATGCCTTTATATGCAGAGTGCTGAATAAGGTCAGGCGAGTACAAGGCTTTTACCTACAGTCAGGTGTAAGTAGCCTGAAAGAGATTTGGGGTGAGTGCTTATTTGTGCCCAGGAACTACAGCTGGATGACACCCCAATGTTTCTATATATCTGTAACATTATGAGCTGGGGGGGGGCAGTCTGAAGGCCAGTCAGGGGGAGATTTGGGGTGAGTTTATTTCTGCCCTGAATACCCCTGAAACTAAAGAAGGGTGACTGTTCCCCCAATGTTTCTATATATCTGTAACCTTGTTATGAGCTAAGGGGGCCCAGTCTGAAGGTCAGTTAGGGGGAGATTTGGGGTGAGTGTTTATTTGTGCCCTGGGTACCCCTGGAACTATAGCAGGGTGACACCCCAATGTTTCTATATATCTGTAACCTTGTTATGAGCTAAGGGGGCCCAGTGTGAAGGTCAGTTAGGGGGAGATTTGGGGTGAGTGCTTATTTGTACCCTGGGTACCCCTGGAACTATAGCAGTGTGACTGTTACCCCAATGTTTCTATATATCTGTAACCTTGTTATGAGCTAAGGGGGCCCAGTCTGAAGGTCAGTTAGGGGGAGATTTGGGGTGAGTGCTTATTTGTGCCCTGGGTACCCCTGGAACTATAGCAGGGTGACACCCCAATGTTTCTATATATCTGTAACCTTGTTATGAGCTAAGGGGGCCCAGTCTGAAGGTCAGTTAGGGGGAGATTTGGGGTGAGTGCTTATTTGTACCCTGGGTACCCCTGGAACTATAGCAAGGTGACACCCTAATGTTTCTATATATCTGTAACCTTGTTATGAGCTAAGGGGGCCCAGCCTGAATACAAGTTAGGAAAATATTTGGGGTGTTTATTTGTTTCCTGAGTACCGCTAAAACTTTTGTATAGCTGTAAACTTGTTATAAACTAAGAGAGTTGACCCTCAACAAAACAAACTAAAAATGTGTCCAACAATGATTGAGCTGATATGATTCTACAACCCATAGTTTCTTAAGCACACTCCGCCCACTTCCATGCAATACGTATATGACGTAGTTAATAAAATCTGAACCACTGGAACACTATTCCCCCTACTTTGCTATTTAAGCAAACAATCTTATTAAACACACTTGCCTTTTCTGTGAACTTGTAGTCAACGGTAACTAAACTGCATAAATCTATTGGTTACTTAATATTTCCAATCTAGAACCTTTACAGGAGAACTAAAGGCCAAATAAGAATATGGCCTGAAATGCTTTATGGCGTAGAATGTGCTGTAGCAACAGTAATGGAGATGCAGGGTCGGACTGGGCTGTCAGGATACCAGGAAAATACCTGGTGGGATCCATGCCAGACCAGTTCCCTCAAAAGGCTGTCCCCTAAAGAAAAGGAGTTATGATTGGCCCAGTGGGCCCCCAATGCTCCTGTCCGACCCTGTGGACACGCTCAGGGCCACTAGTGAAAGTGAACTTACACGTTAGCCATAGACGTTGATGCTTGAAGAGCCAAATATTTTAGAGCCACATTAAAATGCATTCTGTATTATTGAGTCAACTTTTAGTTCTCTATAAAGCCTAGTTACTCCATATTCAAGGGGTGGCTCACCTTTAAGTATGTTGTACAATGGTCAGCAACTTTTCAATTGGCTTTATTTTTTTTTTTTATAGTTTATGAATTATTTGCCTGCCTATTAAGACTCTTTCCAGCTTTCAAATGGGGGTCACTGACTCCATCTAAAAAAACAAATGCTCTGTAAGGTTACAAATGTATTGTTATTGCTGCTTTTTATTTCTCATCTCCTATTCCAGTCTCAGTGCATGGTTGCTAGGGTAATTTAGACACTAGCAACCAGATGGCTGAAATAGCAAACTGGCGAGCTGCTGAATAAAAAGCTTAATAACTTAAACAGAAATAAAAGTAAATCAATTTCAAGTTGTTTCAGTATATCCCCCTCTACATGATACTAAAAGTTAATTTCAAGTTGAACAACGCTTTTAAGGAACAGAGCCCTTACCCCCCCCAGGTCCCAAGCATTCTGTACACAAGAGCCTCACATGGCTGAAACCCCAAAACAGGATAGAATAGAACTTTTTATTACATTCAGACTTTATTGATTTTTTTTTTCTTTCTTTTTTTTGGATGTTGGCTTAAATAGGACTTAAAGAAAAATACAATTAAAAAAAGGTTTGCTCATTGATGGAGGAGTTGGAATGAGATGTCTGGCTCCCTCTGTAGTGTGCCGCAGTGTTACCACTAACGGGGTCAAATCAGTGATTTTCTGATAATGGAGGGGCAGGAGAAGAGGTAGGAATGTAACAGACAGGCTGAATGGGAAAAAGCAGCCTCCACCTTTAACGCAATACCCATTAAAAAAATGTTCCCTCCTGCTACTGCCTGTTTTATAGGTGAGCAAGCAGAATAGCTGGGCATGCTGGAAGATATAGCCGGAATATAAAAGAAACACCTGCCTCACTCATTCATCACCTGTGACATCACAGACTATTTAAGCACCACTGTAATCCACCAAGTGACATCATCTTCAAGTTGCCTCTTGCACAAGGGCAGTTTGGGCCAATCAACACTACTGAAATTCATGAGAGTAGTGATGGGCCACTAGAGTCCCTCGGGCTAATGTTAAAATACAACTCCTAGCCCAAGAAGCTTGAGATTAGAAAGCACATGAACCAACTGCATTTGAGTCAAACATGAGTTCTACCTATTTGTGGCTACAACCCAAGCCCACAGATGCAACGCTGAGTTATCTGGACTATTTTTTGATTCAGTTCTAGTTGGTCCTTGTGGATTTCAATCACAAAGAGGAGATGACTCAGTGTTGCACCTGGGGAACGATTCTATGCTCACAACCGTTTAAGGGTTTCCTAAACTAAAGAGGGATTTTTTTTTAGGGCAGAGACTAGGGATGCACCGAATACAGGATTCTGCCAGGACTGGGCCTTTTTCAGCCGGATTCGAATGTAGCCGAATACTTCTGCCCGGCCAAACCAAACCGAAATTCTAATATGCATATGCAGATTATGGGCGGGGAGAGGAATCACATGACAATAAAGTAAAAATGTTTTCCCATTCCTAATTTGCATATGCAAATTAGGATTGAGTTCATTATTTGGCTGAATCTTTTGAGAAGGATTCTGGGGTTCGGCAGAATCCAAAATAGTGGATTCATTGCATCCCTAGCAGAGACACGATGGGATTCGGTGAGATTAGTCGTCCGGCGACAAATCTCCTCTTCTTCGGGGTGACTAATCTCCCTGAACTGCCTCCCCACTGGCTAGAATGGAAATAGCCGACGGGATCTCTTTGTTTTTCAAGTCACCTTGTGGCAACCTCCAAAAACCAAGTGATCAGAGTATCATCCCGCCAGCGATTCCCATTCTAGCCTGCAAGAAGGAAGGGGAGGCAGTTCGGGGAGATTCGTCGCCAGGTGATTAATCTCCCGAATCGCATAGTGCGTCTCTGCCCTTAAATAGACAACAATACCCCACGTTCTACACAGGAACATCATTTATGGGTTTTACCATGCAACATTAAAAAAACCCCAACCACTCCTCCATCAGTGGCAAAATATAACAATGAAAGCAGCAGTCTGGGTTTAAAATGGAAAATAAAAAACAGTTAAGTTTCCATAGGCAATTTTAAAAAAAAAATGGCATTAACACTGATACGGGACTGTGTCCCTGTAATACAGTTTACTCCGACAGAGACATGGAGAAACAATGGAGGTTTGTGACCTCTCCCCTCTACTGCAGAATTTCCATTGGTGTAATAAAGATTTGAAGGGATTTTCTGGCAGCAAAAGGGTACAATTAAACATAAAAGGGGTGCACATAATCATACATCATGTCATAGTGGGGAGCCAGGGTAAGAGCGGACAGTTATGTAAAGAGATTATTTAGCTGAACAGAATAAGAAATACAGAGTTGGTGATTGAGAACAAAAACAAAGGGGAAGTCCGTCGCACAAAAAACACTGCCTGGCTCATAAAGCCTTTAGGGCCGAGGCCTAGGTGGTGCCCACACTGACCCAAACCACATACAGCCAACAGGTTTAAGGGAGCTGCTAAATGAATAGACCCCAGTGTCTCCATTTAATAGCAGAGACTGCAACTGCACAATGATATTCACCATTTCTGATGAGACAGACTATATAAGACATCACAGCTGCTTGCTGCACACCTATACAAGGATCAATTGATTTTATTTTTTTTGTATTGCCTCCACCTTTCCTTGTGTAAGAGGTGGAGGGTTAAACTACAGTCACAGAGAATGGAAACATCATTAATGCAGAAGTTACTTGCACCCAAGCTTCAATGTGCTCACACTTTGTTGGCCGTCTTTGTGGGAAAACAAGCCAATTTTCCAATGCGCAAGAAGGGATATGACTGAAACCCGTGCATGCACATGCAATCAGTCTTAAAAGACAACGGGTAGGCTTGCGTCAGCTCTATCTTTTTAGGGGTGAAGTAAATACAAGCGAAACGTCAGTAGTAAAGCGGATGGCAAGTGACTCTCAGTCTCCATGTATCTCTATAGAAAATAATCAAAAGCCCAACCGTCCCTAAACCCTAAATTTCCCACACCCCCAACTAAAGAGGACCATTTCATGGGCACCACCAAAGCCTCTATCATATTTAAAAAGATCCGCCTTCATGAAAAGCAAGTGCCCTTCTATGTAAGAGGATGCTGTAAGATGTTAGGAGTGCTCTTTAACATTTATTAGATCTAAACCATATATTTCTGTTATTTTTGTACCTTACCCCTCCCACATACATTGCTTTTGTGCAAGTGTGTCTGCACAATTCCTTCCTACAGACTACTCAATAATCAATCAACATTAAAGGGGAACTAACGCAAAAATTTAAATTGAATCTAAGCTTCAGCATACTGAAATAAGAAACTGTCTAAATACAATCAATTAGAAATTCGGTACCGTTTCTGAAATAATCAAGTTTATCTTTACTATTCTTCTCAGAATTTGTTTCTCTTCATTCAGCAGTTGGGTGTCAGATATTTATTGTCAGTTAGATCCAATATATCTTATAGGGGGTTCCTTTTGCCTAGATGTATTAGAGGTCACTCTATTAAACTCACCAGACATCATGTCTCTTCATGCAGGATTTGTGCAAGTCAGTTATTTTGTTAGATTTTGTTTGTGTTGGAATCAGTTATTTGAGTGAGCTCTAATATATCTGCTAGGAAAGGAGCCCCCCTATAAGATATATTGGATCATTCATCTGACACCCAACTCCTGCATTAAGACAGAATGAGGAGAAACAGATACTGAGAGAGGAATAGTGAAGATAAACTTGATTATTTCAGAAACTATACAGAATTTTTAATTGATTGTATTTAGAACGTTTCTTATTTCAGTACAAGCAAGCTTACATTACATTTTCGCGATAGTTCCCTTTAACACATAGCAAAGATGGGAACCTCATTGGTATGGCTTAAAACACAACAGGCTTCAGCGCCCACTTATCCATTGCCACGGTTACATATGGCTCTCGGCCTATGGCAAAGTCTCCATGGTAGCTGTGGCAGTTTAAACAGGCAGCTGCCAAAAAGAACCCCTTGGCAGGAACGATGAAAAGCACTTTATATCCAACAAAACAAAGGGAGCAAAATCGTAATTAAAATGTCACCTTTAATAATCCATCTTTAAACAAATCCAAAATATCCCAACAATGTGGATAATACGCGTTTCGTGGCTTGATCGCTTCTGAGGAAGTGGCAAGAAGCGAAACGCGTCGAGCGTATGATTCACAATGTTGGGATATTTTGGATTTGTTTTTTACGGATGGATTTTTTAAAGATGGATTATTAAAGGTGACAATTTAATTCATATTTTGCTCCCTTTGCTTGCTCCGTGTTTTGTTGGATATAACGTGCACAATATACACCTGTGGGAGTCAGGTTACACGTGAAGCACAGGGAGTTTTTGGTTGGGGTAGTTGTTCCCTTGAACACATTGGACTGACAATGAAAAGCACTGCACAAACACAAAGTGTTTTAGGCCATACGGATTCCTGTCTGAGAGAAGACTGTGCCTGTATATCAGTGTGTGTATAAATGTTGCAGCTTGCCCTTCCATATAACAACATTAAAACAATCACCTTTTCCTTCCTTTGTCCTGCAGAACACCGTTGCATTGCTTGATGATAGAACAGTTGAGAAAGGCAACATGACTCTATGGTAGTTGGCAAGTAGTGGAGATGTCCACAGAGCAGTAAAAATATTCCGGCCCATTTCAATCTAGATTATTATTTCTATATGGGGAGGGCTGCGCATTCACTCTATTCCACATTTCATTTGGACACATTCATACATTTCAAGTGGCTGAAGACATGGAGTCTTTCCCTTGCAATAATGAAGAGGTGGACACTCAAGCCCTGTATCTCTTGCCTTAACCCATCCCCAATTCATAGCTCAGTGGAACAGCCTCATTCATAGCAGGAAGGCTTAAACCCCAATACCCACCCCTCTTCTAACAGCCCTCCCATGCCCCTTTTAAACACCAATTTTAAAGCCCCCCCCTTTCAATATTTACACGTGCTTTTACCCAAATGCCTCCCCCCACCCTTCAATACAATTGCCCTAACATTTCTTCTTCCCCCTGTAAATCTACTCCACCAGAAGCTTGATTTCACTGGCAAGAAGCTGGTTCATGTTAAAGATGGTTCCTTTTGTGAGAAGCTCCCTCTCCGTGGCAGTGTCAGGATCACTGTCCACTGAGCTGGAGCTGGCACTCATGCTGTCTCCAGCCTCGTGATGATGGAGTGGAACGGGCACATCGACCCCCGTGCTGGAGGGCACTAACTCCGGCTCGCTGGTCTCGCTTGCGCTGGACACGACTGAAAGTAGAGACATTCGGCGGGTCAGTCTGCTTGGAAGCAGCGAGATAGCATAGTCCGCCACGAGGGAGGCTACATCCAGGTTGCACGCTTTGTCGAAGGCAATGAAGCCCACGTTGGCATTAGCCTCACATACACAGAAAGAGCCATCCTCCTTGGTAAGCAGGTCAATGCCACAAACATCCATGCCAAGAATATTGGAGACTTGCACAGCCAACTGCCGCCCCTGTTCACTAAGTGTGCACATCATTCCTACACCTCCTGTTCGGTAAAAAAACAAAAACGGATATAGTTTGTTTTTTCTTAGTTAAACAGTCTGTGGTGATACAGGGCAAAACCAGTCACATTTATCCCCCACTTCAGCCCAATGGGGATTTGCAGTTCCAAATTCAAGGGACGTTGCAACTAAAGAACAAAATATGCCGATAGTAAAGGTCCATTATCCAGAATGCTCCGAATTATGGAAAGACTGTCTCACATAGACCCAATTATAACAAAATAATCAGAAATTTAAAAAATGATTTCCTATTTCCCTGTAATAATAAAGCAGTAGTTTGTACTTGATCCCAACTAAGATATAATTAACTTTATTGGAAGCAAAACCAGCCTATTGGCTTTATTTAATGTTTATATGATTTTCTAGTAGACTTAAAGTATGAAGATCCAAATTACTTAGAAATGATCCGTTATCCGGAAAACCCCAGGTCCCCAGCATTCTGGATAACAGGTCCCATACCTGTACATTGCATATGACAATTTTAGCCTAAAACTGCCATAATGTTTAAGAAATAGCATTTTCTGTAAATACTTAAAATGTGACAAAACAATATGGCATTGAAGTGGAGCCAACAGAATTACGTGCAAGTATATATTTAAGGCTAGAGATTTATAAAACCCTGTGAGGAAAACTATCTTGCAATTAAATGTAACCTGACAATACCTAGAGAGCAGTTACTTTGCATCCTTCCATCTGTAGAGCAGCGCAACATGGTCCCGATGACTCTCCCACCGATTACGATAACTCTTACGTCGCGTCCGTGTGACTCCTGCACGTACTTCTGGAACAGGTAGGGGGCATCGTGACGGATCAAGTGACTCAGGTCTGACAGGTGGTGTTTATCCCGAGCCAGGAAAACTGCTTTGCCTGCCAGGCAGGATGATTAAATGTAAGAATGGTACAGTCTAACCTATTTAGGTAGAATCATCAAGTCATCAGATGTGGGTTTTTGGGCTAAGCTACACATATACAGGAAAAAATGGAATTACCTTACAGGCACCCAAGCAGGGGCGGTCTCCAAGCACAGATGCCAATTCAAAAATTACAGGGAAAAACTGTAATACAGGTATGGGATCCGTAATCGGGAAACACATTATCCAGAAAGCTCCGAATTACATAATTGCTGTCTCTCAGACTCCATTATAATCAAATAATTCAAAATTTTAAAAATTATTTCCTTTTTCTGTGTAATAATAAAACAGTCGCTTGTACTTGATCCCAAACTAAGATAAAATTAATCCTTATTGGAGGCAAAACCAGCCTATTTTATATTTACATATTTTCTAGTAGACAAGGTATGAAGATCCAAATTATGGAAAGATCTCTTATCCAGAAAATAAGTACTGAGTATTCTGAACAACAGGTGCCATACATTTACAAGCTCAGGTAATGGAGATGATCCTCAACTGACCAGAAGGTCTACGACCCCTGCACACTGCTGAATGATGTAATTGCAGGCCTCTCGTTACCGTAATTAATTTAGTTATATTATATGGTACAGGTATAGGACCTGTTATCCAGTATGCTTGGGACAGGGGTTTTTCTGGATAATGGATCTTTCAGTAATTTGGATCTTCATACCTTAATTCTACTAGAAAATCATATAAACCCAATAGGCTGGTTCTGCTTCCAATAAGGATTTATTATATCTTAGTTGGGATCAAGTGCAAGCTACTGTTTTATTATTACACAGAAAATGGAAATCTTTAAAATTTTGATTATTTGGTTATAATGGAGTCTAAGGGAGACGGCCTTTCCATTATTTGGAACTTTCTGGATATGGGTTTCCAGATAACCGATTTCATACCTGTACTGCAACTATAGTACCAATAGTATTACCAATTACAAGTAAATTAACTTGGAAGGTAAAGGTCATGGGCAGTACCCTAGAATGGATGCACTTCACTTGGTGCTGGAAAGGGAACTACCATGGAAGGGCCTTGTTTTAAGAAAATAAAACCAAATTAAAATGCACAAGCTGTTTTTTTTTCCACACATTTGTCAAAAACAGAGATCCCTTTATATTTATATAGCAAGACTGTTTGCTTTGTCCGCAGATTGTGAACAGTATACTCACCTCTATGTCCACGAGTGTTCTTTACCACCATAGGAAACTCCAGCACTTCAGCCTCATCAATCATCTTTCCAAAGTTCTCATGACCACCTGTCAAAAGAAAAAAAACTGTAAGAAGCAATAGAGATGAATGAAGTGCATATATGATCCATTCAGCAGAGCATGTGTTTCCTTACATAACCTTAACAGGAACTGTACCATATTTTACTGCCAAAAGCAAATGGCGTAGAGCGACAAGAAGATAAATGAATTGACTGTAAAATAGTAATTTTAATGTATAATAAGCACAACAGTCCTGCAATAAAATGTAAATAAATGTAACAGACAACTGAGAAGGAAATTAAGTCAACCTTTTTGCTGCTCCCCTTTTTTCCCCTCAGTTGTCAATTACATTTAGCCCCGCCTTGTTTTTTTCATTGCCTAAAACAAAATAATCCTACCATAGGAGAAGGTGTCCGGAAGAGGAACTCCATGACCTGCCAGCTCCTGAAATGTCCAGAACTTATTGACACAGTTTAGAATGGCCTGAGGTCTATTCATCAGACGACAGCCCATTTTCTCTAGGTGTCGGAGCACTGTGATGTCACTATCACTCTGCACCCATGGGGTGGGCACACGCACCACAACGACCTGGGGATAGGACGTTATAAACTCCCCATTCACACGGAGACCTGAAAGAGAAGAGTTACGTTATTATGGGGACATTAATAAAGTACAAGACCTCCCATGTATTCCAACAGCAAGCGGTTTTGCTTCTATTCATTTATCTGCAACAATATATTATATCTACATAGTGGAATAACTTATAGGTGGTTCACCTTTCAATTAACTTTTAGTATGTTACAGAATGGCTAATTCTATGCAGTTTTTTTAATTGGTCTTCATTATTATTATTATTTTTTTTTATATATAGTTTTGACTTATTTGCCTTCTTTTTCTGACTCTTTCCAGCTTTCAAATGGGGGTCACTGATCCCATCTAAAATCAAATGATCGGTCAGGCTACAAATGTATTGTTATTGCTATTTTTTATTACTCGTCTTTTCTATTCAGGCTCTCTCCTAATTCTATACCAGTATCTTATTTGAATGCATGGTTGCTAGGGTAATTTGGACTCTAGCAACCAGACTGCTGAAATTGCAAACTGGAGAGCTGCTGAATAAAAAGCTAAATAACCAACAAATAAAAAATGAAAACCAATTGCAAACTGTCTCAGAATATCACGCTCAAACTAAAAGTAAACAAAGAAGAACAACCCCTTTAAATTAATACATTTTAAACAGACCTTTAAAACGGACCCGTCACCCAAAGAAATTATTCAAAATCCTATTTTTTCACATTAGTCAAACAATTAAACTGTATAAATTATTTAAATCTTGTTTCCTTCAGTCTGGGAATTCATAATTATAACAAGCAGGCAGGAGCCATTTTGTGGGCACTTATTAAGACAAGTCTTGTATCATATCAGAAACTTGTTTGTGCATCAGAATGGGGGACCTGATGTCCATCCCCATGTCCTGGTTACACAATTAAACAGTAAATAGAACGGGGGAATGTGGGGAGAGCAGTTACATAAAGGAATGGAAAGTAATTGCCTAAGGCATAGAGGAGGGGGAAGGCAATATTTGATTGACAGCTGAGATGTTTAAATGAGTTTACAACAGCTATGAATGCTTTAATAAAAAACAGAAATTGAATTTCATGTTTAATTTGAAAAGGACTTTTATTATACAGCTTTGTGTGTCTGGGTGACAGGTCCCCTTTAATTTTAATCAACATTTTTTCTATGAAATGGAAAACACTAATCTTACATTTGTCATAAACTTGAAGATAGAACAGAAATAAATAGACTAAATAGCACACAAAGGAATATTTTGAATCACAAATACTTTTCCAAATAGAAATTTCACACCAGCCTACAAAAGCAACACTGTGGGGCTGAACATAGAACAATCCGAGCTGGTTATATCTAGGAAGAATGAGAAGTTAATTCTTCAGCCAGTGATTATAAAGCATGTTTATTCACCGCAGACAAAGAGTCTCACATTCCGCGTAGGGTTAAAGGCAAATGATTCTAGGCTAGTGGCATTTACATTGTCAGCAAAATGGCAGTTTTGTCGACGTTCATACAATAGGATTGCCACTGAATAAGCCTCTCTATGGGTTGTTCACCTTACAACTACATTTTGCAAAATTAAGAGTCTGAATCTGAATAACTGAGCTGAGAGACTCAAACACCAGAGACCGGAACAATGAACTTTTTCTATGCTGAAATCCAACAGTTCTTCTCTTTCTGCATCATTTGAAATCCTGGCAGGGAAGGAGGGACGAAACACTGATGTTACACATTATAACAACTACTCCACAGCTTACAGACACATGCAGGAACTACATAACCCACAATGCATTGCACTAGGATGTTCCTTTCCTTATTGAAATCACGTGTGCAGGGAATTGTGGGTATGGAGGATGCAGGCTGAGGACAGATGGCTGTTGGTACAAAGTAACAGTAGTCAGTCAGCTCAGCAAAGTAGTCAGACAGATCAGCAGGAGAGCAGGGGGCTAGGATTAGGGAACTGTCAGACACCATTAAAAATCATGAAAAGACTGCATATTTTTAAATTGATGTATATTGCAAAATTGCTTGAAATTAGGTTTACTTTTCAAAAAGCTTAAAGTGGACCCGTCACTTACACATAAAAATCTGTATAATGAAAGCCCTTTGCAAATTAAAAATTGAACCCAAACTCTTTTTCATTAAAACATCCATACCTGTTATAGGTGTTTAAATATCTGAGCTATCAAATTTTACCTGCCCCTCCTCTATGCCTGAGGCATAGAGGCAGGGCAGTCAATTACTTTCACTTTCCCTACAGCAATTGCTACATGTCGCTGCTCTCATCACATCCCCCCCTTCCCCTCTATAATTGTATAGGGCACTGCGCATGGGCATTTGGTCCCCCACTCTGTCGCATACACAAGATTTTGGGGTGATACACAATTAGTCTTAATAAAAGATTGCCACAAAATGGCTCCTTGCTGTGATTGTGTAAATAAGGTGACAGGTAGAGTCCTGTGCGGGTCCATTTTTTGGAACCTGTACCTGAACTGTACCCGCGACCTGCAATCTGCAACCCGGACCCGCTACGCAAGTACCTTATCCGCAACCCGGACCCGCTGACCATCAAGAATCAGAAGTGCTGTCATTGTAAACCAGAATTAACATCATCGGAAGTAGGCGTGATCAGAAAAAAGGTGTAAAACAGGAAGTGCGGTCATTGTAAACCGGAAGCGACATCATCAGGAAAAAAAGGAGTAAAAATCGGTAGAGAAGACCCGCGGCCCGACCCGCACCTTGAACTTCTACCCGCAACCTGCAAGGTACCGAAGGTTTTTGCGGGTAACCGACCCGCTGCAGGACTCTAGTGACAGGTCCCCTTTAAGTTATGTTTGTATGGAGTTCCCCTTTAAACAAAGATATTGAAAAAACTGTACAAAATAGAAAGTGGTTGCGAGAAGTCTATTTCTGGGAAACAATCTGAACCTAATTGAACTGAAAAAAGTATTTGCAAGGTGAACAACCCCTTCAAAAAGTTAAAGCTGTGAAACAAAAAGTAGCCCCATAACATCTAACAAGGGGCACAGACTTTTGACCTTCAGTCACCATATATGTATGTAAGACATAAACGAAACCTGGGGACTGCTGTAATATTAGGCAAAAGCCCTTTTATTATTACAAGGATGATTCTTTGGGGGCATTACAAGAGGCTGGACAATAAGGAAAGACGGATGACGGGAATGTGAGCAGCAAGATGCTGTGTCAGTACCACAGGACAGTATTTGCTCAATAACTCCACCCCAGTCTCACTGGCAGTTTTATGGCTGCCGCATTGCAGCTACTGGATGGCTTCTGCAGAGGGCAGCAACGAAAGCACACGATTATACAGAAGTCAGGGGTGAGATACTGATCAGAATAATGATTATGGATTGAGCTTCCAGAATAGAGAAAATCACTGAGTGGACAAAAAAACAGGAGAATGAGCAAAAAGCATAAGGAAAACTGCTGATGCATCCAGAAACAATGAACCTAATACTCTGGACGCTCAGAAGCATCACTTCTTTTTGTGTTCCAGGCAACCCGTTTAATTTCTGTCTGAGCAGCAGATCATTAACCTAAAATATGTAGAGAACGGTTTAATGAAGACTGTGGCTGCCAATGCAGTCGTAATTAGTGCTAATCTAAGATTCCTGATTAGAGTTGCAGTGTCCTTATCTCCTCTGCTGTTATTACTCCCCTTGATATTTTAAAGGGATTCAGTCATGATTTTTATGGTGTATTTTTTACATTGCAAATAATTCACTCTGCAATAATATTTCATTCCTAACCAAAGTGTATTTTTTTTTTAGTTGTAATATTGGTGAGTAGGTGCATCTCAGGTCATTTTGCCTGGTCATGTGCTTTCAGAAAGAGCCAGCACTTTAGAATGGAACTGCTTTCTGGCAGGCTGCTGTTTCTCCCACTCAATGTAACTGAATGTGTCTCAGTGGGACCTGGATTTTACTATTGAGTGCTGTTCTTAGATCTACCAGGCAGCGGTTATCTGGTTAACTTCCCATTGTTCTAAAGTAAGGCTGCTGGGGGGGGGGTGATATCACTCCAATTTGCAGTACAGCAGTAAAGAGTGACTGAAGTTTATCAGAGCACAAGTCACATGACTGGGGGCACCTGGGAAACACACAATATGTCTAGCCCCATGTCAGATTTCAAAATGAAATATAACAAAAATCTGTTTATTCTTTTCAAAAATGGATTTCAGTGCAGCACTATTAACTGATGCATTTTGACTGCATCCCTTTAGGAATAGGATAGCAATCTTAATCCTACACAACCACCACACCACTGGGTCTTCTTTAGTGGTTCTGAAAGTCGAGTGCTAGTAATTCTCAGTTTGTGTAAATCTTATCTGGCACTTGAATTATCTTGGCACAGGCACTGGCTGATTAGGAACTAAAAGGCTGCTTGGGCCATAGCGTAAACAAACAGACCCTGCGTGTGGATAGAGTATCACTAAACGTCTACCTGCTGCTACAGTGGTAATACAACCTACTGTGGCTCAGCATTTAGCAACGTCCAACTAGATTATATTGCTGCTGACAACATATTACAGGTATGGGACCAGTTACCCAGAATACTTGAGGCCTGGTGTTTGCCGGATAATGGATCTTTCTGTAATTTGGATCTTCATGCCTTATGTCTACTACAAATTCATGCAAACATTAAATAACCCAATAGGCTAATTTTGCTTCCAATAAGGATTAACTACATCTTTGTTTGGATCAAGTACAAGCTACTGTTTTATTATTACAGAATAAAGGGAAGTAATTTTTAAAAAAATTGGATTATTTGGATAAAATTGAGTCTGTGGGAGCCGGCCTTTCCGTAATTCAGGATAATGGGTTTCTGATAACAGATCCCATACCTGCACCAACTTTGTCTGTTGTTGCCTTAATAGAGCACAAGTAAAACGGGTTTAATTGCTCTTTTAGGAAGGCTGCGAAGGCTCCATGGGTTTCCCGTGACAAGTCAGCTGTCAGGAAGTTTATACAGAGGAGGGGTTGCTTCAAGCTCTGGTCTTGTGATGCTTTCCTTTGCATTTTCCATTCTGCCATAAAACTGGCACATTTTCAGAATGCAGATATGTTTGTATTCACTTGAAAGGGAAAAAAACAGTTACGCCAGAAGGAAAGCAGAACCGAGAGGTGCCTAATGCATGCAAATGGCAGAGAAGAGGCCAGCATAACAATGTTAATAAATAGGTTTTCAATAAAAATGACTGTTAGGAATTATAGGTGGATCAATGTCGCCAACGGTGGTCTCAGTGGGCCAGAGCTCACCAACCAAACCGTAAATCAGGCTGAACAATGATCGCTACACACATGAGCTGTCTGTTGACAATACCAGAAACATTCCCAGGCAGATAATGCCAAAGTAACCAAAGGACCAGTAACATCACAAAATAAAATTGTTTTAAAGTAATAAATATAATGCAGTGTTGCCCTGCACTAGTAAAACTGCTGTGTTTGGTCCAGAAACACTACTATGGTTTATATAAATAAGCTGCTGTGTAGAGTTTTTGAAACAAACACATCAGTTTTACCAGTGCATGATATTTGCATTACTTTAAAACAATTTAATGTTTTGGTTTTACTGTTCCTTTAAAGAGATACTGTCACTGGAAAGTGTTTTCCAAAACACATCAGTTAATAGTGCTGCTCCAGCAGAATTCTGCACTGAATCCGTTTCTCAAAAGAGCAAACAGATTTTTTTATATTACATTTTGAAATCTGACATGGGGCTAGACATATTGTCAGTTTCCCAGGAGCACCCAGTCATGTGGCTTGTGCTCTGATATCACCCCCTCCCTTCCCACCCCAGCTGACCATTTACAGAACAATGGGAAGGTAACCAGATAGCAGCTCCCTAAAACAAGAGAACAGCTGCCTGGTAGATCTAAGAACAGCACTCAATAGTAAAATCCAGGTCCCACTGAGACACATTCAGTTACATTGAGTAGGAGAAACAACAGCCTGCCAGAAAGCAGTTCCATCCTAAAGTGCTGGCTCTTTCTGAAAGCACATGACCAGGCAAAATGACCTGAGATGCACCTACACACCAATATTACAACTAAATACACTTGTCAGGAATGACATTTTATATTGTACAGTGAATTATTTGCAGTGTAATAACAAATAAAAACGACATCATGAAAATCATGACAGAATCCCTTTAAGTGTGTAGCTAGTTTTGCTCACCCAAATTTCCTTGCTCCACCGTCAACACCACCTCGTCCATAAGAAGTGCTCGGAAATCAAGGTCCTCTTCACAACATTTGGTTTTAAGAGCTCGGAGGATCTCCTGCTGGGGATAGTCATCCTTTATTCTGCGGTCTGTCAGGAACCAGATGCGGCCGCTGGAACTGCACATCTTCGTCAACTACCGAGGCGGAGTAAAGTGGCGATTTCCTAAATGGATACTGCAGAAAAAAAAGGCAAATCAAAAGATTAGAGATAAACGTGGAAGAAACATGGCACAGTAAAATAGCTAACGGACGGACTGTTTCACTTGAACGCTTAAAAGGGTGGTTCACCTTTAAGTTAGCTTTTAGTATGTTATAGAATTGCCACTTTTCAATTGGTCTTCATTATTTATTTTTAATAGTTTTTTTTTTAATTGAATGCCTTTTACTTCAGACTCTTTCCAGTTTTCAAATGGGAGTCACTGCCCCCATATAAAAGGAAACAATCAAGGCTACACATTTGTTTTTTCTACTTTTTATTATCCATTGCTATTCAGGCCTCTCCTATTCATATTCCAAACTCTTATTCAAATCAATGCATGGTTGCTAGGGTAATGTGACCCTAGCAACCAGATGGCTGAAATTGCAAACTAGAGGGCTGCTGAATAAAAGCTAAATAGCTCACAGATAAATCGAAAACCAATTGCAAGTTCTCAGAATATCGCTCTGCAATAATATTCTGCATGAACAGCAAGATATTCCGGGCTAACCTTCTTGCGGTTATATTTTGCCTAAACGTTTATATGTCTATATGTACTTCTACAGTAGCCTGCAACTGTACTTTACACAACAAAATATATACATTTTCTCTGCAGAGAATGAGGATAAAACCATATTCCTGGGTTGTCTAGTTATAATAATAACTAGTGTTTAGATTAATTTCAGGTAAATGGTAAAGGAGTGGCCAAACCTTGCCTTAGAGTGTTTCAGGAATTGATGGGCCCCTAGCATGGGTATAGCTTAAAGCAGGGGTCCCCAACCGTTTGTAACCGTGAGCCACATGCAAATGTAAAAAGAGTTGGGGAGCAACACAAGCATGTAAAAGTCCCTGGAGTGCCAAATAAGGGCTATGATTGGCTATTTGGTAGCCCTATGTGGACTGGCAGCCTACAGGAGGCTCTACTTATCACTATACTTTGTATTCCAGGCAAGTTTTAATTGCATAAAAACAAAAATAATCACCTGCTTTGAGGACACAGAGCAACAGCCAAGGGGTTGGAGAGCAACATGTCACTCATAAGCTACTGGTTGGGGATCACTGGCTTAAAGGATCATTGTAAAGAGCTTTTTAAAAATATACCTGAAAACGACAAGACTGATTGTGGTTAGGGAAATCAAGGAAAACCTGCTAATGTTCATACAAAGGACCCCCATCAGTACATAAAGGCTGATAGAGCCGCACTGAAAGCCCCTCCCTCTGTTTCAGACGCAGGCCGGCAATGCTGACGCGGTACTTTCCCCTTCTCATACACTGCTGACGCTGCTGCTCAACACCCCGAGCTCTTACACATGCAACGAGCAGACAATAGACTTAGTGTAATGCAAGAAGGCAGCCACCCCCCCCCCCCCCAACCAGAAAAGCTCCTCTCGGAGGCAAGACCCCCCCCCCCCCCATTTTAAGCACAAGACAAAACACACACACAGGCAGTGTCTTTTCTACACAAACCCATCGTTCCCAAAGCTTAAGAGAAAGCGGCAGATGACCCCTTACAGACCCCCAGCAGCCATTCAGGCACAGACACATCAGTACAGAGTATAACGCTGGCACATTTCCCTTCAGACAAAGAAAAAGCTCCAGCACAAAGACCGCTCTCCATACAAAAGACAGGCAACCCCCTCCCATTAAGCCTAAAGGCACAACATGGATTGCACTACCCCCTCCTTATATACACAGACTACATGTGGAACCAGGCAACATGATCTAGAGAGGGGGGAAATGCAGGATTTGGTTAATTGAAGAGACAGAAATGCTAATGGCTCCACCCACTTACTCTGCAGCACAGAGAAGGTTAGAGAATGGCACTGATCAGTGGTGATGCCTCTAGTTGCAGAGTGAGTATCAGTCAGCACATATACAGCACATATACAGCACATATACACAGCACATATACACAGCACATATACACAGCACATATACACAGCACATATACACAGCACATATACAGCATTCATAACCTCTTCCCCACTAGGTGTTGCACACACAATAAACCACCAAAGGCCCTTTTATTTCCTCTGCTTTACATTTAAATGTCTCTAAGTGACAGTTTGGGATCCTCAGAGCAACTCGCAAAAGATTTGAAAACAAAGATTGTTCAGTATCATGGTTTTGGGCAGCCCCACCCTTGTGTGCCCCCCACATGAAAGTCAGCCTGCTGTGTCTGATTACGATATGAAATATTTAAAAGGTATCACTACAGAGATTAACTGGCCCCTGCATTGTTCAAACATCAAATTCAGACTAATCCCCTGTATTGTTCACACATGTAACATCTATTGTTCCCACCCCTATAGTCCTGTACTGTTCACACCGGAGATCCAGACTGAAACTACCCACATTGTTCACTCATACAAACTGCTGGAGGGACACCAGCACTGTGTCACTCCCTATACTCCCTGTGTGTGCGCCATACTCTGCCTTCCCTATGCTCCCTGTGTGAGCCATTCTACGCTTGCCCTGTACTCCCTGTGTGTGCCATACTCTGCCTGCCCTATACTCCCTGTATGTGCCATACTCTGCCTGCCCTATGCTCACTGTAGGTGCCATTCTACACTTGCCCTATACTCCCTGTGTGTGCCATACTCTGCCTGCCCTATACTCCCTGTATGTGTAATACTCTGCCTGCCCTATGCTCACTGTAGGTGTCATACTCTGCCTGCCCTATGCTCACTGTAGGTGTCATACTCTGCCTGCCCTATGCTCCCTGTGTGTGCCATACTCTGCCTGCCCTATGCGCCCTGTGTGTGTCATACTCTGCCTGCCCTATGCTCCCTGTGTGCGCTACTCTGCTTTTCCAGTGCGGCTTGTGTTGGGGGGTGCTGTATTATCTACAGGGAGGCATATGTATTTAAGGGTATGTTTTAACATGGCTTCGATGAGGGATTTTCCTGCAGTGAGCACCAACTATTTGGTTGGATGAATTGAACCCAAAATCAACAAATTCTTCAGAATAAAATGTTCAAGCTTCAGTCACAAAGTTGAAGTTATGCAGGGGTTGGATATTCCAACAAGACAATGACCCTAAACACACTTGGAGGGAGACGTACAATATTCTGAAATGGCAAATGAAATGAATATCCTGGAAAATCTATGGGATGATTTGAAGCAGACTGTCCATGCTCGGCAGCCATCACATTGAACTGGAGAGATTTTGTATGGACCAATGGTCAAAAATAGCCACATCCAGACACTCATCAAAGGCTATAGGAGGCAAGTAGAGGCTGTTACATTTGCAAAAGGCTCAACTAAGTATTGATGTAATATCTCCGTTGGGGTGCCCAAATTTATGCAGCTGTCTAATTTTTTTTTTATGATGCATATTTTCTGTTACGGTAATCTGATAAACCACTGAAATGTTACTGTTTCCACGAGGCATGTTATATATTAAATGGAAGTTGCAACTTTGAAAGATCAGCCAATGATAAACAAAGAATTAAGAGGGGTTCTCATGACTGTATGCCTAATATGGAATGTAAAGTAAATCTGAACCTCAATATTGTGAATGCTCTGGGTTTGCATCTGTGCCCTCGGTTTCATCAGCAGCATGCCTCTAATTACCACTCGTACATTCTTCCCATGGGGAAACCAATTCATCTCATCTGACTGCTGGCAACTGTTCCTTGTGTGCATCTGCATCGTCTTCACTGTCCATACACCGGCGGCCAATGCTGTATGGTATCCGGCTGATCACACCGTAGATCTTAAGAAACCTTTGCGAGGTTATGGCCTCATAAATGGCAAACGTACAAGGCAAAGACAGCCCAAGAGCTTACGGATTTTAATCAAAGCCAACTTCGTATTACAGCCATTAACATTTTCTGAAAACATGGGAAAATCATGGATCGTATATACATATTATATAATACAGCAACCTTCCTTATCCCCCTACAATTCTAATTGGCTTGGAACATAGTCTATAACCAAGACTTATCTATTTCTGACTAGAGCCTGTAGAAACATCAGGTACTCTTTACAGGCGACATATCTACTCTCTACTTGCAATGACACCACAGATCAGCACCCAGGGCTAAGGGAATGACAAATCAAAAATCTAGCGCAATAAGGTTGATTTGAAGTAACACCCGTAGTGTTATATATACTGTCTAGTACATCTCCATTCTTTGATGACCATGCACATTGCTCTGCGTGAAATTACTAACTTCTGCTGGCAAAATGAAGGCTACAACCACCCTGTTGTTGCAAACAAATGTAAATACGGATCACTTACAGGAGAACTAAACCCTAAAGTTAAAAATCTCCTACCCCCTACCCTACATAGACCCCCTCAGCTTAGCTGCTACCCTGGGCAAATGCCCCCAAGTCTTTACGTAACCCTCCGTGCAGATTCTCGGGTAGAGTCCTGCAGCGGGTCGGGTACCCGTGGGTTGCAGGTGGAAGTTCTGGGGGTCACAGGGTGCAGTTCTGCGGGTCGCCCCAATAGTGATTTTTACTCCTTTTTTCTGATCATGCCTACTTCCGATGATGTCACTTCCAGTTAACGACGACAGCACTTCCTGTTTGTTGATGGTCAACGGGTCGCGGATAAGGTACTTGCGGGTTGGGTAGCGGGTAAGAATGCGGGTTGTGGGTCCGGATTGCAGGTTGCGGGTACAGGTCGGGTTCCAAAAAATGGACCCGCACAGGACTCGATCACAGGTGCCATCTTCAACCGTTACGGTAATCTGCGGAATCAGTCCGGCGCTTGGGCAATTTTCGTGAGTTTCTGCGCATGCAAAGCAGAAAATTGCTCAAACTGTGCATGTGCCGCTACGCCGGTCTCATTCAGAAGATTACCGAAGAGAAGAAGAAGATGGTACCCGTGAACTCAGATGCCCTGGATCTGCATCGAGGGGTAAGTAAAGAGTTAGGAAGACGGGGTTCTATGTAGGGTAGGGTTTTTTTTTTTACTTTGGGGGTTGCTTCTCCTTTATATGGCATTTAAGTTGATCTGCAATGGCTTTTCAAAAACACTGATCACTAAAAAAAAAAAAAAAAAAAAAAAGAATAAAAAAAAAAATCCAGAGCAACACAGGAAAAGGTGACAAAGTGTTAAGAGTTGAATGCTGCCTAAGCAAATCCAGTAAAAGGTCAAGTTGCTTCATCTGGAAGGTAAAATGCCAACAAAAGAAGGGACCGCTACTGCTCACCGTGTATTCCCAACCAGGTGCTCTGTCAAACAGTGTCCCCTATGATTGAGGGATTTACTCCCGAAACACGTTCGGTTCCACAGCAG